>CM057350.1:163401236-163994957 GCA_030015575.1 Agapanthus africanus | reverse complement strand
TCTCGACGGTTCACGGACAACCTAGAGACAATCTCGATATTCGTCTCGTTATAACAGACGCAATGCCAGCAAACGAAGCAAAGGAAAATCCCTGGCTTAGGGTCTTGACGGCAACTCAAATAAAACCTGAAAGACTATCGGAGATCATCCCACACCAACGCGGAGTGGTTATGACTCATCAGGGGTCCCAAATTGAGCCTAAGCTCAGGTAAAAAGCGGCATGGAAAATCCCTAATGCTTGCTCTTCCGATGGTAATATGACCTGGGAGATTACTTGAACACGTTTTGTCCAGCCCCCAAAGGGATCAGAGACACGACAGTCGCGGGGCTACTCGAACAGCAAGACTGCATATCGGGGAATGCATCAGCCAACGTGACGGTATGACGGACAAAAAACCTAGTACCACATACCCTAACGGAGCTCTGTTGTAAAGAGCAGAGGTTAACTGTGACGTTAGGACCAGTTTTCCTACAAGCCCAAAGGAGGTAAACTAAACAAGCTCCGAAATGAGTTCATAAACTAGAGACTCCAGAATGAGTGAAAAAACTACAAGCTCTGAAATGAGTTCATAAACTAAAGACCCCGGGATGAGTGATTAAACTACAAGCTTCGAAATGAGATCATAAACTAGAGACTCCGGAATGAGTAAATAAACTACAAGCTTCAAAATGAGTTTATAAACTAAAGACTCCGGGATGGGTGAATAAACTAAAAGCTCCGAAATGAGTTCATAAACTAAAGACTCCGAGATGAGTGAATAAACTACAAACTCCGAAATGAGTATATAAACTACTTTATGCTAAGCCAAGACAGCAAAAGAAAGAAAAGTGCTAGTATGAAGAAAAATATATCTTTTATTCATGAATCAAAATGAATATAAGATACTCTTATTCATGAATGAATACAAAAGAAAAGAAGAAGAAGGAAAATATACAGCGGAAAAAAAATGTTTAAGCTGGCGGACGGTGCAATAGGCTAGTAAGTTCATCATTCTTCCGATAGACCTCGAGTTCAAGCTCCGTTAGTGCGGCAAGACGGGTCCCCGCCTGAGTCTGTTGAGTCTGGTATGAAGCAAACTGACTCTCAAGCTCCCTTTCGGCAACTTTATGGGCTTCGACCATCTCACGGGTGAAAATAACGGCTTTGTCAAGAGCTACCACCTCTGTAATGTCTTCTTGACGTACCCGCCAGATTTCGTACACGTGGGTGGTCTTAGCGGTAAGCTGATCCTGAAGTTCCCCTAAAGCGTTTGAATCTAACTCCCTCTCCGAAAACTTTTGGTTGAGTCTCTTCTTGCATGACTGTAGATTAGCTGCGCACCGTTCGATCCATCCCCGCAGACTCGATTTTACAGTTAAGATGTCGGAGGGAAGGCGGATGCACTCAAGCCCGTGTAGGCATACCTCCACTCGGCGACAGTACTCAATCCAGACACGTACCAATGCTTCGTCATGACAGGTGGTGAGAATGGCCAAGGAAGCATTGGCTTCGACAGTAAATTCTTCGGCCATGACAGAGGTACCGGCGCAAAGGTCTACAATGAGAGCCGTCAGGGAGTAAATGCTTTGTTTCGCCATCCTTTCATACGCGCACCGGACATAGGGGCCTAGTGGCATGGGGATCCGAGATTCTAATGGGGTTAGGGTTGGCAGAGCAGTCAAGATTCATGAACAGCCGTGAGATTTACGTACATGGAATGGACAAAACAATGCCAAAAATAAAGCCTTACTTACCCGCAGTCATGCAAGGGGGGTTTGAGAGATCCCCTGGCCCATCAAGGATCTCGACTTCGTCATCGGCTTCCAGAACTGTGGAGCGCATATTAGCATCATTATAAAAAATAATAATAAAACAAAAGGGGTCAAAACACCGACCTTGCCCAGAAAAAAGGACTATGCTTTGCGGGGGTATCGCCTGTGGGGCAGCCATATCAAACAAACGCTGGAAGGTTTTCCTAGGAGATAGATCCATGATGGAAGACGCCAATTCCCGCAATTCTGAAGGAAAGAAGGGTTCAGATAATGGAGGGATATTTAAAACGAAATGTAGAAGATTACCTTCGATACTTCGCCCACCTTGAACTGGAGGGATGGCAGCTTCGGCAGCCTCCTCCATACCCTCAGGTACATCACTAGGGATACGTGCCGGCATGGCAGCTTCCAATTGAGAAACAACAACCGCCACTTCAGACTCCAACGAGAGGATAGCTGTCTCGGCAATCCTTTCCACACCCTCCTGTTGGGGTAAAAATTTACACCCCGGTTGACCAAGTCAAAATCCAAGTCAACCCCAAGCCAAGTGGGCCCAAGCCCAGACCCAGTGGGCCCATGCCCGGGTCGAGCCCGAACATGAAGCGGCCGGCCTCCCCCATGCCAAGATAAAAATTTTGTAATAAATAATTTTGTTGCATTTTCTTTTATTTTATTTTATGGATAAATGTAAGAAAATGGGCATAAAAGCCAAATTTTTGTAAAGCCCATGGCTTATGTGCAAAAAGAAATGGCACATGAGCCATGAAATAGGCAAAATGCCATTTTGTGAAGCCCAAGGGGCTATGTGTAAAGTGTATAGCCTATAAAGGCAAGGATAATGAAATATCCCAACAACTTTTCATTCTCTCCAAAAAAATTAGAGCTGAGCTCTTTCTTCCTTCTTCAAGGTTCCAAAACCTTCTTCTTTCTCTTGAATTAAATCAAGAGTTTTACTCTTCCTTTTTCCAAACTAAATAGTTTTCCACCACAAAACCCACAAAGGGGAACTTGGATCTGCCATCAGATCTTAAAAAGGAGAGATTTTGAGATTTTACATCTCTTGATCTTCAAGATCCAGCAAGCAACAGGAGGAAGAAGAAGAACATCTTTCACTAAACCCCCAAGAAAGAAGAAAAAAACACTCAGGAGTCCAACTCCTCTTTGATCTCTGTTCAGAGAAATCTTTTTAGGCTAAAAGCCTCTTGTCCTCTCCGGCGCGCAGCGCAAGTGCGCAAAGCGCCCGCGTGCCGACACGTGGCGCGCGCTTGCGCACCTGCGCGCTTGCGCAAGTGAGCAAAGCGCCCGCGTGACGACACGTGGCGCGCTTGCGCAAGCGCGCAAAGCGCCCGCGTGCAGACACGTGGCGCGCGCAGCGCTTGCGCACACTGCGCGCAGCGCTTTTGCGCAAAGCGCCCGCGTGCCGACACGTGGCGCGCGCACTTGCGCACCTGCGCGCTTGCGCAAGTGCGCAAAGCGCCCGCGTGACGACACGTGGCGCGCTTACGCAAGTGCGCAAAGCGCCCGCGTGCCGACACGTGGCGCGCGCTCGCTTGCGCACCTGCGCGCAGCGCTCTTGCGCAAAAACGCCCACATGCCGACACGTGGCGCGTGCGCTTGCGTACCTGCGCGCAGCGCTCATGCGCAAGTTGCCCACGTGTCGACACGTGGTGCGCGCGCGCCTGAGCGCACAGCGTTCTAGACGCTGGCCCCATGCATCCTTTGGATGTCTTTTTCCCCCTTTACTTATATTTACATGTATATATATACATATGTATATAAATGTACACATACACATACTCCGCGACACTGTCCCTGTTAGAAAAAAATTTCTAACGGGGCGCTGCCCCGCACCCCGCAAGGGGGCTGCTAGCCCCCTTGACCCCCAGCCCGCTATCCGGGTAGCGGGACCCCCGTAAAAACTCTGCGTGGCTCCCGATATATCCAAAACCCCCCTTTCAAAACACAACACACGTACACTGCACATTGAGTTCGCATGACCAGTTTAACCCGTTAATCGGAGGTTCCCTCGCCCCAAAGGCGAGGGGTAATTAACGGCAGCTTAGTCCGCGGCTGCCGGAGATTCGGATCCCCACAATCATTAAACCCCCGCCTACCCTAGGCAGGGGGAATCTGTAGTATACGCCTGACAAGCGCGCGCGTATTCCCATCTCAATGGGGTGACGAAAAACACCCTACAGATTCTGGCACGCCCGGTGGGACCAATCTCTCCTTCCATATTTCGGGTTAAACGTTCATACGAACTCAATCAATATACATATCGATTGCCTATACTGAAATGATGTTTTTTTTTTCCGTGCAGCAATCAACCTTCAACGACAATGTCTTCCCAGACGAATTCAACTTCCAAAGCGACCCCGATTCCGTACATGGTCAAGATCAACGCTCGTGTGGTTCTCCCCGCAAGCCTCAGTCGACAATGGGAGGAACCGCCCCGCCAGTTTGGCTCTGTCATCATCTACCCTGCCGGAAGCGCTTATCTGGCAGAGATCCCAGCGGAACAGGTTGCCAAGCCGGTCTCAAGGGGTAAGAGGCCGAATGTCGTGATCGCCAAGGCACCACAACCGAAACTTAAGATGGTGTCTGAACGAGTCCCTGGCGCTCTAGCTGGGGGCAAGACTTCCGATGTGAAGGGCAACATTAAAAGTTGCGGACGAGCTCAGGCGATGACTCCAACAAATGCACAATCGGGCGTATCTCCAAGGCCCTCCATCAACCGGTATGCGGCGTCTTCCCAAAAAGCCGAAGTCTGCAAGGTGCTTAGAACAGAAAAGTTAAGGAAGAAGCGGCTCAGGTATCGAGCCAACAAAAGGGCCAAGGCTTCGGCCAAATGGAATCATGTGAAGTTCCAAGTGCAGAGTTGCCCCGCGACGACGGCTGAGTCGGACGTAAGAATCAGCAATTCCTTCGAGCCTCTAAAGTGGGTTCAGAACAATGCCATGACCGCCAGAATCAAGAAGACAGCAGTCCGAACAGTGCCGCAAAGAGACGTGTCCCGGCCCCAACAGAAAAAGTATGACACTGTCTCATCAAGAGTCTATGAAGCACTCTGTGCCGCACGAAAGCAGCGGGGAAAACCCAGAAAAGAAGCGCCAGCACCATTCAAGAAACTGGTTAAGCCAGACGCCTTCAATCGACTACCAGCTACCGAAACAAGGGGGTCAAGACAGCGATCCACGAAATCAACTGCCAATGATAGAAAGACGGCCAGATATATCATCCATACGGTCTATATGGCGGGAGGACGCCCCAGCGACAACCTTCGCAGCAAAAGCAAGGATGGGGCCACCACATCCCAAGCTCAATCTAGCCCGAATGTGGTTGCCGCTGCCCAAGAACAGCCGCCCCTGCTGGATGAAGAAAACCCTCTCGATGAGGATGATAGGCAGATAGACCCCTCGGTCCATGTAGAGTCAAGCTCGGACAGCGAGGAGGAGCCGACTTTCCGCCCTAGGACTGCGGAGCAAGAGCTGCTTCAAGAACTTCGAAAACAGCTCAGGAGCAAAGATAAAGAGATGGCCAAGCTCTATTCGAAGATTGACGACTTAACGAACGTGGTGATGCAGCTTACGGCTCAAATTGCTCGAGCGCCTCCTAATCAAGCACAAGCCGCTACTAATCAGCCGGGTGATGACAATCCGAGGCAGCCAATGCCTGTTCCTTTGGGACCAAGACTGGTCGAGCCAAATGAAAGCCGGCTACATTCCGCTTCTGGGGACGCCTTGGCCCCAGATAGCACCATCCCGCTAACACAGGATCGGATAATGGATTTGGTCACCAGCAAGGTTAAAACATTGGTGGCCGAAGCTGAAGCTCAGAAAGAAATCGGCAGTAGTGGGCGGCCATATCCCGCGCAGTACGATCTGATTGAGTTCCCAAGCGGCTACGTCATTCCTAAGTTCGGAAGATTTGATGGAACGGGGAATGCAAACCAGCACGTCTCCCACTTCAAAGCGTCGTGCGGAAATACAGGGGGCAATGACGCGCTCCTTCTTCGTCAATTTGTCAACAGCCTGACCGGTGTCGCTTTCGACTGGTACGCGAGCATACCAGACGGGTCCATCATTACCTTTGCCCAAATGGAGTCTCTGTTCCGGCAAAGGTTCATGAGTGTCAGTGATAAAATCTCCATTGCCGACCTTGTGAGGACCAAGCCGGGGAGGAATGAAAGCAACACTGACTTTATCGCCCGATGGCGTAATCTCACGGTCAAGTGCGAACCGCCGCTGGAGCAGGACCAGTCCGTTAGCCTTCTCATTGGGAACCTCAGCAATTGGATGGTCCCATTCTTGTGTACAGCGGGCCTCAAGACATTTCAGGAGCTAACCAAGAAAGTTCAAATGCTAGAACGCTCGAAGCAAGAGTCCCCCGCCGGACTCTCAGAGAGACAAAACCTGGAAAAGCAAGCGGGATGACAACCGTAGAAGCGGGAGTTCCAGCAGTACCAATGTCTTCAATGCGTCCGACAATGAAGAAAAGCGAAGGGCGGCCGAATCCAAAATTAACCGGTCTCGAAAGCCATTGCTGGGAGGAGATGGGCCTTCCCTAGAGGAGAAAAAGAACAAGGTTTACTCTTTCAGGAGGGACAAAGTCCGCAAGATATTTAAAGATGCCTTGAACAACGGCCTCCAATTGCCGGAGTCGAAAAGACCCCAAGAAGCAAAAATGACCGACAATCCTCTGTATTGCCCGTACCACCGAGTAGTGAGCCATGCGATCGAGGATTGCTATATCTTCAAAGACTGGGTCGAGAAGCAATACAAGGCTGGAGAGATCGAGCTGTCCAAAAGCGTGTTGGTGAACAATCAAGTTGCGACCGCCAACTTTATACAGACAGAAGTTGAAGCCTTCTGGGAGCAGACAGCTGAACCCGCTGCCCCGACAAACGAAACCGACTCATCGCAGCCTCCGTGGAGTACGCACATATCTAATAAGACAAAGAAGATGCTAAAGCTGATTCAGAAAGAGCCCAGGATGGAATGGGAAGGACAGAAGAAGCCTACCAGTCCAGCTGCCAATGCGGCTCCTTCAGGCTCAAAATCCAAGAAGCTCAAGAAGAAGAAAAGTGCAGCTCGGCGCGAAAAAGAGTCTGCAGGGAGATCAACCATTCAAAAATATATCGATTCCCTCGAAGAATATGAACAAAAGGAAAGAACATTGATTCAATTGAAGGAGTTCTTCCCTGTACAAGCGGCTGAAATTCTGGAGGAGTTAGAAGAAGACTCCAATGAAGAGATCCCAGTATTGACCTGCTATGCCATCCATCTTGGCAGCGAATCCGAGGATGATCTCTGTTTTCCCGAAGAGGACGAGGAGCTCACCACAAAGGCCAATCAAATCCAGCTCAGAAGCGGCAGGGCTCTACCGCAAAATCAGGGCAACGCCCCAAAAGGGAAGGAAAAACATGTCGCTAATGAAGAAGATGGCAGAGAACCGGCCGATGAAAACATAAGTCCTTCCTCGGTGGACTATAATGTCTTGGCACATCTCCGGAAGCTTCCATCTCTCCTGAGCATCTACGACGCCTTGGTCCTATCTAAGGAGCTTAGAGACGTTCTCATCCATGCTCTACAAAACCCCGAGCGGTATCAGGCTCACTTTGCGGAAATTAATATGAAAGAAGCCCAGCACGCTTTGCATGCCGCCGCAGTCACATTTAAGGATGAAGACTTGTTACTAGGAACGGCTGAGCACAATCGGCCGCTTTACGTGACCGGGTACAGCGACGGAGATCGAATTAATCGCATATTGATTGATCCGGGGTCCTCAGTGAACATCATGAACTTGCGAACTCTGAAGAGTTTGTCAATGGACGTCCGACACCTGTCGAGGGAAAGGATTGTCATTCAAGGGTTCAACCAAAATTGCCAGCAAGTTCTAGGGTCTATAGCTTTGCCAATCAAATTCGGGGATCTGCAAACTGAAGCTAAGATATACGTGATCGACGCCGACACGTCTTATAAGATTCTCCTGGGGCGGCCGTGGCTCCACGATTACGGCATCATTCCGTCAACTCTCCATCAATGCATGAAGTATACTAAAAATGGCCAAGAAAGACGCATTGACGGAGACATCCAACCGTTCGGTGTGCATGAAGTCCGATATGAAGATTCTCGGTACTTTATGAACCACCAAAATGCTAAGCCACAACTGACTGAGGATAGACCAGCCCCAAGGCTCAAAAGCAAATCTGCGCCGTCTGTCACTTTCAAAAGCAAAAATGCTCAAGTGCGCCCGCATTTCGGTAGCGACACTGATGAGTCCGACGCTGGAAGCCCGTCCTTCCATAAAACTCGCCCTCGTTTCGGCAGCGATACGGATGAATCCGTCACTGAAGCCCCATCTAGCAGTAAAGTCCGCCCTCATCTCGGCAGCGACACTGAAGAGTCAGAGGAGGAGGACCTGTCGTGCGACAGCTGTGCAGATCGACCCCCCATGCAGCAAGCGAAACTACGAGAGACCTTCGAAGTCGCAGAAGGGTCCCTGGCTATCACAAGGGTGCCGGAACGGATGTGCAAAGAGCTCGACGCATTGTCAGTCTCTACCGTGGACCAGCTGAAAACTTTCTACGTGCCCGGGAGGAAAAGTGGACAGAAGGGCATCTTGTTTTATGGGTCAAACCCCGTTGCGCACCCGGACGATTTGTCTGTCGCGTGCCTTCCATATGAGAGAGGCATAAGAGCCGTCCTCAATCCCAGATACTATGCGCCCGAGATGCGGGAATACTTTAAGAAGTGCGGATGCCGGTTATATCAAACGGAGTCCGAAGCAAAGTTTTACGAAGGGCTATGGTATCCGCCCCAGGTCCGAGCACTTATCGATGGACGAATTCCAGATAGACGGGGCATAGGTTACATTCAACCTGATTCCAAAGCATGCTACATGATCCATGTTGGCGAGGCCAGCGAAAGATCAAATGATGATTACGAGATAGCCGAGCCAGAAGAAGCTCCTCAAGAGCTCGAAGATGGCGGACAAGCAACCTTTGACGAGCTAACCGAGATTGACTTAGGAACGCCCGATAATCCAAGGCCGACCTACATCAGCTCGCTCTTGTCGGAGGAAATGAAAGAGCAGATAATTGCCCTACTGCGCGAATTCGTCGACTGCTTCGCATGGACATACAAAGAAATGCCTGGCCTTTCCCCTGAGGTAGCCGTGCATAAGCTGGCTATATCTCCTGATGCTAAGCCAGTCAAACAAGCTCCTCGAAGAATGAGAAGGGAGTTGGAAGAAAAGGTCATCGAGGAAACCAAGAAACTCATCGATGCCGGCTTTATCAGGGAAGAGAAATATGCGGACTGGATCGCATGCATAGTCCCAGTGAAGAAGAAAAATGGGCAGATCCGAGTTTGTGTCGATTTCAGGGACCTCAATAAGGCATGTCCTAAAGACGACTTCCCGCTACCGGTCATGGAAATGATGGTCGATGACACCTCAAATTACGAACTGTTCACCTTTATGGACGGCTCGTCTGGATATAATCAGATCAAGATGTCGCCTGAGGATGAGAAGCACACAGCATTTCGAACCCCGATCGGAATATATTGCTACAAGGTAATGCCATTCGGACTGAAGAACGCAGGTGCTACATATCAAAGGGCGATGACTAATATCTTTGATGACCTAATCCATAAAGTCGTCGAATGTTATGTTGATGATTTGGTCGTCAAGACTAAAGCCAAGGCTGATCATATCCAAGATCTCAGGACCGTTCTCACTAGACTGAGAGAATACGATCTGAAGATGAATCCTCTGAAGTGCGCTTTTGGCGTATCATCGGGAAAATTCCTGGGCTTCATAGTCCGACATCGAGGGATCGAAGTTGACCCATCAAAGATAAAGGCCATCATGGAGATGCCCCCTCCGAAGAGTCTGACGCAGCTAAGATCTTTTCAAGGCAAGCTTGCTTATATACGGAGGTTTATCTCAAATTTATCGGGGAGATGCAGGCCCCTCTCAAAGCTCATGAAGAAAGGAGCTCCTTTTATCTGGGATGCCGAATGTCAGGCAGCGTTCGAAAGCATCAAACAATACTTGTTGCACCCTCCAGTGCTGGCTGCTCCCATTCCAAATAAACCGTTGATTCTCTACACTGCCGCGCTAGATGAGTCACTCGGTGCGCTCCTCGCCCAGAATAACGAGGAGGGAAAGGAAAATGCCCTCTACTACCTCAGTCGAACTCTAGTCGGGGCGGAACACAACTATTCCCCAATCGAAAAGCAATGCCTGGCTCTGATATTTGCTGTGAAGAAGCTGAGACACTATCTGCTCGCTCATCGGGTTATGCTGATCTCCAAGGTCGACCCGCTCAAACACTTGATGACCAAAGCAAGCCTAGCCGGCAGAATGGCAAGATGGGCTGTCATGCTACTTGAGTTTGACATAGTTTACACTCCTCAGAAAGCAGTAAAAGGGCAAGCTCTTGCAGACTTTCTCGCTGCTCATCCCATACCAGAAGGGTCGCCACTAAATTGTGAGTTACCCGACGAACAAGTGCTGCATCTCGAGAATGACGAGCCATGTTGGGAGCTCTACTTCGATGGGGCCTCATCGTTAAGAACCTCCAGTAAATCAAGCGTCCCGGAGATAAAAGCAGGGATAGGATTGGTGTTCATCACACCATCAATGGGAACCCTACGGCGTTCTTTTGCTCTCACCGAGCCTCGGACAAACAATGAAGCTGAGTATGAAGCTCTGATAGCTGGTTTGGAGCTCGCCATAGAAATGGAAATCCGTCGGCTACGAGTTTACGGTGACTCCCAGCTCGTCGTCAACCAAGTAAGCGGCGACTATAAGATATACAAACCCGAGTTGGCTCGGTACAGAGGTAGGGTGGTGGAACTCATGAAACGGTTCACTCATATCGAACTAACGCGAGTCCCTAGAGCATTGAACGGAAAAGCCGATATACTCGCTCGCCTAGCCAAGGAGCTGGCTGATCCTGACATGGACGAAATTCTGATCACAGTCAGGAGCCGACAAATTCTACCCCCAGTCTCTCTACGAGAAGAGGAAAGCGCGGAACAGAAGAGCAGTCCTGCGGAAGAAGCTTCGATCATCCAAGACGAGCCCGATTGGAGAGAACCCTTCATAGAGTACCTCCGATACGACAAGCTGCCCGAAGAAAAATCTGCGAGGATTCAGCTAAAGAAAAGAGCTCTCCGATACGTGTTTGTAAATGACACGTTATACCGCAGGTCATATGACCAACTCTGGCTCAGGTGTCTGTCATTGGCCGAAGCCCAAAAGGTCATGAAAGATGTCCACTCGGGCGTGTGCGGTGCTCACCAATCTGGCCCCAAGATGCGACTTCAAATCAAACGGCTTGGGTATTACTGGCCCACCATGATACGGGATTGCGGAGAGCATGCAAGGAAATGTTATGTCTGCCAAATTCACGGTGATTTTATTCACAAGCATCCCAATCCATTGCATCCTACAGTGGCGTCGTGGCCCTTCGAAGTTTGGGGCACCGACATTGTTGGCCCAATTGATCCTCCGTCATCTAAAGGCCACCGGTTCATACTGGCCGCGACAGACTACTTCTCCAGGTGGGCTGAAGCTGTCCCGCTAAAAGAAGTCAAGACAAAGGATATTCTGACATTCTTCCAGCATAATATTCTATACCGCTTCGGTACACCAAGAAGAATCATTTCTGACAACGGGCCTTCTTTCAAGAGCTTCAATGTCTCAAGATTCGCTACTCAGCACAAGATAGACTGGAGGTATTCCTCCATCTATAATCCAAGAGCCAATGGGCTAGCCGAAGCCTTCAATAAGACTCTATGCAAGCTCCTGAGGAAAAATGCTTCAGCCAACAAGAGAGACTGGAATCTCAAGCTTCACGAGGCATTGTGGGCATATCGTACCACGCACCGTACTCCAACTCAGTCCACTCCATACTCATTGCTCTTCGGAGTGGAGGCGGTCCTCCCCCTCGAAGTCGAAGTTCCAAGCTTAAGAATGGCCGTCCAGCATGAGTTGACAGAAGAGGAAAACGTGCTCCTTCGACTTGAAGAACTCGATGCCCTCGAAGAAAAGAGGCTCGCGGTGCAGCAAAATCTGGAGCTATACCGAGCCCAAATGTCACGGGCCTATGACAGGATAACTCGTCTCCGTGCTTTCAAGAAAGGTGAATTGGTGTTAGTCCTCAAAAGACCGATCATCCTCAATCGACATGCCAAGGGAAAATTCGAGCCAAACTGGGAAGGACCATACGTCATTGAGAAAGTGTTCGACGGAGGATCCTACCAACTAATAAGTGCAGAGGGAGAAAGGCCCATGCCACCCATCAATGGACGATATCTCAAGAAATACTACACATGAATGCTCCAAGTCGCAGGCGAATTGAGCACATTAGCCCTACGGTCTGGATCAGACATCCTGCAAAACCGCATACAATCCACGGGCGTAAATGACCCCTATTTCTCCCAAATCCTGCCGGTGAGACTACTTTTAAAGTCCCACCAGCGACAAAAAAAAAAAAAAAAAAAAAAGGGGAAAAAGAAAGAAAAAGAAAAAAAAAAAGAAGAAGAAATAAACGGTATGTCCACAAGCAAAACAGGCACGGATGAAAACCCGAAAGGGCTCCGTGAGTAAAAACAGCAGGACTACCGGCGAGTCTGTGAAAACCCGAAAGGGCGCAAACTCGTGAAAAGAGATGAAAAACACTCGCAAAGTCCTCTCGACCTTGTGAGGAGAAAACACCTGCGTGAGATCCTTACGACTCACAATGGAGCAACACACTTAGGAATCCTCACGATTCCTAAGGAGAAAATACACCTGCGGGATCCTTACGACTCGTAGGGAGAAAATGCTTTATGGGACCCTCACGGCCCATAAAATTGAAAAGCCTTAGGTGATAGGGACCCAAACCTGTCTCCTAAGCCATCGTTCCCCAACGGGCAACGGCAAGTGATGAGTCGCTCCTGGCATTTCGCTTCAGTGTTAGCGGTGCTGATGCCGACCAAAAACCCAAATCCCAAGTCCTCCCATGGCAAATGATGAGTTGCTCCTGGCATTATTCCAGTGCAGCAATGCTGATGCCAAACAAGATCCAAATTCCAAGTCCCCAAATGGCGAATGATGAGTCGCTCCTGGTACCACATTCCAGTGCAGCGATGCAGACGCCAACAAATCCCTGAAATCTTTCTGGCCCTACGGTCTGGATCATACATCCTGCAAAACCGTATACAATCCACGGGCGTAAAACAATCCCAATCTCTCCTAAGTCCTACCGGTGAGACCACATTCAAAGTCCCACTAAAAAAAAAAAAAAAAAAAAAAAAAAAAAAAAAAAAAGGGGGTATGTCCACAAGCAAAATGGGCACGGAGGAAAACCCGAAAGGGCTCCGTGAGTAAAAACAGCAGGACTGCCGACGAGTTTGTGAAAACCTGAAAGGGCGCAAACTCGTGAAAAGAAGATGAAATGCACTCGACTTTGAGAGGAGGAAATTCCCGCGTGAGATCCTTACGACTCACAAAGGAGCAACACACTTAGGAGTCCCCACGACTCCAATGGAGAAAATACGCCTACGAGATCCTTTCGACTCGTAGGGAGAAAATGCTTTTATGGGACCCTCACGGCCCATAAAATTGAAAAGTCTTAGGTGATAGGGATCTAAACCTTCCTCCTAAGCCATCAATTCTCAAATTCTCTCGGGGCAAATGATGAGTTGCTCCTGGCATTATTCCAGTGCAGCAATGCAGATGCCAAACAAAAACCAAAATCCCAAAATCCTCTCAAATGACAGATGATGATTCGCTCCTGGTACCATATTCCAGTATAGCGATGCTGATGTCAACCCAAATCAAAATCAACAAGTCAACTTCCACTCCGACACCGCAAGAAGCAGGAGCAAGTCAAGTCTACCCCTGACATTGCAAGAAGCATAGCAAGTCAAATCAAGCACCGACCGTCCACGTCGCTAAAAGGGCAGCACCGACCGTCCACGTCGCTAAAAGGGCAGCACCGACCGTCCACGTCACTAAAAGGGCAGCACCGACCGTCCACGTCGCTAAAAGGGCAGCACCGACCGTCCACGTCGCTAAAAGGGCAGCACCGACCGTCCACGTCGCTAAAAGGGCAGCACCGACCGTCCAAGTCGCAAAAAGGGCAGAACCGACCGTCCACGTCGCTAAAAGGGCAGCACCGACCGTCCACGTCGCTAAAAGGGCAGCACCGACCGTCCACGTCGCTAAAAGGGCAGCACCGACCGTCCAAGTCGCAAAAAGGGCAGAACCGACCGTCCACGTCGCTAAAAGGGCAGCACCGACCGTCCACGTCGCTAAAAGGGCAGCACCGACCGTCCACGTCGCTAAAAGGGCAGCACCGACCGTCCACGTCGCTAAAAGGGCAGCACCGACCGTCCAAGTCGCAAAAAGGGCAGAACCGACCGTCCAAGTCGCAAAAAGGGCAGCGCAGGATTCCTACAAAGCGGGAACCAGATCACTCCGGCCAGGGAAAACGTCTATCACAGACACTCTGTCTCGGAGACATGTCAAGCAACGACCGTCCATGTCGTAAAAAGAGCAGTGCCAGCTTCCTAAAAAGCGGGAACCAAATTAAGTCGCCTCCACGTGAAAGAAGATCCATCAATTTCATGCACACGACCCACATATGTGGTGTGCATTTATTGATGGGGGGCAATTTGTTGGGGTAAAAATTTACACCCCGGTTGACCAAGTCAAAATCCAAGTCAACCCCAAGCCAAGTGGGCCCAAGCCCAGACCCAGTGGGCCCATGCCCGGGTCGAGCCCGAACATGAAGCGGCCGGCCTCCCCCATGCCAAGATAAAAATTTTGTAATAAATAATTTTGTTGCATTTTCTTTTATTTTATTTTATGGATAAATGTAAGAAAATGGGCATAAAAGCCAAATTTTTGTAAAGCCCATGGCTTATGTGCAAAAAGAAATGGCACATGAGCCATGAAATAGGCAAAATGCCATTTTGTGAAGCCCAAGGGGCTATGTGTAAAGTGTATAGCCTATAAAGGCAAGGATAATGAAATATCCCAACAACTTTTCATTCTCTCCAAAAAAATTAGAGCTGAGCTCTTTCTTCCTTCTTCAAGGTTCCAAAACCTTCTTCTTTCTCTTGAATTAAATCAAGAGTTTTACTCTTCCTTTTTCCAAACTAAATAGTTTTCCACCACAAAACCCACAAAGGGGAACTTGGATCTGCCATCAGATCTTAAAAAGGAGAGATTTTGAGATTTTACATCTCTTGATCTTCAAGATCCAGCAAGCAACAGGAGGAAGAAGAAGAACATCTTTCACTAAACCCCCAAGAAAGAAGAAAAAAACACTCAGGAGTCCAACTCCTCTTTGATCTCTGTTCAGAGAAATCTTTTTAGGCTAAAAGCCTCTTGTCCTCTCCGGCGCGCAGCGCAAGTGCGCAAAGCGCCCGCGTGCCGACACGTGGCGCGCGCTTGCGCACCTGCGCGCTTGCGCAAGTGAGCAAAGCGCCCGCGTGACGACACGTGGCGCGCTTGCGCAAGCGCGCAAAGCGCCCGCGTGCAGACACGTGGCGCGCGCGCGCTTGCGCACCTGCGCGCAGCGCTTTTGCGCAAAGCGCCCGCGTGCCGACACGTGGCGCGCGCACTTGCGCACCTGCGCGCTTGCGCAAGTGCGCAAAGCGCCCGCGTGACGACACGTGGCGCGCTTACGCAAGTGCGCAAAGCGCCCGCGTGCCGACACGTGGCGCGCGCTCGCTTGCGCACCTGCGCGCAGCGCTCTTGCGCAAAAACGCCCACATGCCGACACGTGGCGCGTGCGCTTGCGTACCTGCGCGCAGCGCTCATGCGCAAGTTGCCCACGTGTCGACACGTGGTGCGCGCGCGCCTGAGCGCACAGCGTTCTAGACGCTGGCCCCATGCATCCTTTGGATGTCTTTTTCCCCTTTACTTATATTTACATGTATATATATACATATGTATATAAATGTACACATACACATACTCCGCGACACTGTCCCTGTTAGAAAAAAATTTCTAACGGGGCGCTGCCCCGCACCCCGCAAGGGGGCTGCTAGCCCCCTTGACCCCCAGCCCGCTATCCGGGTAGCGGGACCCCCGTAAAAACTCTGCGTGGCTCCCGATATATCCAAAACCCCCCTTTCAAAACACAACACACGTACACTGCACATTGAGTTCGCATGACCAGTTTAACCCGTTAATCGGAGGTTCCCTCGCCCCAAAGGCGAGGGGTAATTAACGGCAGCTTAGTCCGCGGCTGCCGGAGATTCGGATCCCCACAATCATTAAACCCCCGCCTACCCTAGGCAGGGGGAATCTGTAGTATACGCCTGACAAGCGCGCGCGTATTCCCATCTCAATGGGGTGACGAAAAACACCCTACACCTCCAGGGCGCCACTAGAGATATCCATTGGATCTATGGCTAGCGAGGTCACCTCTGCTGGAGGAATAGACACTAAAAGAACAGAACTTACCGCCGGAAGCTCCACAGCAAGAGTAGCAGCTTCAATAATCTCCTCTACACCTGCCAGTGCATCACGGGAGATATTTGTAGAGTCCACAGTTATGGCCTGATCTAGACTTAAATCCTCTTTCTTTGCCGAAGTCCCTTCAAAGTTTTCGCAAAAATGAGAAGATATAAAAGTAATACAGACTATTCGCTAAAAAGAAGGACACGAGAAAGACGCATACCAATACGCCAAGAAGCTTGAAGTGGGGCTTTTTCGAGACGTTTTTCCTTTCTGGCTAAGTACGCTCGCCGAGATTCAAGTGCAGATGAATGACTATCTGTCTTTAATGCAAGCTCGTCTTCGGAGGCAACCGTTATGGGCTGTTTGACGGCTCGTTCTTCTTCCATTAACAAAAGACCCATATGTACCAGCCGTAATGATGGATCAACGTCATAGAATATAACAAGGGGGTAGAGCTTTTTCGGGACGCGAACATTCTCGGTCTCGTCTTGTGATCGCCTCAAAGCCTCAACCAATTGAGCGGCCTCCTCGACAAACGAGCTAGGATAGATAAGACCGGCGTCCGACTCCTCCATAGCTATCGGCTCGTCCATAATAAATGGCTCGAACTCAAGCAGGGTGTCGAGTAAGCCGGCAACCGATTTCTTCCTCCTCTTAGAACTTGTGCTAGCATTAGCGGAAGAACGCTTCCTCCCCCTTGGCGCTTTGGCGCGACGTTGACCAACCTCACTTCCCGTATCCCCCTTCGGTGACACCACTACTGGTGACACTACCGCTGGCGCTTCAATAGAAGCCTTTGCTTCGGCTCTAGTGCGCACTGGCATACCATCAGTGCGAGGGATCGATTCCATTTCTGCGGCTTTGGGGATGAGTACCAAACTGCTATCCCTCAATGAAGGGCGAACCACTGACCGTGGCCGTAATGGAGCGCTAGTGACTTGGGTCGGAGCTGGAACTCTACATTCAAAGAGTATCCGCCTCTCCTCGGCAATGACAGGACCGACTCGATGACGATACAACCCTTGAAAGACCCAACAAACCTTGGAAGATAGTCGGGCTCTGGGATCATGAAGAGGGAGCCGGTGTTCAGCCGCATAAAATGATGGATGACGTCATCAGTGACTTCCAGAGACAAAGTGGGATCAACTAAAAACTCCCCGACAGGGACACCCTGGTTATAGCCCAATTGCTGGGCAAAGCAGTGCGGATTTTACCGCATAAAGAGAACTGTGTCATTCTGACGAAACACCAAATAGCCCAGCCTAATCGAGTACAAATGCATGATCTCTTTAGGCTTTAGAGAAGGCACTCCACCCTTTGACAGATCAAACAGCTGCTGAATGGGCCCCGCAGGAGCAGATAGGACTCGGTCACTAAAAACCATCCCGCTCTCGTTTGAGTATGGGTTAAGCAACACGCGGAGGGCCCCTAGCTGAGTCGGATCGGGAGCGAAAGCATCCACCAACCTCATAACCCGTGGGAAGGTATAGGAGTCGTAAAAATCTGGCCTCTGGTGTGCAGCAAACGCTCCCAATACATGCATCTTGATCAACGATGTGAAGTAATGGAGGGAGAAATTCATAATATCTGCGCCTGGGGTCAAAGTATTAGCCGCGGTGCTTAATCTATGATATAGGTGCGACAATCTTGCAACACCAATGGCCAATCGCGCCCCTCCAGCTATGCGATGAGCGGGGTAGAAGACGGAGACTCTCATAAAGCGTCGATGCATCAATATGGAAAACCAATTAAGCCAGAGACTAATGAAGCCAATGAAGGTATCTTCGTCCATGCCGGGAGCCGCAATCGCATTAAAGGAAATGGCCGACGTGGTCGGAATATAGAACTGTGGCAAATCTTCCTATTTGGTCGGCAGTTTATTCAACCCGAACCCAAAAGGGTCGTCGATGTTCGCGAACTTTGGAGCCTCTTTGGATAAAGCGTCTCCATGGAGAAAGCAGGCAATGAAGGTCTCAAAGGTGACGCCTTGCCCTTCTGACGTCACGAACAGTTTCTCAAAAATACCCAGAGCTTTGATTAGACATGGGTACTTATGACGGACAGCGTTTTCAGTAGTTAGGCCATCAAGCATAACAGGCACGGTCACGAACACATACTCATCAGGAGGAAGCAACTCTTCATAATGCTCTCCCCTGATCGGCAATCCGGAGATCTCGCGGAACTCTTCCAATGAAATCGAGACCTCACGATCCCCTAGCAAGAAGGTGTTGGTGGGAAGAATCCATTGGTTCAGAAAAGCTTTAACCGACCAGACGTGAGGGGCCTGGTAATGAAATAGAGACGCGTACACCGCTTGATATAGCCCAACCTTTTGTAACCATACACGGTGGAAGGAAAGAACGCATCGAGCCCAGGGAAGGTAGCCTATTGGGTGGCGGAGGGTAACGCCTACCTTATAAACTTGCCCCCAGGGTCGAGCTTCACCCTGACATATGCGGCGCCCCAGAATATCTATAGCCGGCAGGAACTGGTCGGGTATCCCGGTTGTTGACGGCTCAAGCCGGCCTGTAGGAGTCCAGTTAGTCTCCTCCACCGGATAAACGGTCTGTGGACGTTCCATCGGCGATATTGGGCAGAGGGGCTCTGTTGGAACCTCACAAGTAAAGCTACGGCGGCCTCGGATGATATGACCATACCAAACCCTTCATAAGAGTAGGCTCGTACAGTCCCTATCATATGCCTTGATCATTGCCATAGCTTTCTCGTCCGACGGCGATTGCGGAAAAGCGGCGTCTGAGGGAGTATAAGGAAAGTAGGGAAGTGAAGCCATTGTGCCTGAAATAAGGGAAAGAAAAAACCATTAATAAAACATATATATATATATATAATAATGACAGGATGTTTGTTCCATGGGACCACTGACTGCAAAACCAATGGACCCCACAAAATCTAAATGACGGCTCACCAATGATGAGGCAAAATAATCATTGAGAGAATCGAGAAGGATTCTCATTAAGGAAACAATAAAGTTTAAACAAACTCTTGAAGCAAGTTCTGCTAAAAGCATGACAAATTCAAATCTGCTTTAGGGGCATTAAAACCCTCAAATATTCGAGAACAGTAAGGAATAAAATTCCCAGAAATATCTAAATCTCTCTCAGAGCCAAGCTCTGAGAACAAGGAATTAAATTCCTTTAATAAAGGGATTAAATCCTAGAAAAACCCCATAGCAAGGAGGCAGAGAAAATGAAATTAAATTCCAAGAATCTTAAAGATCGGTGACAGGGTAAAACCCTAAGAGGAGGATTAACAATCCCCGTTGATTCAAGACTTCAAAATCTACAAAAAATGTATGCTTTGGTCTTTAAGAAATCAGTTCAAGAAGAGAGCAAACCTCTGTCCCTGGATTTAAAATCCACAATAAAAAAAGCAAAAGAGGAGGGGGTCCTGGTCATGATCCTTACCAAAGAAAAGTTTTAACAGGGTTTAACTCTGAGATCTCAGCGGGCAGAGAACTAAGCTCTGAAGAAGAGAATTAAATTCTCAAGGAAAGCAAGTAAGGAAGAAGATGAAAGAACAGTGGCTTCCCAAAAACAAATGCCTTGCATTTATAAGACATGATGGGGAGCGGTTCATCTTCCCATTCCCCTAGGTAATCCAACGGCTGTAAGAACAAACAGCATTGCACTCACGTGCAAGCCACGTAAGAGCAACGCTGGGGGACATTTATTCCCTTATAAAAAAGGATGAGGGAAAGTTCCTCACTAAAACAGCCCCACGTGTTTAACACGTGAGTGCCTATATACAACGCATATAGGCACAGCAATTAAAACAATTGCTAGGCTAAAACAGCCCCACGTGTTTAATACGTGAGTGCCTATATGCAACGCATATAGGTACAACAATTAAAACAATTGCTGGGTTAAAACAGCCCCACGTGTTTAACACGTGAGTACCTATATGCAACGCATATAGGCACTGCAATTGAAACAATTGTTAGGCTAAAACAGCCCCACGTGTTTAACACGTGAGTGTCTATATGCAACACAAATAGGCACAGCAATTAAAACAATTGCTAGGCTAAAACAGCCCCACGTATTTAACACGTGAGTGCCTATATGCAACGCATATAGGCACATCAATTAAAACAATTACTAGGCTAAAACAGCCCCACGTGTTTAACACATGAGTGCCTATATGCAATGCATACAGGCACTGCAATTAAAACAATTGCTAGGCTAAAACAACCCCACGTGTTTAACACGTGAGTGCCTATATGCAACGCATACAGGCACATCAATTAAAACAATTGCTAGGCTAAAACAGCTCCACGTGTTTAACACGTGAGTGCCTATATGCAGCGCATATAGGCACATCAATTAAAAAAATTGCTAGGCTAAAACAGCCCCACGTATTTAACACGTAAGTGCCTATATGCAACGCATATAGGCACAACAATTAAAACAATTGCCAGGCTAATAAGCCTCACATGTTAAACACGTGAGGGCACTTCCCTACGTAGAATTAAATTCTACTCAACAAGGAACCGTTGGATCAAAGATCCAATGATGATAGAATTAAATTCTATTGAACTTTTAAATGGGAAATGATATTTTCTGTTAAACAGAAAGTTGACGGATCAAAAATCCCATGAGTTGGAAAATATTTTTCATCTCTCTTTAAAACAAAGAAAAATTGTGTTCCATTAAACCAAGCACCCTTGGATTAAAAATCCAACGGTGATTAAAAATCACTAATCTACAGAATAAATTCTGTACAGGAAAATACTTTCCTAATCTTGTTTAAGAAACAAGAAAATATGTTATGTGAGATAGAAACCATTAGATCGAAGATCCAACAGCGGGTAAAACCCCGAAATCAATTGGAGTCTCTCAATGAGAGATTTCCTAAAACTAATTAACAAACTTCTCTCCACTATTTAAAGAAGCCAAGACTTCAGGTTAAAAAAAAAAGAAGGAACAAAAGAGAGAATACAAAAAAAGGAGGAAAAAGAGAGAAAGAGAATTCAATTCTCTAAAAGAAGAAGATCCCCTTCTTAAACAAAAAAAACCTAGCTAAGAAGAAAATACAGAGATTATCTTATCCCTTCTTCACATCTTTAAGGATTTAACCCTTCATACAAGAACTTAGTTCTTTCTCTGGTTGAAGTCTGCAGAAACAGATCTCCCCACAAGTTGAGAATTTAATTCTCATCAGGAAGATTCTGTTATGCAGATTCAAAACTTAGGGGAAAGAACTAAGTTCAAAGAATTTAATTCTTACAAAAGTATATAGTAATTTAATTCCTTTGATAAAACTAGGGTTTAACCCTGTAAATAATTTAATTCTTATGAGACAAGAAAAGCTCAGATCCCATCATCGTTAATATGAGATCAAGATCTTCATGAACGTACAAGGAAAGACTGGTGATTCATTAGTATTCAACACTATAACGAAACCTCACTTGTTTCCCCACGTGAGCACCTCTGATGAACAAAAGGAATGGCTGAGACCGAGTCACATGTTTCATACGCGAGCATTTAAAAAAGAACAAGAAGTGCCTCCTAGGGTAGTCACGTCTTTCCTACGCGAGCGTCTAAAAGAAGAACCAGAAGTGCCTCCTAAGGCAATCACGTGTTTTCCACGCGACCCCCAATCAAGCGCTTAGCACTTATATGAAAAAGGGAATAAACCCAAAAACAGCACTCACATTTTGAAGGCACCTCACGTGTTCGCACGTGAGCACCACAGGTTCCAAGTGCTTAGCACTCATATAAGAAAGAGAAATAAAATTCAGAGAACATTTTCCATTTCGGGCGCCTCGCGTGCTCACACGTGAGCCGAGTGCTTAGCACTTATAAAAAAAGAGGGAAATAAAACCCAAAAAGGTAGTGCCCAACTTTGGGGCGCCTCACGTGCTCACACGTGAGTGCCACAAGAATTAAATGTTTAACACCTATATATAAATGGGGACTTGAATCCAATGTACAGCGCCAGCTTTGAGATTCCCCACCTGCCACACGTAAGCACCCCCGGAATCCAGTGTTTAACACTGCTTTAGAACCTCATGTGGGAACACGTAAGTGCTGAACGTATACTAGTACTTAACACTATGGGAAATCAACTCCAGCCTCAAATTGGCTAAGTCTTCTTGAGATTAAAATATCTTCGATCTCCAAATAGACCGAGCCCCTATGCTCATGACTTCCCAAACTAATGAAAAAATCTTAGTCTCAAAATACGACTAACGATTTCTGGGCTCGACCATCAATCCCTCAAACATGGAATCGGTTCAAGGGTACATCTCTCTACACCTCAGATACATGTCGTTGTAATTCCTCAACATCTTCAGAGAGGTGGCGGGTCCCGACAACCAACTGCTTTTGGGTACACTTCCTAAAATGGCGACAACGGACCGTAATGTCCTTAAACTAAAATCTCACCTCAAAAATGGTAATCTGCGGACCGAAACGCTCTGAAACTAACAACGGACCGAAACGACTTTAAACTAAAGCAATAGAGCCCAAATGCTCTTTTGTTGGGTCTGAATGATCTCAAAATCTCATTGAGTAGATCTTAGTCTCAAATTAGACTAACGTATCCTCAACAAACATTAAAGTTGATCTTAATCTCAAACGAGATTAACGATCCTTAAATCAAACCAAATCTAAATCTAAGAATATACGGATTTGGACTAATCCATGCCCTACGGGCGACAATATAAATTAGTCTCCGTATACAATCCACGGGCAACTAAAAATAAAACAAACACACATAATACGAAGTGAACTTCTGGAGAAGAAGAAAGTGGTTATCACGATGCGGTAACATAATTAACTGCAGGAGCTTGCGCCTGCAAGGAAGAGCGTCCCCATAATCAAAAACCTCTCACAACGAGGGGGAATCTAACGAAGTCTGCTACAACGGCCGCATCCATCCAAACCTCCGATACATGGTGCCATAAATCAACTTGGTATCTTCGGAGAGGTGGACGGATAAATCCAAATAGTATATGCCCCTAAATTCAGGCAAGATGACCCATCCCGGTTCGTCTCCGTTTTCAGCGGTGAACAAACCCCAATCAACAAAGTGAATGGGCCGTCCAGCACTTCACGGAATCCGGTAACTTGAGCACCCCTCCGTGGGGCATCCTATACCCCCTACAAGTGCGGCGAATAGCCCGCCAATTCTAGAGTAAAGCCCCCTCCGCCTCAACGCCATGAGATGCGGGCCCGTTGTCCTCTAGAACCCGGCTATTCGAGCACTCCACCGTGGGGTAATCCCAATACAGAAAAGAAAAATATATATACAATGGCGACATCGACCTCAACCCGGTCGTGCACCAATAAAAGAATATACAATCTAGCGGAAACGGCAGTCCACATGTCGGACGCTCGTCTCGCAATAACAAATATACAAATGAATCTAAACTGTACAACTACTATTGAACAGTAGTCTATCCCACACGACAATCCGAACAAAGCCATCACATATATCAACATCACAGCAGTCTAAGCAAGTAAGTGCAACCCGTCTAAACAACATATAGCAAATAGACGACGTTTGAAAAACACATACACCACATAACAAATATCAACGATGCAAAATTTCAAGTTTTGAAACTTTCCAAGTTCCCCCCAAAGTAAAGACAACACTAATTGAAATCTGGGGAAAACAAACAAGACCAAAAACACCAATTTACAAAACCCCAGACACTGGATGAAAACGAGGCCCTGAAGTGAATAGTGAAAAGGTGAGGCCGGTATTTTTTGCAATGTGGCCGGCCAAACTTACATCAAATTGCCTCGTTTTCATACTATATCATACTCATGTCTAAACTAAGCCTCTGCACTTGTTTAAAAAAAATTCAGAGATAAAAAAATTTCAGAATAGAGAGTGGGTTTTGAAATCGCAGTTTTTCGGTTTTGAAACTAATGCATCGTCTACTAGTAGTTTCTAATTTTGGATGCCTCTGATACCATGTTGGGGTTCCTAGCGCCCTGGCCATCTACCGCGACCGATCGCGGAACAAAAATTTTTGACGTTTAAAGAACTTGGCACTAGAAACAACTACCTAGAATCGAATCCAAACATGAAACTAGTAATCTAAAGGAGTCTAGCTACTGTGATAGAGTGTTATACCGAACGAACCATGTCCTTCGGTCTTCCACAATCTCCCTTAGCTCCTTAAGGTCCTTTGGATCGAGTTTGGCCGTTGGTCTTCCTCGTCAAAGATGATCCACCCGATGGATGTAGCTCATGACTCTAGCTCCACATAAAAGATCAAGTGAAGAAACTAGGGATTCTAGATGGCTAGTCTAGAATGCCTAGGATGTAATGGAGTGTTCTAAGTGTACTCTTCCTCACCTTCTCTCTTGATTCTCAACACATGAGATTGTAGAGAGGAGGTTGAAAATGAAGGTGGAGGAACTCAAGAAAAGAAAGAGGAGAGTGAAGCTAATAGTGAGAATGTTTTTCTCATCTCAAAAATAATGAACCAACCATCCAAGAGAGCAAACCGTGAAGCATGGTTTTATCAAACTCATTTTTCCAATTTTTAAAATGCAACCATACTTGAATAGTGAGCACAAATGAATTAACAATTCATTTGTCAACACTATTCAAGCATAGTTCTCACCATACTCTCCTTTTTCCTTTTCCATCTCATTATCCATTTATGATAAATGGATAAATTCAAAATGAGGTGTCCAACTTCTAGAATATTATCTGTAAAAAATATGGATTACATTCTACTTTATATACATACCTATATTCATACCGAAATACGAATACCCGAAGAGATAGAATAACACAAAGAACATAATACTAGAATATATATATCGAAATACATATACGTAAATTATTAAATCAATACCTGATTTAATAATCCGGCTCGAACCCGAGCCGGCTAGTATTATCAACTGTCCGATCGAAAGTCCGGGTACATAATACAATCAATCAATCGGAACCCTGCACATATCCAATACGGCTACTATATCATTTCGCCTGAACCAGGGAAACTCTCCGTGTGGGACTCTAAAGACTCATCAATACGCTGGCAGTGGGTTTAATCACAAACACGTCAGCGGCACTAGCTGTACGTAACGGTTACCCAGGTATTGAGCGAAAGGAAGGCCGACGAGTAAACTCATCCGAACCCCTACTGAGCCTGTCAGTGACAATCTCCATACAGTCCGGTCTGTTCATCTAAGAGTATCGCATATCGAGTCTAGGAAGGTGGATAAAGTCAAACCCCTAATAATGCGATATTTCGTGCCGGTATGAATCCCATCACCAACTAAGAAACTACTGATCCAAATCATTAATTCTCGAATACCTTGGTCAAAGATTTCTAGTAATGGTCACCCGTGCACCGCGCGACATCAACCCCCAATACCGGGAGAGACGAATCCCCGACAATTCGCTTACTGCCTCCGTATGGCTTGGGCTGTACCCAACTAAAACATGTTTGCACGATTCCTTTGAGCCATGGTAGGGTAGTATTCAAAGCACAGTGGGAACTTACACGAGACAAATGACGATCTCAGGTCAACAGACTAACCTGTACTCATGTCACCTGAGAACTGCTATTTGAAAATAGATATAATACCAACTAGCATATTCCCGACGAGTCCGTCCAGTGTACTCATAACCCAATGACCACCTGTATACTATCTTAGGTGACTAACTGACACCAATGGCTTGTGAGAGCGGCCACCGCCCCTCGTCGGGGTCTCGAAAAGTATACACCAGTCTACTCCGGAGTATCAATGCCCAGTCTCGATACTCTCTCGACTAGGGACATTTAAGGATGTGCTTATAGACTACCCAACTACCACGTATATGATCGCCATCATAATACTGGTAGTCAAGCAAGAATCCTATGGGCTTTATCAACATGTAATAGTGATCTGTAATACTACATAATGCATAAACATGATGATAAAGACAAACAGATAGCATAGTATCATTTTGAGTACGACTATTCTACCCGTATAGGTCCTCCTTCAATCATCACAATCGCGTACCTGCGTTTACAATAATTGACTTGAGGGCACTATAGCCAACAATTTTAGCCTAAGAAAAAAAAGAAAAATAAAGAAAGGGAAAAAAACTTCCCATTCTCTCTCGCAATCATTGATACCACCTCATGCGGCAATCGCCTACTCCACGACCATGCTCAAACACCAATCAAAATCAAAAACCAAAATGAGATGGGATTATTCGAGGGGGGGAACCCAATTCCAAACCAAACTTCACCTTCTCTCTCACCATCACTGGTTGCCACCTCATCACTCCGGTGACCACCTTCTCCTGTGACCCCAACCAACCCTTTTCATAATCTTAATACTAACGCCGATCAAAACCTGTCCAAAAGAGATGGGATTATTTGATGGGAAAACCCCAAACCCAAATCTAATTCATAATTTATAAATTCAAGTTTTAATCCAAAATTTAATTTATAACCCAAATCTAAACCTTAAATTCAAGATTAAATCCTTAATATAATGCATAATAGAAGTCCAAATCAAAAATCCATTAAAATTCTTATCAAAACCTAATTTTTTAGAAGATTGGAGAATGGGTATCAGGTTCTTCGGTGAGGGTGTAGCCGAATTTCACCGGAGCAGGGTCGCTGGCTGTGAGCATCGGCTTTAAGGTCGCCAAAGAGGGGGTCGCCGGAGATGGCTTAGAGGTACATGTGGCAAATGAGATGAGCCAGGGTGGCTCGCCTCACGCCTCGCCTCACCGCTTAGCCTTAGTTGAGGCGAGGTGAAGCAGCTCAAAGGAGGCGGCTCCAAGAACCGACTCGCCTCACTGTCTCGTTTAAACGAGTTGCGAGCTGAGGCGAGGCGAGGCGAGTCGGCGAATTAGATGAGCCGACTCACCTGTATTCAAAATAAATTAAAAGGGGTTTTTTTTTGATATACCATCCCGAAAAATAAGCTATTTCCAAAAATTACCCCAAAAGACATTAAATTCCAAATTACTCCCCCAAAAGTTGTAAGTTATCTGAAAAAAACCCTAGTTAGTTTCACCAGGAATCTTTTCAAGGTTGAGTTAAGAGCAGTTTGGGAGGATGAAAAGACAAAAATACCCCCAAATGATCATCTTCCCTGGCTCTTCATCTTTATAAAGGATCAAGGGCTAGGGGTTTTCTCTCAAATCGAAAACTGGGTCTTTTCTCCACACTAAAAATTAAAGTCTTTCCTCTTAACCTAATTTCTATACTTTGATGCAGGGTTGATTGGGCTGATTATTGAAGAAATTCAATTACTACCAAGCAAGAAAATGAGCTCGAGTAATTCAAGCGAAAACTTGGGGTTTTTTTGAAGTTCCTTGCAAGTGTGGGATTCAGGCAAAGGTTTTCACGGGTTGAAAGGAAAATAAGGACAAGGGGCAGAGATTCTATTGCTGCTATATGTACAAGAACCCAATTGATAACGGTTACGGTTATTTTGAAATCGGAATATGAAATTGCTGCAAGGCTTGGTTGAGACAAGAAGAAGAAAGATGAAATTGATTTCAATAATCAATTGAGAATAGAGCTTAGGATTGTTGAAGGAAGATTGGATGCCAAAATGAAGAAGATTATGAATCTGTGTGAAGTCATGAAGATTCATATCACTGTATTGTTAATTCTTGTAGCCTTAAATGTCATTTGTACTTTAATTAGCTTTGTCATGTAACTCAGGTGAACATGTATTAAGATTGTAATGGGAAAAGCTTGTAATTTGCAGTTAATTATTTTAGAATATCATTTCTTCTTTATTTAATTTTGGTATTTCATATAATCTTATATTTTAAACGTATCATAAGTTTGTAATCAATCAGTAACTATCTTGATAAAAAAACATGAACCTGTAATACCTCAGGTGGAGTTAGGAATGTACACCACGTATCCCGTTATCTGGTATTGAGGTGGAGATGTAACCGATACGGATACACATGGGGATCCACTGTACAACAATGAGAAGTATCGAATTCCATTCCGAAAAAGAGCACAATCAGAACTATAAATGAAATGATACCACTCTGGCCGAATCTGCACAGTTTTGTCCCTTAGAATGAACCAGGCTCGAGAAGGGGCTACTAACCGGGAAAGGTTACCCATCCCAAAATTTCCCTAGCTCGAGCACACTTAACTCTGGAGTTCCGCGTTCATGCTGCTGCATCCATCAATAAAGAATTTACCCGGTGTGAGATATCACATTGTTCGAGGAACCCTAGATGCTGTTGGAGTAAAGGATCGTCAACAAGGGCGTTCTAGTGCGTTGTAGATTTTTGGTTCACCCAAAACGATCTCTGTGTTATAAAAGTGGTATTATTTCATTTATAGTTCTGATCGTGCCATCTTTCAGAATGGAATTCGATATTCCTCATTGTTCTACAGTGGGTCCCCATGTGCATCCATATTGGTTACATCCCCACCTCAATACCGGACAACACCTCACTTCTCACAGGATAGATGGTACACATCCTCACCTCCACATGAGGTATTACAGAAACACCCAAGCATAATCAATGATTAGTTTGATAGAGAAGCCACTTTAAGTTTATGGTCAATAACAAAGTGAAATCTAGGACCGCTTTGGCACTGCAAAATTATGGAACCAAAAAAATCTATGCTAACAGATATGATCAGGAAATAAACACCATCATCAGGTGTAGGATTAAATCACATCCAAGACAAATCCAATACTGATGAGGTACACCAGATTTAACATGATACGAACTGTAAAAAATCATACAACAATCCATAATCACAACTAAAACAATCCATACAGATTTAATGAAGTCAGATTCTGCATTTAGCATATATATAGTCATAGAAGTACTATATTCATGTTTGGCCAACACACACACACACACACACACACACATATATATATATATGCTGCTGCTCCTCCTCCTCCTCCTTATGCTGCTGCTGCCGAGGCCATATAGATGGTGATGTTGATGCTTATGCTGCTGAGGGTGCTGCTGCTGCTGCTACAAAAATAGTTCCAAAATGTTGATTCATACCAATCCTGAAACAAGTGACAGTGAATGTGAGTATAGCCATTAATATAGTATACAAGAAGAGTGCTTAAGAAACTAAACATAAAAAATGATAGGACTTGCTCAATTAAATGTACATGCTTAAGAAACCAAACATACAAAATTAAAAGCATATCACACACACATGCATAGTGTACATGCTTTGTCAATTAATGTACAGAGAAAATAAACATACAAAGTGATAGCACTTGGTCAACAAAATGTACAAAAATTAAAGCATGCAACTAAAATTAGAGCATGCAAGCCATATCAAACACATGCATATAATCTAAAAATCAATCAGTAAACAAATGACAAAGTGGAGCATATCACACACATAGGCACAGAGTTTAAAGGGTAACCTGAAACAAGTGAAAGTGAAAAGTGCATATCACACACTTGCTAAAAATGTACAAGATTAAGAAAGTAAATACACAAAATCTCCATTGCACTTCTCTATTAAATGTGCAAAATTTAGTAACTAAAATTAGAGCATGGAAACCGTATCACACACATGCACAGAGTTTAAAACATTACTGAGTGTACCTTAAACTCTCCATGGAGGTTTGAATTGGGGGCCTACTTCTCCTCTGCCTCTCATACGAACGCTTTTTCCACCTCTAGTTGATATTTGTGATACACCCCTACCACTTGTGCTTGCTCCTGTGTTCAGAGATTGCATCCTTCCATACTTCTCTGAGAAGAATATATCCTGAAAAATAGTGTCCCTAACACCCACATCAGGTATATGATCCATGCTCCCATCAGTTCTAACAGATTCCTGTGTCATACTGATGCTTGGTTCTCCTTTCCCAGCTCCTTCATTCATGCTTTCTCCCAAAACTTCCTGCATCATCTCTGAGTAAATTTCATCTACATTCACATTGTACTCTGGTTCCATTGTTGCTTGAGTCATGCTCTGGTGCATATCTTGTTCAGTAGCTTGTTTCCTGATTACAAAAATAAAGATGTCTCAGTATAATTTAACTGAGTTTAAAATTTGGAGTAATCTAGGATATCATACCTTTTCTGTTTCTTAGCTCTAGTTCTTGTACTAAAGGATGTAACATTGCTACCAACAGCAGAGTTGTTCTCACCTCAGCCACACCTCCATTAATTGGATTCTTACATGTTCTTTTTTGATGATCCCATCCTTTGCATCTGCCACATCTGATCTTCCTTTTGGCAAGCTTATTGCCAGTTCCCTCATCAGTTCCCTGATCCTCTTTTTTTTAGTAGCATGAGGTGGCTTAACTTTGAATGGAAGCTCCACATTCATCCATTCATCCTTATATGGCATTGCACCTATTATGCCACTGTAAGTTTCCTTGTACCTGAAAATGAAATGAAATGGCATTTCACTCATTACTATAATATTATAGAATAGATAAACTACATATCTTAAAGTTTGGTTTGTTGCGAAATTACCTTGACACAGAGAAATATTCATGTACATATTCAGCCCAATTGACATTTCTCATGCTAGCAATGGCTGCAGCTGCATGAAAACATGGCAAACCTGTCAATTTCCATTTTCTACAAGTGCATAGTATCTCTTTTTGTTCACCACTCTCCTTTGATTACCATCACTCACTTCAAATGCATCATCACTTGATCTAGCCACAATGTAACCATTCACATTTTTACTCGTGTCAATCACCCACCTCTCTGCCATAGGGACAAGTTTTCATCTCCAACTTGCAGCTTGCCTCTTTCTTACATCAAATTTGCCCACTATTTGCTTTCTTATCTCATCTACCAGTGCACAAACAGGCTGAGTTCTAGCATGCAACACCCAAACATTAAATGACTCTAAAATATTATTTGTTATATAATGGTTTTTAGAACCAACTTTGAATTTGTTCCTACTCCATACCCACAACAAATCTCTATTGACATCTCTCCCTCTCTTTTGAAGATCCACCCATGCAACATTTGATTTCTTCTTTAACTTCTGTAAAACTCTTTGAAGTTCTGTGAATGAAAAAGACCTAGCAGCATCCCATATACAACTCACATAGAAATCCCCTGGCCATGATTTCTTGAATGACTTCTACAAGTGTCTTATGCACACTCTGTGCTCAACAGTTGGAAGAAGATTTGATAAGGCATCTTGGAGTCCCTTCTCCATATTACTGATAATACACAGATTGTCCACTTCCTCTCCAAGAGCCATTTTCAGATGCTCTACAAACCAAAGACTAAGTTTTAGAAGACTCACCTTCACATACTGCAAAAGCCAAAGTGAACAATCCATTGTTGGCATCAAGGGCTGATGCTGCCATCAGAATGCCTAGATATTTGCTTCTCAAGTGGCAGCCATCCAGTCCTATAAATGGCCTATACCCCTTCTTGAATCCATCTATACAAGCCTTAAAAGATTTGAATATTCTCTTGAATGAGGGATCATCTTCTAAGGTGTAGTCAATATGACTTCCAAGGTTTCTAGCAAGTAATTCAGCTGCTAAACTTGACGCGTACTTATAATTATTTTCCACCTTACCAAAAACAATCTCTTTGGGATTTTTAATTGCTCTCCATCTCCTTCCATATGGAATATTATCTATTCCATACTTAGAATTAAGAAAAATAGCAACATCCTTGGCAGTTATATCTTCTTTGTTCCGGACTTTCCCTCTGATTCTATGTGCAATCATTCCGCAGTTGCTTGCTTGTTTCCAATCTTGTTGACCCCAGTGCATTGGTGCTTTGGATTCAATCTTCTTATCTCAACGTTGACCCCATCATCATGCGCTAATGATGCTCTGAGTCTCCAAGGACAGTTTTCTGCAGAACAGGCCACAATCCATCTAGTAGGTTCATTCTTAAGGAATCGTGCTTCAAAGTTATTAAGAATGGCATGCTGCTTCAAACACAACTTGAATTCTTTCACATTTGTAAACTTACTTCCCTTTTCTAATACTAGATTTTCTTCATCTACATTATATTCTGGTTGGTGTGCATCATGAACATTTGCTGCCTCATCCTCATTTTCCATATCATTGTCCAGCAGTTCACGATAATGATCTTCAGGATAAATATCATCAGCATCATCTTCAATGGCTTCTACATTTGCAAAGGGCACTTCTACATCTACCTCTTCATCTTCATTGTTGGCATATGAAGTATTATCATCAAATAAATTCTCTGCTTGAACCGGCATTGTCCTCTTCCTCTTAGATTTCCTTGCATTTGATGGATTGGTTGCTTGAACTGGCTATGAAGCAGAGGGCCTACATAATCTAAGACTTCTTCTAACACTTGTTTGTTGTGGAATTGTCTGTGACGTGTTTATTCTTCTAACAGTTTGTGGAGAGGGTTGTGTTTGTGCTTGATCATTCCCTGCTTGTGGATTATTAGCATGGTCCTCCGCTTGAGCATTCTCTGCTTGTGCTTGAGCTTTTCTTCTTCTAGGACTTGGTGGAGCAACTTGTGCTTGTGCTCTTCTTTTCGACGCTCTTAGAGCACTTGAACTAAGTTCCTCATTCATGTTTTCTGCATTTGACTCTCTACTTCTTGGTGTTGAGAATATCCCTGTATCTTGCTTCTCTTCTACAACTGACTCATTTCTTCTTGGAGTAGCATGCCGTTCTTCTACAACTGACTTCCTTCTTCTTGGAGTAGCATGTTGTTGTTCTACAATTCTCTCTCCCCAGTGTACCCTCCTAGGTGCATCTGCGGTCATATACATGCAGACCTTCTACACATCCTTATGAAGAACTAGCATATCATAATATGCATTGTCTTCCATCACTTCAGCATATCTCTTTGGATTAGAGTCGGGAACACAATAAGCTAGCTTGATCACCTTGCCATTGGCCCAAGGACATGTGGAGAGAATTGCCTCATACAATTGATTTAGAGTAGCCCAGTCAATTAGCACTCTGTATTTTTTCTGCTTGCCACATTCATATTTGACTCTCATTGTTCTTGGAATATTTTTCTAGTATCCACCATATTTAAGAATTATCTCTATGCTAGTTTTATCATAACCATACATGGTGAGAACTGCATAAAAATTAATAAACATTTGCACTAGCATTAACTGGATGATACAAGAACTAATATTGCACTTGACATATTATAGATGATAAAAAGCGACAAGCAAGGTAAATTAATATTGCACTTAACAGGTTGCATTTGATAGATTATTGTAAAACCATACTAAATACTATCGATCTGAAGCAAATTAAACTAATTAATAACAATCTAAAACGAGTTGAACAAGAATTTAATTGCAGGAAAAAATTGCAAAGATTACTTGCAAACTTTAACCAAAATTTTAAAAAACCACCAAAAAACCCTAGGGTTTAAAAATTGGGGAGATATCCCAATCGGGTAAAATTTTATCAATCCACATGCCAATCTCTAAAGAATACACACTACTTAATATCAAAACCCCACAAAGAAAGGATTTTTCTTACCGATTACAGAGCACGCGAGAAATGAGAGGTTATCGGCTTTCTTGGTGACGAAACAGGCCTTTCGAGGTGACCCAAAGCTTCGTTCGATCTCAACGACGTAGAAACATTTGATTTTAAGGGAATTTATTGAAGAATATTTAGGGTTAGGGAAGGGGTTTACTCTAATTGAGAGAGGAGAGGGAGAAAGAAACGGTAGGATATGAAAATATCTTACAGGAGTTTTTGAACATGGTAACTATTTGTCTGGCAAATCTTAATTACTATATTTTAATTTATTATTTAGTTTCTGCAGAAATAATTTAAATAAATTTAAACAATAAAACTTAGTATGTTATTCAAAACAATCACAAAAAAGTAAGTAAAATCAAAACAACGCAAACACGAGAGATTTGTTGACCGGGATTCACCACTCTCCTGTGGCTAGTCCCCGCCTGACACCTTCTCGGATTTCCACACTATGGTTGCGAAGAACACAAATCTCTTTTCATAAGAATGTGAAGAACACCAATCCTTCTTCATAAGGATCACACTCTTGAACTTGTGATTCCCTGAAAAACAAATCTTCTTTTTTCTCTAGTCTGTGATTCTCTAGAAAAGCCGTATTTTCCTCTTTAATCCACGACTCTCTGGAAAGATCTCTTTTTCCACTCTGAATCCACACAATTCATGAAACGAGAGGCATCCCCTCTCGTGGGTTGAGAAACACCCTTTCTCATAGGTTGAGAGACACCCTATCTCATGGGTTTATAATTGTTTTACAAACGACAAATTTACCCACTCTCAATCTTATTATCTTAATAGATTATAACTAGTGTGGCACAAGAATTGATTTGAAAGATTATATCATATTTTGACTCTAAAAATATGGAAAAGATTTGGCAAGTGAACGCTCAAGAAGAATAAGGAAATATTTCAAAAGGATTTGCAATGAATGATTTTAATGAAAGTGTGAGATCTCCTGGATTCATATGGGAAGTTATTCTAACTTCTCATAACTGCCAAAAACTGTCTTAAAACAATTAATGACCGTTGGGGACGGTTAGAATTGAAAAAGGCGTAAATATTCATTCGATTCAAAATTCAAATCAAAAGTAACTTCCATAAACTGCTTGTACAGACGTCTGTAGGTTGATGAAATTCCTTCACCAGACGTCTGTAGGAGACATCTGGAGATCAAAAAATCTTCAGCAGACGTCTATAGACTTGTCTATGAAATTTATCCAGTATTTGGTATTTTGGAATTTTGTTCTAAAGACGTCTGCGCCAGATGTCTGGATTCAAAAATTTCTGATGCAGACGTCTGGTACAGACGTCTGCTTTTTTGACATTTAGGATATCTGTTTTTGACTCTTGACAGGTTGAATTCCAACGGATAGGTTAGACTTCTCTCAATGAGAGGAGAGATGTGTGGAGTATAGAGAACATGTTGGAGAGAGATTTCTAACCTTATGATATCAACACTAGACACAAGTACAACACTTATATCTCCTATTTTCGTCTTGGTTCTTCTTTAATCTTCATTTTCTTGAATTGTTACGTTGAGATGTCATTGTATCTTGATTAGGCTTGTATCACGTTATCGCTTGCGTCAAGTCTTCATGCCATATAACCGTTTTGAGTGCGTATCACATTGTAGGCAATCTTGTTTGATATTTGATATTCTATACATGCTGTATTCAAGAATAAACACTTAGAAATGTCATTAGTAACTGTAAGTCGATGTAGCACACCCCACGCGCTTATGGGGAGGCGAAATTTACAAAAAAAACTATTTTTTTCATACTTTGTAACACCGACTTTAACTCCAGGATTTTTACAGAAACCTTAACTAGCTATTCTACTTGGAGGTTCTAATTACTATTATAAGTGTTTATACCTCCTTGACTCTAGTCCTTCGAGTCTTCTTCTCCTTCTCTTCTTGAGCTCCTTGAAGATCCGGATCGCTCTTGATCGTCGGCCTCCTTGTGTCAAATATGATCCGCCCGAGAGTTTATACTTCAAGCTTCAACCTCTAAACCGAGATAATTAAGGTACCTAGTTTGCTAAGTTAGGTAACTTAGAAGATGTAGAGTGTATAATGGAGTATTTAATCTCAAAGGGCCTAATGATTCACAACACATATGAAGGTTTTAGGTCTTGAGGAAGAAGGAGAGAAAAAATGGAGAGAGAAACAAATGAGCAAATGAACAAAGTGAAGGCTAGTGAAGAATGGCTCCCTCATTCAACTCATTCAAGCATACAATATTTTCCAATTGAAAATGTCAACCATGTTTGAATAGTGAGTCCAAACCAATAAACAAATGCAAATGAGCCATTCTTCACCATGCCACAAATATCTCCATTTTCCACCTTATTAATCTATTTCTCAAAATAGATAAATCCAAATAATGAGGTGTCCCCTTCTAGAAGCATGTCTTGTGAAATTACAAGAATACCCTCACCATATATACATACCCGTATTCGTATTCCGAAAAATACGAACACAATGAGATAATAATAATCCAATAATATAATACTAGAATCCGGCTTAAACCAAAACTCACTAGTATTATTCGTCCGAACAACATCCGTGTATTGTTCATATCATAATTTTGCATTATTATATTCCCCATTCTTAATCATTTTACAAATAAATAGGTGCTTTTGACCCATGTCTGCTACATAGTTGCAGGTTACAGGTTCTCGGAACAAAAATAGTGAAAAAGATGAAAAGACGATACAAAAGTGAGACTACGACCAACAAATGAAAGAATCTTGATCAAGCCTACAGTTTGGAGAATAAACGAAGATCAATAAATAAGTACAAAGGCAGCGAAAGGTTCAAGACTTCGACACGAAGCAAACGGTAAAGTCTACTACATTATTCACTGTGGAGATCTGGAAGAGAACTAGAAGACATTCTGAAGAACCAACTAAGGAAAACAGAAGAAAATAGCAACAGACAGAAGTCCAGAAAAATTGAGCCAAAATCCCTCAACATGGCCGCGGATCCGCGGCCAAACATGGGTTTTGGCCTCGGTTTCGTGGCCATAAAGAGCCCGTGTCGGTGCAATCTCGTGTCGGTGTGGCGGTGCGTTGACTAGTCTTTTTAGGGGTAAAATTGTAAAAGCAGATGTGTGTCGATTGTAACCCTAGGGTTTCTATGTTCTATAAATAGAAACCCTAAAACCTCTTTTGGGGCATGCCTCATTTCATTGATAAAAAAATTCAGAATCATTTGTAATGTTTGGAGAACATCAATAAAGTAAGTAGATTTCTTTTCATTGCCCTAGTTCTAAATTTTCTTTCTGCCTTAGTATAGATTTATTATCTGCCCTAGTTTAAATTAGATTAGAACTTTTTATTAATCTGCCGTAGTTAGAAAGTTAATCTTTTTAAATCGAAAACTCAAATAAAAACATGTCTTTTATCAATTCTCTAATGAGTGAGTAGTGCCTCACTTGTTAGGGTTAAGAATAGAAAAGGCTTGAGAGATGAAAATCTTTCACCCCTTTCTTGCCCATCACATATTAATTAATAGGACTCCATGCATACATACACACACCGCTCCCTACGGCACCCTACCCACGAGGTAACGGTGACACCGTAGTTTAAAAGACCGGTTGTGCATGTTTTCCATGGAGGTTAGGGTAAGAATTAAGAAAGGACGGATAAGGACCTAGAGGAAGAAACATCGTTTCCCGATCGTCCTAATCCCCTTTATTAATTGTTACCATAACACCTAATGAGATCTAAATTTAGGCATTGAAAGCGGTGGGAAATCTTTAATTTCCAAACTTAACCTAAACCTAACTCTAGCAAGATTCTAAATCCAGCAAGATTCTAAATCCTAGTCTAAATCAACTTAGTTTTTAGTGATAGACATCCCAACACCGTTTGGAATTAACTCGTTAGAACAATTAGGAAATACACAACATCCCTGTGGACCGACCCGTACTCACCGGCTAGCTACCAAGCGACGCCATTCTTGATTGCGGTTAACAAATATTTTGATCACAACATCTATCATTCAATCAAATGGCGCCGTTGCCGGGGACGGCGTAGTATTTTCTTTTTGCAATTTCGGGTTAATATAAAATCATAAAACTCATAAAAAACTGAAAAATTAAAAAATATAAAAATTTTATAATCTTTTTATTGTTTGAAGGGTGTTTCGTGTGAATTTTGCAGGATCGACAAACGAGTTCGGATCTGGAAAAATCCAGAGAGCAAAACAGAAAACCCTAGATCTGAACAACAGAGTAAAATCAAACCAGAGGAGCAGAAGAAGTCTCGGGAAACGAATAGTCCAGAAGACCGTGCTTCCGCCGCGGTTACCCGCTTTTGGCTGCGCATCCGCGGTTCTGTGGGTGACGTCATCATCTGCAAAAGCACTATAAGTCTTCTTTTCTCCTTCTCTGAACCCCCTGATATCTCCTCTGTAAAATTTCCTGCAGGATTCTTTGCGCCAAAAATTTCTCCCCCTTCCAATAATTGATCTTGTGCAGGATTCTTTGCGCCGGGCTAAAAAATTGTTTGCAAGTGATTGTGTTACTGCTTTGCATATTTTAATTGACTTTAAGGGGCTTGAACACCAATCCAGATTGGGTGGGGATTTCATCACCCTTTCCAGGACCCCAAAAATCACATAAGGCATATTGCATTGACCATCAATTAATTAAAAAAGATTAGACTCAGCCCTATGGACTTCGTACTCAATAGGACAAAGAAATAGTTGTAGGCATCGACCGTTGATCCTAACCCGATTTTGTGGTGCTTAGGCTAGACAGGTAGTGAAAGGTAATTTTAAAAGGTCCGTCTCACGGTGATTCGTGAGCGGATCCCTCCTTTCCCTACTTGTGCTTACCTGGCCACAATTGGTGGTGAAGAGACGGTTTGAGGTCCTACTTCTTGCCTTTTGGAACGGTTAGGAGCTGTCTAGCTGACCTAGGTGACCCTAGATCTAGGCCTGATTGTGCATTTGTGGTTGATTGAATGTGTGTCTAAGCCTTTTATCGAAAATCTTTTTTTACAAAAAGCTCCACATAAAAAAAACACAAAATGAAAAAAGGAAAAAATTTTACAAAAACTTGCAACTTGTTGCTAAAAAATCTGTGCACTCCACTTACACCCACTTTCTTTCCATTGACGTTTTCTTACCCCCACATTTTGTTTTTCACCTTTTTGACTACACTACCTCTTTAGTGTATGTCCGGTTGGACTAAGGACACTAGTGTCCGATTAGTCCGTGTCTCGTTGGTACCAACCGACGACGCTTTCGACTCCGAAGTCAAAATTCCTTTCACTTCCTTACCTTCACCTTCACCTTCTTCGTCTTCTAAGGATATGTCGGGATTTAATCCTAACAATACCTTACCCACGGGACTGATTCCACCTTCGTTAGGTGCGAATAACCCACAACACCCGCCTGTTGAAGCGCCCCAACGAATCGCGCTCCAGGATCTGTTCTACCCGATCCGCACCGCCTTACCTACTTGTCTTTCACTCCCACCGGCAAATGGGGACAATTTTGAGATCAAACCCCACTTCATCAATATGTTGCCAAAATTTCACGGACTGGAATCCGAAGATGCCTATATCTTCATAAACAAATTCCAAAACGTTTGCGTAATGATGAAAACAACCCAACTTTCAGATGATGCTATAAGGCTAAGGGTCATTCCTTTCACCTTATGTGACTTAGCCGAGAAATGGTTATACAGCACAGCATCACACTCAATTAAAAATTAGGAAGAGTTTGTTAAAGCTTTTCTTAAAAAGTTTTATCCACATCACAAGACCGCGAGAATTCGCAATGAGATCATTCGATTTTCCCAGCTTCCTTCCGAACCCTTTTGGAAGTGTTTTGAAAAATTTAAAGACTTACTTGTTCAATGCCTTCACCACGGAATCGAGAATTGGCAAATTTGCCAAACTTTATACGAAGGATTGAACCCAGCAATGAAGCAGTTGTTGGAAACAATTTGTGAAGGTCACTTTCTAACCAAATCTAGTGAGGAAGCGTGGCAGTTTCTCAACGATCTTGCTGAACAAACATTTCAGTGGGAAAGCACCAAGACCACCTCATCTTCTGTTGGTCAGTCTAGGGCAGACATACATCAATTAGATATGTTGATTGCAATGAAGGCCGAAATGGCTGCACTTACGAAAAAGCTAGAAGCAATTGAGACCAAAATCTCATCGCCTTCTTCTGCCCCTGCTTTACCCCCACGAACTGTTTGCGCTTGTTGTTCTGATTCATCACATCTTACCGAAGAATGTCCTTACAATCCACCTGTTCAAGGACAAGATCAAGTCAATGCTGCCTTTCAGCAAAGATAAAGAAATGATCCGTACTCTTCGACTTATAATCCGGGTTGGAGGAGTCACCCAAATTTTCCTTGGAATCAAAATCAACAATTCCAAGAAAACAACAACTTTTAAAGGCCTCCTCCTCCACAACAACAAGCACCACAACAAACTCAATACCAGCAACCTTTCCAACCACAACCTTATCCAAACCAAATGAACAATTTTGTGCCCAACAACTCTTACCCTCAAAACAATTTTGTTCAACCAAATAATGATAAGGTTACCTCGCTAGAAAGAAGTCTAGATGCATTTCTAAAGCAATCTACACAATCCGCAGCAAGATTGGAGACTTCCATTCAATTTTTGGTGCAAAACAGTGCTTCACACGATCAAAGCATCAAATCAATTGAGGCACAAATTGCACAACTAAATGCTGCGTTGAGAGAGCGAGAAAAGGGAAAGCTTCCATCTCAACCATTGCCAAATCCCGGTCACGCACATGTTGCATATGAACAGCAAAATCATAACGTGAATGCGGTGACCACATTGAGATCTGGAAAAGTGTTGCACAATAACGTGGGTATTAATATTGACACCCCTACCGGTGGTTCTTCTTCATCTTCTTCTTCATCTTCTTCGTTAGAGCATATTCTTCATCCTTCACAAGGCTCTACTTCTTCTATTTCGAACGGACCCACTTCTCACATCACGAACACACCTCCACTGGGATCCGTTCCAACTCCGCAATCTAATCCACACATATTGGACTCAACAAATTTTCAAAATATTCCTTTTCCAAACAGGTTGAGATCCAATAAACCAACTCTACAAATGGAAAAGATTGTAGAGTTGTTCAAACAGGTTAGCATAAATATACATCTCTTGGATGCAATCCAACAAGTTCCTTCTTACACGAAAATCTTAAAGGACTTATGCACCAAGAAGAGGAAGTCACAAGTACCAAAGAAAGTTTTCGTGGCTAGTGATGTTAGTGATGCTCTTGTACAATCTTTACCCCAAAAACATAAGGACCCTGGCTGTCCTACAATTTCGATAACAATTGGGGACAAGAACATCAATAGAGCACTATTAGATCTTGGTGCTAGCATCAATTTGCTACCCTATTCAGTGTACGAACAATTAGGCGTTGGAGAGCTTAAACCCACTCATTGTACTCTCCAAATGGCCGACCGATCCATCACCTATCCTAGGGGTGAGTTAGAGGATGTGTTAATTAAAGTAGGGGACTTCATTTTCCCCGTTGACTTCATTGTTATGGATGTAGCTAACCCCCGGAGTCAAATTCCGGTGATACTTGGTCGACCATTCCTTGCGACTTCTAATGCGACGATCAATTGTCGTAATGGTTCAATGAACCTATCTTTTGGAAATATGACAATTGAACTCAACATTTTTAAGTTGGGAAATCAGCCTTCCGAGCCTAATGCTAGTATACTTGATGTTTGCTCGATCCATGAGATCACACAGGAGGACTATGAGCTTGAAAAATTTTTGTTCGATCACAGCAATGTTGACGCCTCTAGTGCGTGCCTCCTAGAATCTGACACAGCTTTCATGCCGGAAAACGACTATGAGTGTTTCACCTTTTTGGACGATTTTGAAGACTCACCACCCAAGTTTGAGTCTTTTGATTTTTCGGATGAGTTAGTTGAACCATCCGACTCAGTTGCGTACACTCGATTTGAACCGTTGATGGAATCCTTCGAGTTTGAAACAGTTTCACCAATGTTACCTTCAATTGTTTCACCTCCTAAACTCGAACTAAAGTTTTTGCCGTCGCACCTTAAATATGCTTACCTAGGTGAGAATGAGACCCTTCCCGTTATCATATCGGCCTCTCTAGCTCTCGAGCAAGAGAAGGCCCTTTTAATGGTCTTATAAAATAACCGGCAAGCTTTTGGCTGGTCTATGGCGGACATCAAGGGGATTAGTCCCCTCATAGTTGAACATCATATACACATGATGGATGATGCCAAGCCAGTAAGGGATCCACAAAGATGCCTGATTGAAACGATTTTCCGTTGTGTTTTGGTTTTAAAATTGTATTTAGAAATCACAACCAAAAATATTTTGACCTCAATTAATAACGGTATCGAATGTAGCGCGTTAGTAAGTGCGGATCGTCCACAGGGAAAGTGAGATCCGTTCAATTTCCGAATTAGATGAGTTGAAAATTTAAGGAAAAGAAAAGAAAACAATTCATGATTTGCATTTGAAGATCAAGAAATAAGAAAAATCTAGATCTAGAAAAAAACATTAAAAATAAGAATTGAGATGTGTGATAATTTCCAACAAACAATCAAGATTAGAAGTATGGCTCGTAGGAGTAGATTGGATCTATAGATGTGATGAGATCTAATGATTATTCATTCTTATCCATTAACGAATTGATAGTAGATTGATGCAAATTCATCGAGGTTTAAGGATCTTGCGAGGAAATTAGGGATTTCGCAACTCATCCTTTGTCCTTTTAATGGATCGCATTCAAATTCTAGTTTCTAGTTAATCAAATGGTTAATAGTTGTTCCCTAGTTTCGAGTGAACACGATCAAGAAAGCATCATCTTGAAACTAGGTCATTAATCATTTGATTCACTAGAATTTCCAAACATTATAGGATTTAAGAATTGTAAAAATATCTAAATCACCATCATCTAAAGATCGTCACAACTCCTACACGAGCGGAGACTACTCAAACATCATGATCACAAACACAATCACAAATTGAGATCTAATCATTATGCTTGAATTAAAAGATAAGCAAGAATATAGAAAATTCACCTTTATTTATCGACAAATTTCGTTACAACTCTCTTGAATTTACAAAAAGAAGGAACTGGATCGTCGATTTCGGCTTCGCTCGGCTCCTTGAGTCGTGGATCGGCGTGGATCTCTTGCTCCGTTGGAATCCGGCGTCGCTTCTAAAGGTTGAAGGCTCTCTTGCTTGAATTGCTCTTGGGATCTTGATCTTGAAGTTGAATTGGAATTGGGGTAAGGGTTTGAGGCACAAGTCGTGTCACTCAACTTGTGGGTAGATGATGGTGGTGATTCTTCAACCCTTCACCCTAGATCTAGGCTCTCTTATATAGACCTCAAAATTCTAGATCTAGGATTGAAATTTGAATTTTCCCTCCACAAGTTAGTTAGCATAAGATTTGAATTTCCCTCTAAAAGTTTGTTAAGAGATCCTTCTAGAAATAGTTTGTTAAGCTGAGCCTTCTAGATGCGCCACGTGGAGTTTCTATAATGTTCTGGAAGCTTGGGCCGTTATTTTAGAGCATGTGAGGAAATTTGAGGAGCCGATGACGTCATAACGCCGCGGTTCCGCGGAGCAAGCAGGCTCCCGCCGCGGAACCGCGGCGCTTTGGAAGCCTTAAGGCTTGCAACTTCTGGGCTTTTCTTCTGCTAATATTTGGGCCTTTTTGTGATGTGTTGATTTTCCAATTGAGTTCCTAATCTCTGCCAGATCTCTCATCTTGGAGTTGGTGTATTTTTGATCAGCTCTTTTGGCTTTTGTTCCTGCAATTTCCTGCATAATTTCTCGGGACAAGAGTTGCGCAATACAAGGATGATGCGATACCATGATAAACACACAATTTCCCTAAAAGTGCCGGTTTTAAAGTCTAACACATGCAATCTGGTATTTATGTTTTGCTAATATATGCAATATGAATACCGAACACTTCTAGATGAGTGCAAATGATAGGGAAATTGCCGTGTTAAAAATGCAGTATTTTCGACTGATCAAATTCCCCCAAACTTATTTTCGATCATCTCGATCGAACTGTTTTATTAAAAAGAGAAGGAAAAAATAAAGAAAGAGAAAAGCACACTTTCGTAGGCAACACGATTGCACTGAGCACGTGCAACAAGCCTTTAAACCTCTAGGTGTCCCTAGTAGGAGGAGTGTTGTCTCCTGAGGGTTTTCAGCGGATTGCACCCACAAAATCAAATAATAAAAGGAAGATCATGAATATTACATTTAAAGAAAAGAATTGTAAAAGAAAAGCCTTGAAAATTAGGGTTTCCAACTAACCTAGCTTTCCGGTTGTCATGAGCCCTATCTTAATGGTTAAGAAAAGATGTCAGAAATCACGTCCTCCCTCAATAAAACATCATCTTATTCTTCATTTCTATCTTTCTTCCAAACATGGACCATATCACCCTGCGTGTGTGTAGAGGACATCCCTACACCGGGAGAATTCAATTCAAGCTATCATACTCTTGTCCATCAGCCTCAGTACTTTTTAATTAATTAATATTTAGGCGAATTTGCTCACACACTTTCATTCGACCGTTAATACTTCTTGAGGTACTAACCGACCGATTACTCACGTGTTTACTTATTTGATGTATTTTCCTCGTCTTGCACCACCTTAGGCATAGCAGTGACTCCCAGACCAGTTGGCCTTAGGGCACTAGGTGAAGAGGCACCCTCGCTATACATTTTTTTATTGCCCTTGGTGATAACAAAGACCAGTGTCCATTTTTCTCACCACTTTATATTTTATTCATTTTTTTATTTCCTTCATACATTGGCTTTAAGACAAGAGCATTTCAAGGTATCCTCTACTATCCCGGGCTTTAAGACATGTGTAAGTGCGAATAGCGGGGTATCAACGTTCAAAATGTTTGGCTTTCCAGAATAGAAACTATTTTTCAGACTTATTTTTATTCTCAGATTAGTGACTTCCTTCATCTTACTAACCCTTAGGACAACGGCTCATAACTACTTATTACTAGTTCGTATAAGAAAACTTCTAATTTTCTTGGTTTTCTTAAATTTTTCTAATCTCATGGATGTTATTTTTCACTATCTAATCTTTTATTATCATAAATATTAAATATATTTATATTTTGAAAATTTTAAAAATTTTTATGAGTTTTGAAAATTTTAGAATTTTTATGGATTTTGAAATTTTTTTAAATTTTTATAGGTTTTTATGGGTTTTGAAAAACTATTTAAAAAAAAAAGATGAGCCAAAAATATGTACACAGAATTTTTATGGGTTTTGAAAATTTTTAAATTTTTATGGTTTTTAAAGAAATGTTTTGTGCTTATGCAAATGATATGCACATGATGCAAAACTAAGCACAAACCTCCCCCAAACTTGTTTTCAACAGTGTCCTCACTGTTGCCAACCGCTATATCTACAAAACCTGTAAGCCTGGGAGGAATTTATTAGTGGGGGCAAAATATATAAGTGAAGATCCTCCCCCAAACTTATTTTTGGCTTAAAATTTTTTGTAAAATTTTTCTTTTTCAAGAGCCAGAAAAATTGCCCCCCCAAACTTGAGTTATGCAATGTTAAGCTTTGAAAATCATATGAGGGGGTCAAGAACCATTGGTCGATGCCAAGCTTTGTAAAGACCGAATGTCAACACCAACCATTCGAAAATTTTATCAATGCAGTGCTCTGGTTGGTGGAAGAAGAAGTGGGGAAAGGTTAAGTGGTGGAACAGAATGTGTGTGCGTCTCATTTTGGAGAGACGATGCAGTGAATGCGATGGATTACTCGCACTCTTTTTACAATTCAGAAGAAGGGGTGGAGGTTCAATTTCAATGATTGGGACATGATTCATCTCAACACCCGTGTTATTCAGAAATGCGAGTTCATCAGCGAAGATCTCCTCAAAAGTTTCATCAATACCCCGAAGAATAATGTCATCACAAAGTGCGGGGTGATCTTCAGACTCTAAAAGCAGTTCATAATTGGTGTTCGTTGTTGACCCGAACATCTCGGTGGAAGAGTCCGTATGTGTATGATACATAGTTGGGTCAAACAATAACGTATGAAAAGAGTCAAGATCGGTATCAGGAGGATCATCAAATTCGCTGCTGTCGACATCCATTAAGTCGACAGAACAGACATGAGCAGTAGGTTCGGAGGGTACACTTCCCAACTTGTAAATGTTCAGCTCTATTGACCTACTCCCGAAGGATAGGGTCATAGAGCCATTACGACAGTTGATGATAGCGTTGGAAGTGGCCAAAAAGGGGCGACCTAAAATCACCGGAATTTGATTCCGGGGGTTCGCTACAGGCTGTGTATCAAGTACAATAAAATCCACAGGGAATACGAATTCCCCGATTTTTATTAACACATCCTCCAGTTCACCCCTAGGTTTGGTGATTGATCGGTCAACCATCTGGAGAGTGCAATGGGATGGTTTCAACTCTTCGATCCCTAGTTGCTCATAGACTGAGAAAGGAAGCAGGTTAACACTTGCGCCAAGGTCTAAAAGAGCACGGTTGATGTGTTTATCCCCAATAGAAATCGATATCGTAGGACATCCTGGGTCCTTATGTTTCTTTGGTAGCTGAGGGATAAAAGCAGTGCTAATGTTATTGGACATGAAGACCTTCTTTGGCACTTGAGTCTTCCTCTTCCTAGTGCACAAGTCCTTAAGAATTTTCGCATAAGCTGGGACTTGTTGAATTGCATCTAGGAGAGAGATGTTGATGTTAACCTGTTTGAACATTTCCATAATTTTCTCTATATGTGGACTCGATTTGTTAGCCCTTAACCGGTTCGGGTAAGGTGCTTTAGCAATGAGCGCTGGGTCCATCATAGGAGAAGGAAGTGGGGGTAGACGTGATCCCGAAAGAGGAGTGGGGATCGTCTGTGGAGGGATAGAAGAGGTGAGATGAGGAGTCGAGCATAGTGGGAAGTGAAGAATAGGCTCGTGAGAAGGCGGTGGGGTAGAAGAACAAGAATCAGAAGCAGAAGCGTGTGTGTGAGGAAAGGTCTCAGCCGGGGTGTTGATAGGATTTTCAATATCATCAACTTCTTCCCCAACATGGTTATCCAGCACTCTCGCAGATCTCAACGTGGTGATTGCATTCACATGATGTGAATAGCCAGGATTGGGTAAAGGTTGAGCTGGGAGTTTCCCTTTTTCTCTTGCACTCATTTCGGCCTTAAGTCGTGCAATCTCAGCTTCCATCGTTTTGATACTCTCAGCTTGGGACGCTGAGTTTTTCTTTATCTCACCAACGGAAGACCTAACCTCGGCCGACACTTCCATGAAATTTGACAGGAGTGATTTCATGGTTTGAGCGACTTGAGAGAACTCGTCAGAACAGGTCGACTGCATAGGATTAGAAGGTGCAGGAGGGTTGACCTGGTTTTGGAAATTTTGTGAATGGTAGGGGTGCTGGGTGAGATGAAATGGTTGCTGTTGTAGTGGAGGGACCCGTTGGAATTGATTCGGGTTTGGAACCGTGTTTTGGGATTGGTTCCAGGCAAAATTCGGGTGATTCCTCCAACATGGATTGTATGTGGAAGAAAAAGGGTCGTTTCTAGGTCCTTGTTGAAGTGCAGCATTAATGTGACCTTGAAACTGAGAGTTTAATGGACATTCTTCTGTTAAGTGAGAAGGATCAGAACAGCACCCACAAACAGTTTTGGGGAGTGACATTGGGTTTAGGGAGGCTGCTAAGAATTTGTGTTCCATAGCGTCGAGCTTCTTTTGCATTGCTGCCATCTCAGCTCGAACACCTATGGACACGTCTATTTGGTGTACGCCACCCCTACTCGATGGCTGGGTTCCAGTCTCCCACTGTAGTGACTTTTCAGCGAACTCTTCTAGATATCTCCAAGCTTCTCCATCATCCTTGGTCATAAAGGTGCCTTGACACATGTTTTCAAGGTTTTGTTTAGTGGTAGGGTTACCGCCTTCATATATGATTCTGCAAAGGTCCTATCTCGGGATGCCGTGATGTGGGCATTGAACCAAAAGATCCTTGAATCGTTCAAAGCACTTAGAGAATGGTTCAGCTGGAAGCTAGGAGAATTGATATAGTTCGCTACGGATTCGAGCTGTCTTTTGCATAGGGTAGAATTTCTTAAGGAATGCCGCAACGAATTCTTCCCAATTCATGATGGAATGTGCGGTGGTGTTATACAGCCACTTCTCGGCTATATCGCACAAAGTAAATGGAAGAAGTCGTAAACGCATGGCATCCACAGAAAGTTGTGATGTACCCATCATTGCGCATACGTTTTCAAATTTGGTAATAAAAACGTACGCGTCTTCAGTCTCGAGACCGTGTAATTTGGGTAGAAGGTTGATGTACTGGGGCTTAATCTCAAAGTTATCCCCGTTGGCTGGAGGAATGGATAAGCAGGTCGAGAGAGGACCTCGCAAAGGGTAGTACCTCTCTTGGAGAGAGATGCGGGGAGGATTCTGATGGAGACTGTGTGGGTGTGGTGGGGGGTAAAAGAAAGGTAAATGGAGAAATACCGACTTCGGAGTCGATCGAGGGGACGCGGACAAGTCGGGCACTAGAATCCCGTGTCCAGCCTATCTTGCACTAAAAAGGGTTAGTACAAGTGGCAGCGTGATTTATAATTAGGGGAAATGAAGTGAATGCGGTGTTTGTTTTGAAAAATGATACGGATTTTGAAAATATGATGCGATCACAACAAATGCAACAAGCAACCCTAAAATCTATGGTCACCTAGGTTGAAGCTGTAGACCGCTCCTAACTTCCAAAAGACAAGTCGCAGGATAAAATCCTCCACTGCCTCTTTGTCCCCCTGTGGCCAGGTAAGTGCCAGGTAAGTGGGAAGGTACTCCACTACGTAAGCAGTGGGCCTAATTAATAACCACTAGCCTTCGACACACTTGCCTTAGACACCACAAGAAAACGCGGATAAGCAATGAATTACCCATGGCCTTCTTCTGTCCTAAGTGAGCGCGACGGTCCTTAGAGTCATCTCTAGATATTTTTTAATTAATGAGGGTAATGCGGATGCAAGTTTGTGATTTTTGGGGCTTAGGAAGGGTAATGAACTCCCCACCTAATCTGGATTTGGCCGTGTCCCTTAATGTCCGTATTAATTATGCAAACAACTACAAAATCAAAAACAAGCACAATTTATTTTTCTTTCTGCGGCGCTGCGATTTTTGCAAAGAAACCTGCAGCAAATTGTTAGTTGGAGCAGATTTTAGAAAGGAGATAAGAAAGATAGAGGTTACCTGAGAAAACTTTTACAGAGAAGCCCTTAACAAGCCGCGGAACCGCCGCATTAGGGAGCTAGGGCCGCGGAAACGCGGTGGCTTAGTGGGATCTCTGCACAGAAAAATTTGGTACTGCTCCTGTTCAACTCCTGAGCTCTCTGGAATTCTCCAAATAATTTTCCAATTTCACAGCAAGCTCCAGATTTCCTTACAATTAACCACAACAAATCGTTTAGTGTTTTACGCGAGTTTTGATCTTTAAAAATATAGATGGAATAAACTTTTCAACTCAAATTTCAAAAAAATGAACAAATAGCACACGATCCCCGGCAACGGCGCCATTTTGATTGAAACGATTTTCCGTTGTGTTTTGGTTTTAAAATTGTATTTAGAAATCACAACCAAAAATATTTTGACCGCAATCAATAACGGTGTCGGATGTAGCGCGTTAGTAAGTGCGGATCGTCCACAGGGAAAGTGAGATCCGTTCAATTTCCGAATTAGATGAGTTGAAAATTTAAGGAAAAGAAAAGAAAACAATTCATGATTTGCATTTGAAGATCAAGAAATAAGAAAAATCTAGATCTAGAAAAAACATTAAAAACAAGAATTGAGATGTGTGATAATTTCCAACCAACAATCAAGATTAGAAGTATGGCTCGTAGGAGTAGATCGGATCTATAGATGTGATGAGATCTAATGATTACTCATTCTTATACATTAACGAATTGATACTAGATTGATGCAAATTCATCGAGGTTTAAGGATCTTACGAGGAAATTAGGGATTTCGCAACTCATCCTTTGTCCTTTCAATGGATAGCATTCAAATTCTAGTTTCTAGTTAATCAAATGGTTAATAGTTGTTGCCTAGTTTCGAGTGAACACGATCAAGAAAGCATCATCTAGAAACTAGGTCATTAATCATTTGATTCACTAGAATTTCCAAACATTATAGGATTTAAGAATTGTAAAAATATCTAAATCATCATTATCTAAAGATCGTCACAACTCCTACACGAGCGGAGATTACTCAAACATCATGATCACAAACACAATCACAAATTGAGATCTAATCATTATGCTTGAATTAAAAGATAAGCAAGAATATAGAAAATTCACCTTTATTTATCGACAAATTTCGTTACAACTCTCTTGAATTTACAAAAAGAAGGAACTGGATCGTCGATTTCGGCTTCGCTCGGCTCCTTGAGTCGTGGATCGGCGTGGATCTCTTGCTCCGTTGGAATCCGACGTCGCTTCTAAAGGTTGAAGGCTCTCTTGCTTGAATTGCTCTCGGGTTCTTGATCTTGAAGTTGAATTGGAATTGGGGTAAGGGTTTGAGGCACAAGTCGTGTCACTCAACTTGTGGGTAGATGATGGTGGTGATTCTTCAACCCTTCACCCTAGATCTAGGCTCTCTTATATAGACCTCAAAATTCTAGATCTAGGATTGAAATTTGAATTTTCCCTCCACAAGTTAGTTAGCACAAGATTTGAATTTCCCTCCAAAAGTTTGTTAAGAGATCCTTCTAGAAATAGCTTGTTAAGCCGAGCCTTCTAAATGCGCCACGTGGAGTTTCTATAATGTTCTGGAAGCTTGGGCCGTTATTTTAGAGCATGTGAGGAAATTTGAGGAGCTGATGACGTCATAACGCCGCGGTTCCGTGGCTCAAGCAGGCTCCCTCCGCGGAATTGCGGCGCTTTGGAAGCCTTAAGGCTTGCAACTTCTGGGTTTTTCTTCTGCTAATATTTAGGCCTTTTTGTGATGTGTTGATTTTCCAATTGAGTTCCTGATTTCTGCCAGATCTCTCATCTTGGAGTTGGTGTATTTTTGATCAGCACTTTTGGCTTTTGTTCCTGCAATTTCCTGCATAATTTCTCGGGACAAGAGTTGCGCAATACAAGGATGATGCGATGCCATGATAAACACACAATTTCCCTAAAAGTGCCGGTTTTAAAGTCTAACACATGCAATCTGGTATTTCAGAGATGTTTTGCTAATATGTGCAATATGAATACCGAACAATTCTAGATGAGTGCAAATGATAGGGAAATTGCCGTGTTAAAAATGCAGTATTTTCGACTGATCAATGCCTCAACCCCCTAATGAAATAGGCTATCAAGAAGGAGATTGTAAAATGTCTTGATAGTGGTACTATTTACCCTATCTCCGATAGCCAGTGGGTTAGCTCCATTCATGTTGTCCCAAAGAAATCGGGCATTACGGTCATAACCAATGAGGCAAATGAGTTGATACCTACTCGCACCCAAACTGGGTGGCGAGTTTGCATCGACTATTGAAAACTTAATGCTGCGATAAGGAAAGACCACTTTTCTTTACCTTTTATTGACCAAATGCTAGAACGATTGGCTGGGCATGAATTTTACTGCTTTTTGGATGGCTATTCCGGCTATAATCAAGGCACCATCGCCGAAAAGGATCAAGACAAGACCACATTTACTTGTCCTTTCGGTACTTTCGCTTACCGTCGCATGCCCTTTGGGTTATGCAATGCACCCGCTACATTTCAACGGTGTATGATGGGGATCTTTTCAGACATGGTTGAAAATTTTTTGGAGATCTTTATGGATGATTTCTCCATTTTCGGTGACTCCTTCGACGAGTGTTTGCTACACCTTGACGCAGTTCTTACCCGTTGTAGGGATAAGAACCTCACTTTAAATTGGGAGAAGTGCCACTTTATGGTACGAGAGGGTATTGTCTTAGGACATGTTATCTCGCAAAATGGCATAGAGGTTGATATAGCCAAGATTGAAGTCATTTCCAATCTTCCTCCTCCTAAATGCGTCAAAGACATCAGAGCCTTTCTTGGCCATGCCGGTTTTTATAGACGGTTCATCAAGGATTTTAGCAAGATAGCTAGACCCTTGACTTTTTTACCGGCCAAGGACACAACATTTGATTTTGACTCAACTTGCATGGAAGCATTCGAGTCATTGAAACACTCACTCATTTCTGCATCCATTCTTTCATCTCCCGACTGGACGCATCCTTTTGAAATTATATGCGATGCATCCGATTTCGCCATTGGTGCTGTTCTTGGACAGCACATTAATAAGATGACGCACGTAATTTATTACGCTAGCCGAATATTAAATGAGGCCCAACTGAACTACACAACAACAGAAAAAGAATTTTTAGCCGTTGTGTTTGTACTTGAAAAATTCCGGCCTTATTTAATCGGCTCTCCAGTGATTGTGTACACGGACCATTCAGCTCTTCGCCACCTTTTTGCGAAGAAGTATGCTAAATCAAGGCTAATACGTTGGATCCTCTTGCTACAAGAGTTTGACCTTGTCATAAGGGACAAAAGAGGATGTGAAAATGTAGTGGCCGATCACCTTTCACGACTTCCTTCTTCGCCTACACTTGAAATTCCAATTAAAGATGTTTTTCCCGATGAGCAACTCTTAACCGTGTCATGCGAACCTTGGTTCGCTGATATAGTAAACTACTTGGCCACCGGCTTGATACCTAAAGATTGGTCGAAATAGGATAAACTCTGATTCTTGTCCCAAGTAAAACATTTTTACTGGGATGAACCGTATCTTTTTAAATAGTGTTCCGACCAAATCATTCGTCGGTGTGTACCTGAAAATGAGTTTAAGAGTGTGCTGTCGTTTTGCCACGATCAAGCATGTGGCGGGCACTTTGGGCCAAAGAAGACAGCCGAGAAAATCTTGCAGTGTGGTTTCTATTGGCCACGACTCTTTAAGGATGCATATGAATACTGCAAGACATGCTCCCGGTGCCAACACTTGGGCCGGATATCGCGGAGAAACGAAATGCCGCTCCAACCAATTTTGGTTGTGGATATTTTTGATGTTTGGGGAATAGATTTCATGGGACCATTTCCCAATTCCTTTGGGAATATGTATATTCTTTTGGCTGTTGACTATGTGTCAAAATGGGTCGAGGCCGTGCCTAGCCGAACGAACGATAACAAGGTTGTCGTTCTATTTCTTAAAGAAAATATCTTTTCTCGGTTTAGGCACCCTTGAGCAATTATAAGTGATAATGGATCTCACTTTTGCAATATGACTTTTGAGTCCTTAATGCGCAAATATTCCATTACTCACAAACTGTCAACACCATACCATCCCCAAACTTGTGGGCAAGCCGAGATTTCGAATCGGCAAATTAAGCAAATCTTGGAGAAAACGGTTTCTAAAAACCGTAAAGATTGGTCACACAAACTGCTTGATGCACTATGGGCATTCCGTACTGCATACAAGACCGATCTTCGTATGTCTCTATACCGGCTTGTTTATGAGAAGGCCTGCCACCTCCCAGTTGAGATTGAGCACAAGGCATTTTGGGCGATCAAGGAGTTGAATTTATCGATGGGAGACACGGGCAGCAATAGAAAGCTGCAACTGAATGAACTAGATGAGTTGCGGGATGAGGCTTATAATGATGCTGTCACTCTTAAAAACCGAACTAAGGTGTTCCATGAAAAACACCTTATGTGCAAAACGTTTAAACCTGGTCAATAGGTTTTGCTTTATGACACTCGGTTACACTTTCACTCCGGCAAGCTAAAATCTAGGTGGAAAGGGCCGTTTTTGGTACGCACCGTATATCCGCACGGTGCGGTAGACCTAGAAAACCCGGAGGACGGTACTTTGTTTAAAGTGAACGGACATCGACTGAAACCGTTCCTCACTGCGGACCCGTCGGAGGAGCTCCTGTTTTTGCAAGAGCCGATTTACACTGATTGATCTTCCTCTATTTTACCCCCAAATTTTTGATCATCTTGCCAAAACTTTATTTCAAATAAGTTTGGGGGTGTATATCATTTGTAAATATATAAATACAAAAAATAAAAAAATTTGAAAATAAATTTTTTTTGACATTTTTGTAAAATTGCAGATTAAATAAATAAATAAAAATTTTATTTGCAAATAAATTCCTCTTTTTAGAATGGTTTATTTGCAAATATCCATATTTTCACCCTATTTAAAGGACCCCGACCTCCCTGTTTTCTCTAACCCTAATTTTAAACCCCTCTGAAACCCTAGCGCCACCGCCTCCTTTCTGCAGCAAGTTCCTCTTCAACGCGCCGCGGATCCGCTTCCTGAACCCTACTCCCGCCGCGCAACCGCCGCTGCCTGTTGTCTTCACCCCCTGAAATTTCAGGGGAGGTACGATCTGTTCAACCCCTCTCTGTTTTTTCAATTCTTAGATCTGTAGAACACCCAATGGCACATAGCATGCAGCTAGAACGCGATTTTTCACAAATATTTTCACACGAACTGTACGGCAGTTATTTTGCGAACGAAATCGCGCGTAGGGGTTGGAACTTTCTGATTTATAATCACCCTCATGCGTATGCATTGCCGGAATTAGTCACTCGTTTTTACGAGTGTATGGAGGATGGGTGTCTCACCTTATCTGGTTTCATTAAATTGCATTGGGGGTGATCGAGAAATCATCATTGATTGGGATATTATACACGAAGTCACACTAATCCCTCGCATATCCGCACATGACCAACCCTTGCAATTTGAAGATTACATGCCCTTGATGGGCAACGATTGCTCGAGGGAGCCGCGAAAGGGTATCCAAGCGAGAACCCTTTTCGCGAATGTTTTGACTGTGTGCCGGTGGGCATAAAATAATATTTTCGGTAGCTCCCATAACATAACATTTTTTACACCCTCTTTGCATATTGTGCATACTCTTATGACAAAGAACCCCCATTTTGACATGTGCACAGTATTGCTAAACTCTATAGGTGCGGGCAAATGAGCCGCAAATTATCCCTGTCCAATGCTGGTCACACAACTTTGCCGATATTTTCTCCCCGTAGAGGAATTCGAATTTTACATGATGGGAGGCACACCTGTCCGGCCTCTTATTGAGGGCGTTTCTACGTCCTATTCACGATTGACAGATGTATGGTCGAGGACCGAACCGGTGGAGCATGTATTCGCCCGCACACCTAGCTCTAGCTCGACAGCGAGCGAAGGACAAATGACCCCACTAGAACATGCACAATTGATGAGGAGAGCAGTTGGGGCATTGATGAGTTGAGGGAGCAATTTAAGGTGACAGCGAGGGAGCACGACAGGAGGTTGACGGAGGTTGAGCAGGGGATTCGAACCCTGTTGGCTAGGGAGGAGCGTTCACGTTCACGCTCAAGAGCGCGGCATGGGGCCGAGCAGTGAGGGCACTGCTTTGGATAAGTTTGGGGAAGTTGGTGGTTTTATATAGTTATCTTTTGCAATTGCATACTTTTTTTTTTAAAATTTTTGTATATATTTTCTTTTTTTTTGCATGTTTAAATTCTGCATTGCATCTTTATATAAAAAAAATCATAAAAACTGAAAAATTGAAAATAAAAAAAATAGAAAAAATAAAAATCAAATAAAAACTGAAAAATTTGAAAAAATTATAAAAATTAAAACATTCAATTTTGGCCATAATTAACTTGAGTTTGACGAAAATGTTAACTAGTTAGGAAGAACTAGATCTTAGACTTAGGAAATTAAAAACCCTAAAAATAACCTTTCTTAAAATTTAACGGTAGAAAGTATATGTTTTTGTAGTTTATTTAGAAATAGGCAAATTTCGAGTTGACTTCTTGGGCTAAGTTAAAACAAGGGAAAAGTATTGATATCTTTATTAAAGTATAAGTTTGAAAAATAATTCATAAGCTTAAGTCTAAATTCTGAAAATATATACCCTACAAATTGCACAAACACGAACCTTGAAACTTGGAATAGTAGAAGAGACCTTGAAATGCTCTTGTCTAAAGTCCTTAGTACGAAGAAAAATAAAATAAAAATACAAGTGTGAATAAAGAGATAAAAAAATGAACACTGGTTTTTGTAATTACTTAAGGCTGCATTAATAGAAAAAATATTTAGCGAGGGTGCTTCATCACCTAGTGCTTTAGACCAACTGGTTTGGGAGTCACTTCTAAAAGCCTTAAGGATTACAAGACTAGGAATTACGCTTTAATGTGCGAACACATTTTGTAATCGGTCGTTGGTACCTCAAGAAGTATTAACGGTCGCATGAAGAATGTGTGAGCAATTTCATCTAAAAATTCACCAATTAAAAAGTACTTTGGACGATGGACAAGAGTATAATAGCTTGATTTGAATTTCCAAGCGTAGGGGTGATATACACACACACGTAGGGGTATGTGATTGGGGTTTAGATAAGAGATAGGAATGAAAAATAGGACTTATCTCTTTAATAGAGATGATAAAAATTCCTAAGTTAAGATGGAACCCTAGAAGGAAAACTTAAAAGATGCCAAAAGCTAAGTAAATTCACAAGAACATATAATCTTAAGTTAAATAATAAGGAAGCATGAAAAATACGGGTGGATAATTTATGAGTCGAAGATAATAGAATTCCTTGTTGGAAAACCTAATTGGAGAATAAAAGTAAATAAGCTAAATTGATAGGATTTTGTGGGTAGTATCCGCTGAAAACCCTCAGGAGACAACACTCCTCCTACTAGGGACACCTAGAGGTTTAACGGCTTGTTGCACGAGCTCAGTGCAATCGCGTTTCCCTGCGAAAGTGAGGTTAGGTCTTTTTCGAGAATAAAACTAGGTTTGCTCGAGGACGAGCAAAAAATAAGTTTCGGGGTATTTGTTCATATCATAATTTTGCATTATTATATTCCCTATTCTTAGTCATTTTACAAATAAACAGGTGCTTTTGACCCATTTCTGCTACATAGTTTTAGGTTACAGGTTCTCGGAACAAAAACAGTGAAAAAGATGAAAAGACGATACAAAAGTGAGACTACGACCAACAAATAGAAGAATCTTGATCAAGCCTACAGTTTGGAGAATAAACGAAGATCAATAAACAAGTACAAAGGCAGCGCAAGGTTCAAGACTTCGACACGAAGCGAACGGTAAAGTCCACTATATTATTCACTGTAGAGATCTGGAAGAGAACTAGAAGACATTTTGAAGAACCAACTAAGGAAAACAGAAGAAAATAGCAACAGACAGAAGACCAGAAAAATTGAGCCAACAATCCCTCAACATGGCCGCGGATCCGCGGCTAAACATGGGTTTTAGCCGCGGTTCCGCGGTCATGAAGAGCCCGTGTCGGTGCAATCTCGTGTCGGTGTGGCGGTGCGTTGACTAGTCTTCTTAGGGGTAAAATTATAAAAGCAGATGTGTGTCGATTGTAACCCTAAGGTTTCTATGTTCTATAAATAGAAGCCCTAAAACCTCTTTTGGGGTATGCCTCTTTTCATTGATAAAAAAATTCAGAATCATTTGTAATGTTTGGAGAGCATCAATAAAGTAAGTAGATTTCTTTTCATTGCCCTAGTTCTAAATTTTCTTTCTGCCTTAGTATAGATTTATTATCTGCCCTAGTTTAAATTAGATTATAACTTTTTATTAATCTGCCGTAGTTAGATAGTTAATCTTTTTAAATCGAAAACTCAAATAAAAACATGTCTTTTATCGATCCTCTAATGAGTGAGTAGTGCCTCACTTGTTAGGGTTAGGAATAGAAAAGGCTTGAGAGATGAAAATTTCTCACCCCTTTCTTCCCCATCACATATTAATTAATAGGACTCCATGCATACATACACACACCGCTCCCTAGGGCACCCTACCCACGAGGTAACGGTGACACCATAGTTTAAAAGACCGGTTGTGCATGTTTTCCATGGAGGTTAGGGTAAGAATTAAGAAAGGATGGACAAGGACCTAGAGGAAGAAACATCGTTTCCTCCCGATCGTCCTAATCCCCTTTATTAATTGTTACCATAACACCTAATGAGATCTAAATTTGGGCATTGAAAGCGGTGGGAAATCTTCAATTTCCAAACTTAACCTAAACCTAACCCTAGCAAGATTCTAAATCCTAGTCTAAATCAACTTAGTTTTTAGTGATAAACATTCCAACACCGTTTGGAATTAACTCGTTAGAACAATTAGGAAATACACAACATCCCTATGGACCGACCCATACCCACCGGCTAGCTACCAAGCGACGCCGTTCTTGATTGCGGTTAACAAATATTTTGATCACAACATCTATCATTCAATCATGTAGCCAATACACGTATATGATCGGTGCTGGGTTACACTAGCTCCCCGGCCATCTACCGAGGCCGTTTGCGGAAATTTTTTTTCCTAGAGTTTAAAACAGGCGCTAAATGAAACCCACCTAGAATCTACCATATACCCTAAACTAGTTAACTAGGAGTGGCTATCTACTATGATAGAGATTCTCACTAAAAGATCTGTGTCCTTCGGTCTTCGTTCCTCTTCATAAGCTCCTAGTGGCCTCCATGATCGAGCTTGATCGCCCGTCTCCCTCCGTCGAAGATGATCTACCCGAGAGATGTAGTTCATGGCTCTAGCTCCAAACTAAATATCAAATGGAGTAACTAGAGAACTTGGATTGCTAGTCTAAGAATTTTAGGATGTAGTCTAGGGTTCTAAGTGTGTTTCTATCACACTATCTCGCCTCCTCTATTGTTTCTCAACACATGAGAGTGTAGAGAGGAGGTAGATGATGAAGGTGGAGGAGCCTAAGAGAAGGAGAGGAGAGTGAAGCAAATGGTGAGCTCAAGGAAAAATGAGGCTAGCATGTGAGAGAAAAATCCTCACAATGGTTTTGTAATACAATTTTTACAATAAACAATATCCAACCATGCTTCAATAGTGAGCACAAATGAATTGAAAATTCATTTGTCAACACTATTAAGGCATGACTCTCACCATACTCTCCTCACCTCACTTTACACCTCATTTCCATATATGAATAAATGAAAAAATCAAGATTGATGTGTCCAGCTTCTAGAATGTTTTCCGTAAAATACGGATTACAGTCTACTGTATATACATACCAGCATTCGTATAAAAATACGAATACCCGAAGAGATAGAATAATACAAAGAACATAATACTAGAATATACATATCGAAATATATATTTGTAAATTATTAAATCAATACCTGATTTAATAAAACGGCTCAAAACCCTAGCCGGCTAGTATTATCAACTGTCTGATCGAAAGTCCAGGTACATAGTACCATCAATCAATCGGAACCCTGCACGTCTCCAATACGGTTACTATATCATTTCTCCTGAACCAGGAAAACCCTTTGTGTGGGACTCTAAAGACTCGACAGTACGCCGGTAGTGAGTTAATGGATAAATCCATAAGCACAAGCACATCAGCGGCACTAGCTGTACGTAACGACTACCCGGGTACCTATCGAAAAGAAAGGCCGACGGGCAAACTCATCCGGATCCCTACTGAGCCTATCCGTGACAATCTCCATACAGTCCGATCTCTTCGTCTGAGAGTATCACATACCGCGTCTAGGGAGTGGGAAACATCAGACCCTAATAACCCGATAATTCGTGATGATTCCGTTCAGGACCAATCCAGGAAACTACTGATCAACCTATCAGTAAATCCCAACTGCCTTGGCCAAGGTCTTATGATCCTGACCAATCGAACAGAGTGCGATATCGACTCCCTATACTGGGAGAGACGAATCCCCAACAATCACTCACTGCCTCCATGTGGCTCGGGGCTGTACCCAACCAAAACATGTTTGCACGACTCAGTAGAACCATGGTAGGATAGTGATCAAAGCACAGTGGGAACTCATACGAGACAAATGACGATCTCGGGTCAAAAGACTAACCTGTACTCATGTCACCTGAGAATTGCTATCTGACGATAGGTATAGTACCATCTAGAAGTTCTCGGCGAGTCCGTCTAGTACACTCACCCCCAGTGAGCACCTGTATACGATCTTAAGTGCAAAAGACCAATGGTTGCGGGACCAACCATCGCCCATCGTCGGGGTCTATAAATGTATACACCAGTCTACTCCGGAATTTCGATACCCAGTCTCGATACTCCCAAGACTAGGGACCTTTTAAGGATGTGCTTATCGACTACCCTCCTCCTACAAGTATGATCGCCATCACAACGCAGGTAGTCAAACAATAATTCTATGGGCTGTATCAATATGTATAAATGATATGCAATAACAAGTAAGAGATACACACATGTTAAGATAAACACAAACCAGATAGCATACTATCATATCGAGTAAGATTGTCCTGTACATATATATGTCCAAGCATCCACATGTATACATATACAATAATGGCCTCTAGGGCATACATATCCAACAATCTCCCACATGCACTAAGGCCATATATTGGCATACCGAGTACCCAACGTCTGCACTAGGGCCAGTTATTGGCATATCGCATACCCAACATCTCGAATAGTCTCTCGAACTGAGCTTGCGGAAGGGCCTTGGTGAATGGTGTTGGCTATAGTACCCTCAAGGCAATTATCGTAGTCGCAGGCAGGTGATTATAATGATTGAGGGATGACCTATACCGATAGAACAGTCTTACTCGAGATGATAGTATGCTATCTGGTTTGTCTTTATTATCATGTACATGTTGATAGAGCCCATAGGATTCTTGCTTAACTACCAGCATTATGATGAAGATTATATACGTGGGAGCTGGGGGTCTATAAGCACATCCTTAAATGTCTCTAGTCGTGGGAGTTTCGAGACTAGGCATCGATACTCCAGAGTAGACTAGTGTATATTTATCTAGACCCTGACGATGGGCGGTGGCCGGTCTCACAAGCCATTGGTATCAGTTAGTCACCTAAGATAGTATACAGGTGCTCATTGGGTTATGAGTAAACTGGACGGACTCGCCGGGAACATGCTAGTTGGTATTATACCTATTGTCAGATAGCAGTTCCCAGGTGACTTGTGTACAGGTTAGTCTGTCGACCTGAGATCGTCATTTGTCTCGTGTGAGTTCCCACTGTGCTTTGATTACTACCCTACCACGGCTCAAAGGAGTCGTGCAAACAGGTTTTAATTGAGTACAGTCCCGAGCCACATGGAGGTAGTGAGCGGATCGTCGGAGATTCGTCTCTCCCGGTATTGGGGGTTGATGTCGCACTGTGCACGGGTGGCCATCACCAGAAATCCTCGGCCGGGGTATATAAGAATTACCGATCCAGGATCGACAGTTTCTCAGGTGGTGATGGGTTACACACCGACACGAATTATCCCGTTATTAGGGGTCTAACTTTATCCACCCCCTAGACTCGATATGCGATACTCTTAGATGAACAGACCAGACTGTACGAATATTGTCACTGTCAGGCTCAGTAGGGGTTTTGGACGAGTTTGCTTGTCGGCCTACCTTTCGCTCAATACCTGGGTAGCTGTTACGTACAGCTAGTGCCGCTGACGTGCTTGTGGTTAAATCCACTGCTAGCATATTGACGAGTCTTTATAGTCCCACACAGAGGGTTTTCACGGTTCAGGAGATATGGTGTAGATGACGTATGTTGGTACATACAGGTGTCCGACTAATTATGTGTAGAGGCTGCACAGACTTTAATCAGACGGTTGATAATACTAGCGACTTAGGATTAAGCCGGATTATTAAATCAGGTTTTGATTTAATAATTTATATATGTATTTATATTCTTGTATTATTGTTCACTATTCTTTTTCTCTCTTGGCTATTCGTATTTTTGTACGAATACGCGTATATGTATTTCGATACGTGCAAAGGGAAGTATTCCGTATTTGTACGGAATAGTTTCTAGAAGGTGGCCACCTCATTATTGATTTTCTTTTTAGAAAACCAATTATGAAAATGAGGTGGATGGGTGAGTTGGCATGAGCATGGGTCATGACATGTAGAGAGGTATGGCTTAGAATATTTTATTGGAAAATTGGAAAAAGATATTTTGTGTGCATTGTTGGATGAGAGAGAGAGAGAGGGTGAGGGGGCAGCCACTTATTCTTAGGGGCTTGCTCATTTTCATTTGATCCACTTGATTTCTTCCCTTTATCATTCTCTCATTCTCGCTCACTTCAACACTTCGCCATTTCTTGAGTTGCTTATGCCTCATGTTTTCTCACCTCCTCTTCATCTTTCTTGAGTTGCTCATATAGCATTTTGATAAGAGAAAAATATTAGTGAGATAATTCTACACCCCCACTCTCCATTGCAAGCAACCTTGAAGCGTTGGTTGCCTCGCTTGGCGAGGTTGAAGCTTATGCCGTTTCCCTCAGGTGGATAATCGTAGATGGAGGAAGACTGGCAACCAAACTCGATCCAGAGAGCTTGGGAAGATGGTTGAAGACCGAAGGACACAGATCAACTCGGTATAACCATTATAACTTCTTTTTATATGCTTGCTAGTATAGAGTTTAGGGTAGATCCAGGCATCAGGTAATGGTCGCGCCAGTTTAGTAAATTTTTGTTCCGCATTTGGCTACGGTTTGATGGCCGGGGCACTGCCGTAACCTTACATGGTATCAGAGCTAGCCTTTAAACCATAAGCTAGCTTGTTTAGACAATATTAAAGTATCAAAATCAAAACAACCCCGAAATGATACCCTGCAGATTCCAGTCTTTGTCGATTTTCAAAGTCTTCAAAAAATTATTTTAGCAACTGCAGAAAACTACTTAAGTGACCACTAGACTGCACCCCAAATACGAACCATTTCCACTTGTTTTGGGCCGATCACATTACCACAATTTCCGAGCCGGCCGACCATTTCATTGCATCTGGGTTTGAAATTTTGGGTGTACTCTAGTCTCTGGAATATTGGTTCAGTAGTATTGCTAGTTTAGCCCAGTTTTGATATTGGTTTATCTAGTTGTTTGGGGCTATTCGGGGTGTTTTGAAGTCAATAATTTAACACTATTTAAATGTTTATCAGTACTTACATTATTATCTGCGATCGTGAATGCCATTAGATCGGTACAACTTGTCTAATTGCTATAGTTCTTTTAGACGGGTTTACAAACATGACATTCACGTTGATGTTCTGTGTTGTGCTGTGATTGTGGTTGGATCATCGTGGTGGATAGCTTTGATGCAATGGTAGTACAGTTTAGTTTCATTTGTACATTTGATATTATAGGGTGAGCGTCCGAAATGTGGACTGCCGTCACTGCCAGTTTGTATATTATTTGTTTGGGGCACGACCGGGTTGAGGTCGATGTCATCGTTGTATATTATTTTCTTTTCTATACTAGGATTACCCCGCGGTAGAGTGCACGAATAGCCGGGTTCTAGAGGGCAACGGGTCTGCATCTCATGACGTTGAGACGGAGGGGACCTTACTCTAGAATTGGCGGGCTATTTGCCGCACTCGTAGGGGATATAAGTTGACCCACGGAGGGGTGCCCAAGTTACCGGATTCCGTAAAGTGCTGGGTGGCCCATTCATAATGTTGATTGGGGTTGCCTCGCTTCTGGGATGGGCGGGTAACTTTTCGCACTCGTAGGGGTCTAAGTTTTATTGCACAGGCTATCCACACGACTGGGGAACGTCGGGTCTCACTTGCGGCTCAAGTGAAATCCGGGGCTCCAAGATTATCCACCATTATGTGTTGCTTTTGTGATGTTGCTTATATCATGTCTGGGACGAATGTTATATATATATATATATATTTATATACTAGTAGATGTTGTATATGTTTTGCACCCGCGCTATTCCAGTCCCCGCTCTGTCGTTAGTTAAGTAATCTAACAGGTGATGACGGGACTTAGTGGCGAATACGGATGACATGTACGTATATTATATTTTCGTTTTTTTCTGGTGTGATTAATTGATGGGACTGCGTTGATTCTGAACAATGCAAGGAAAACAAACCGATTTTATATTGTTGGAACCAATTTTTAAAAAACTGACATTACAGACGTAATCTTTTGCTTTGCACATTGGTATTCGGTTATGAATATTCAGCACTTCATTCGACGAGGCAAGGGTCGAGATCCCCTCATCGGGAGTGACCCCTTGAGTAAAAGTTTGCGTCAATGTAATAACTTCACTATAGTCGATTATTTTTGCTTTGCATCGTGGTATTCAATTTGGAATATCCTTCACCTCATTCGATGAGGAAAGAGCCGAGATCCCTTCACCAGGAGTGACCTCTTTAGCAAAGGTTTTCGCAGCTATATATTTATAAAAGCTATCTGGTTCCTTTAACGATATCAAGTTCATTACATTAAAGGTTTTTCGCCAAAAACCATTCGTAGCCCTCTGTCATTTCAGACGGGTAACACTTAGTATTCGTGCTATGTTTGTTGGCCTGCGTTAAGGAATAGTGTATGGTAGCTATTTGTTACTTTTCTGTTGCATAGATAGATGCGTTGGTTCGGGACAGTCGTACTACTTTGTTGGCCTACGTCAAGGGTATGTACGGGTGGGTTCAAATTAACCTGGACAATGACGGGTAGAACTTGATATGTGACTTATGATTTGTTGACCTACGTCAAGGTCATAAGAGCATGGGATAAAAATCACATCGGGAGTTTCAAACATACAGGAAATTAGCCAGGCATGCGCATACCTTCTGTAGTGTGATAACTTGAGTGGCTTCCATTAAGTTATCATGCGATGATAGTTGGATCCCGATTCTCACTAATGAGTAGGATTACTCCTCGGGTGATTTTAGATGATCCCGACTAATTCTCCTTTTGGGTTTGGATGAGAATTCGAGGAAACAGTGGAAGCCATCCTGATAGATAAAGTAATTAACCATTATAATCTGTAAGTACGCGGCGGCGCCCTGGACGTCTAACAGACGCCGATATGCGGAACAAAACTTTTACGACTGGCGCTATCGCGTACTTTATCCCGGATCGTCCATTAAAGCTAAACTAACAAATTGTAAAGAGGGTAGAATTGTTATACCGAATGATCCGAGTCCTTCGGTCTTCAACCATCATCCCACGCTATGTTGCAACTGATCCGAACTTGCTTGATCTCCGTTCTCATCGTCCAGGTGGCACCACGTCGACGGATCTTTAAACAGGCTCCCGCCTCTGAACCGAGGCAACTCGCTCGTCAAGTTTGCAAAAAGAGATGACCAAGATGAAGTAGAGAATGAGTAGAATACTTTGTCTCGTTACGTCCAAGGTCACGGACGAACGGTTATAGAAGTTGCCATTTGGAATCGGATGAATGGAAATTGAACTAGGAAATTTCCATACACTTGTATCATAATCTTTTTGCCAATTGAATTGATTCAAAAATCACACACCCATACAAAGAGGGGCCGGCCACTATTAGTAGAAGAGGGAGGTGAGTGTAGGAGAGTTCAAGTGGTGACCATATCCCTTCATCCTTATCAAAACCTAAACACAAAGCATGAATCACTAAAAGCAATAAATGCAAACCAATCACATTAAACCTAGTCACCATTAATCATTAATGAACCATTAATGACCCAAGTGAGTCACAAGCCTTGTCATCACTTCTAGAACCTTCTAGAAGCATGACTCACTCTGATGACGAAAAGAAAAATCCGTATTTGACCGAATGTCAAAATACGGCTGATAGAAAACTGGAAACTGGCAACTTCCAAAAATCATCCCGAAACGAATTTCAGGATAACCCCGTAATGGTATAAACATACCCGTATTTGTATTACGACCGAATACAAATGCAACTGAGACAAAGATATTATATCTACACAGTATAATATTGGGTTCCGGCTTAAACCAAAGCCTACCAGTATTATCTGCCCGAAAACTGACACGTGCGAAAACGCACGTGCATTTTCCGAACCTTGCCATAAACCCATACGGCCTCTACAACGTTTCGCCCGAACTTGGGAAAGTGTCGGTGGGGGACTCTAATGACTCATCAGTACACTGGCACTGGGTATAACCCTAGCACGTCAGAGGTACAAGCTGTACGTAACGTTTTGCTTATGTATTGATTGGAAGGGATGCTGACGAGCGAACTCATCTATAAACCCTACTGAGCCTGACAGTGACAATAACCGTACAGTCCGGAACATTCGTCTATGAGTATCGCATATACGGCCTAGGGGGCCAGTAAACGTCAGACCCCCAACAGCGATATAAGTCGTGTCAGAGAGCAGCCCAGAACACCCTGAGATTCTGCTGGTATACCTACCAGTATATCTCGATTACCCTGGCCAGGGATTTCGTGTAATGGCTCTCCTAAACACAGCGCGATCTCACCCCCAATACCGGGAGAGACGAATCCCCGAAGATCCGCTCACTTGCCTCCAATGTGGCTCGGGACTGTACCCAACTAAAACCTGTTTGCACAACTCCTTTGAGCGTGGTAGGGTAGTAATCTAAGCACAGTGGGAACTCACACGAGACAAATGACGACCTCAGGTCAATGAACTAACCTGTACACATGTCACCAGGGAACTGCTATCTGACGATATGTATAATACCAACTAGCATGTTCCCGGCGAGTCCTGTCCGGTGTACTCATAACCTAATGAGCACCTGTATACATCTTAGGTGATCGAACTGACACCAGTGGCTTGTGAGACCGGCCACCGCCCCTCGTCGGGGTCTCGACTGTATACACTAGTCTACTCTGGAGTATCGACGCCCTGTCTCGAAACTCCCACGACTAGGGACACTTTTAAGGATGTGCTTATAGACCCCAACTCCCACATATATGATCGCCATCATACTGCTGGTAGTCAAACAAGAATCCTATGGGCTCTATCATGATGATAAAGAAAAACCAGATAGCATACTATCATCTCGAGTAAGACTGTTTTATCGGTATAGGTCCTCCCTCAATCATTGCAATCACGTACCTGCGATCCAATAATTGACTTAGAGGGCACTATATCCAACAATCTCCCACTTGCACTTAAGGCTAATTATTGCGATGTCGAGTACTCACAGCTCGTGCGATACCGAGCACCCAACTCCTCTACTAATCAGTTTCACAATGCCTGTTTGCGAAACTAATGTGTTCGAGAAATAGCCTCAGTGAGTGGATCCGCTCCGGTGTTTCTTTCTGTATCTCTCTATATCTCAACCTCACGGAGAAAACCATCTCCCGAATTGAGTAATATCTGTCTTAGAATATGTCTGGATATTTGATGGGACCTAGTTCATAAATGAACTCCAAATCCAAACTTCTTAGACTGTATCGATCACTGAAACTAATCAGTGTCTAGCACTATGCCTCCCACAGTATCCTCTTGGACCGCCTGTCCATAATACTGTCCCTCGTCTGAGGAAAAAATATAACCTTGACAATCATTCTGTCATTTATGTCACCTTTGAAGCCTGGAATAATAACCGTCTCCCGAAGGAGGCCGTCGTCATCTAATCCGTAGAACATTCACTTATGTTCTAAAACTGCTTCCTAATGTTTCTCCAGGATTGGATTAATATAAACTTATTGCATCTAGTGCAATAACAACATCTGGTGTGGTACTTGACATCTCACGATTGACTCAATTGCCTAAGCAAGTGATCTGTCAATCATGCACATCCCTCTCCTCTTTAGTCTGTAAGACACCTTTAGAGAGGGTGGCTCCATCACCTGCAGGTACACCACCATGCCAGGAGTCATCTATTCTAAAATATTATTAGAATACTGTCAAAGTACCCACATTGGGAAACTACCCAAATCTAGATCTAAAACTATAGATCTAGTAACCAGAATGTCAGATATTATATCCATATCCTTTGTGGAGAAATAACTGTGTGACGACCAAGGTACAACCGATCGTAGTACAGGAATTTTACTTCCTACTCTGTGTATGTCATCCAAATACCAGGACATCACACCATACTACCTTCTCAACAGATCCATCCCTTATTCTGATGAAGTCAAACCTATGACTGTCATATCAAAATTAGATGATCTATCTCTGCTATTTCTGCTCAAGTCTATAAATAGACACTAGCTACTTGCCCACCATGCTTCCGCTGCTCCCACTGACTACAACAACCCTTTGGCAGAATAATATATACGTGTACTTCTAAAACTAGTTTAGAATGACGCTATACATTTCCTCCTGCCGGGTCTCATAGTCTGGAACAACAGTAGTGTCAAGTCTGGGTAAACAAAATCTTCCCTGTCACCGTCCTTGAGGCTACCGGAGTACCTCTCGGGTGTCTGAGGTTACCCACCATATCTGTGGAGTGGCTATTGGAATGTCAAACCTGATTGAATATATAGGTCCTATTAAAACTTTCCGTAATCGTTTGCGGTTCTGGAATCACTTCCAGTTCTACCATGCTCCCACCTCTGTTTTCTGAAAAAATCCATTTTAATAAAACTGTGGCGAGTCAAGAACAATATCACTATTGATCTTTCAGATGGTAGAAAATCAACCCTCGTCGAAGCTTGGGTCAACCCGCAAACTGCCATTACAGAAACGTGCCTTGAGTTATCCAGTGTCTGGTTTTAAGCATAAGCTGGACAACTCCCCGTACCTTAACATTGTTAAGATATGAATCGTTCTATATCCAATATAGAAACTCTGGCACTTATTTAATTGGAACCGGATTCAAATTATGCAGCTGTCTCCAGTGCATAATTACTTAATAGAGAGAGGCTGATCAGTATTACTCAACTTAGGAATCTATCCAATTATGAGTAACCTGAAAGAGAAACAAGTTTCTCAAAACCATTACTATCAATTGAATACTAATCACAAGAATCTACATCTTCAATTTCTTTGAAGAATCCCGATACTTGCGATACATGGTTCTCTACTTTATTCCTATACCCACAACTTCTCAATACTTAGACAATGTATTTCTACGAAACACTTGTCTAAAAACTAGAGAAGTTACAAGTAAACAGAATATAGTACGAGGACCAACCCCCTTTGTCCTGACGGACACTGGACAATATACATTATTCTGTATAAGTCCACTGAGTTGAATAACTCAAAACCTGTGCGTCGTAGGTTGAAAACTGTTCCCAGGCGATTTTCTCAAATATCACCAATTACAACGAATTCCGATATAATGAGGATGATCACCTAATTCCCAATAACTCGCTCCCACTCAACATCTGTAAAACCATGCAGATGTGAGAATCGATCCTGGTAAATACATACCCTGGAGTAAGTATCCAATCGGGAAATCAGTTTTCTATTAACAATGCACAGTGAATATGAAACATAAATATGTTTTGTAGGGGTTTCCTGGTATTCCTAGTAATGCCTCTTCCATAATCCAAATCATGACTTTAACCGTATATTTCCTTGCCATCTTTCCAATTCCCTTTATTTGTCTTTAGTCGTTACCTTCTGTACACCATCATTAGGCTAAGTGGTTTTCTTCCTTCCCTACCGTTCGGCACCAGCCTATGGTTTGGAAGAAGAATATCCAGTAAGCATAATAGGTGTACCCTCCTAATCCTAGGAGTACTCGCAACTTGAGAGAAGGTAATGATAAAAACAACTGAATAATACTTTATTCCTATTTCTCCTGAACCAGAATCCATCCTCGAAAAAATGTCCTTCGAGTTCGTATATAACCATACGATGGATTTATCCAATGGAATTGGATATTCGTAGTGATACGGGTTGTTCTGGAGAAATTAAAGGTGAAGTAGGAGTGGCGATGAAATACGTGGTTTGGTCATGAATGTAAATAGTCGCAATTTTACTTTGCCCTCTTTCTAGTTCCTTTATCTTGTCTTTACATATTACCTTCTGCACACCTTTCTTAGGCTAATTGGTTTTCTTCATTCCCTACCGTTCGGCACCAGCCTATGGTTTGGAAGAAGACTATCCAATAAGCGTAATAGGTATACTTTCCTAAACCAAGGAGCCCTCGCAACCTGAGAGAAGGTGATAATAAAAGACAACAGAATAAACTAATTCTATTCTCCTGAACCTGGATCCATCCTCGAAGAAGTCCCTTCGAGTTCGTATATAACCATACGATAGATCTATCCAATGGAAGTGGATGTCCGTAGTAATACGGGGTGTTCTGAGAAATACAAAGGGTAAAAGAAGGAGCAGCAATGACTTATGTAACTATAGACAATCCAAAAATCAGCAAATTAAGAAGGTTCGGTCAACTTTGGTCACTGAGTTATAGTCTAGGGTTGGTCAAAAGTCGCTGCCAAAGAGAGAGAGAGAGAGAAGAAACACTCTGCGTGCACTCTAGCCTAAATCAGAATGGTTATCATTTTATCTAATTAGGAAACCTCCCACTGTTTTCTCAAATTCTCCTCCAAACCTGAAAGAAGAATTAGTCGGGGTCACCCGAAGAGTAAACCAACTCATCAGTGAGAATCGGGATCCAACTATCATCGCATGATAACTTGATGGAAGCCACTCAAGTCAACACACTCCAGAAGGTATGCGCAAGTCTGGCAAGTTTCTAGTATGTTTGAAACTCCCAATGTAATTTTTATCCCATGCTCTTATGACCTTGACGTAGGCCAACAAGTCATAAGCAACATGTCAAGTTCTACCCATCGTTGTCCTGATCAACTTAAGTCATCGTACAAGCCCTTGACGTAGGCCAACAAGGTGTACGTCTGACTTAAACTAATGCATCTATCTATGCAACAAATGAATACCCAGCAGCTACCAAACACTATGTCTTGACGTAGGCCAACAAACATAGCTTGAATACTACTGACCATCCATAAGAAACGACGGAGGATTACGGCTGGTTTTTGGCGAAAAACCTTTAACGTAATGAACTTGATCTCGTTGAAGGAACCTGATAGCTTTATAAAAATATATAGTAGCGAAAACCTTTTGCTAAAGAAGTCACTCCCGGTGAAGGGATCTCGACTCTTTCCTCGTGGAATGAGGTGCAGGATATTCCAACTGAATACCGCTATGCAAAACAAAAGGAAACGTCTTTGTAATAATTTTAAAATTTGTTCCAACAACCTCAATTATAGGTTTGTTTTATCTCGCATTGATAAGAATCAATGCAGTCCCATCAATCAATCACACCAGAAAAGAACGAAAATAAAATGTACGTATATGCCATCCGCATTCGTCACTGGGTCCCGTCATCACCCGTTAGGTTACTTAACTAACGACAGAGCGGGGACTGGACTAGCGCGGGTGTAAAACATATACAACATCTAATAGTATATATACTAATATACAGTAATCGCTCCAGGCGTGATAATATGCAACATTACAGAAAAGTAATAAGCATCACAGAACAATACAGATAATCTGGGATCCTCGGGTTTCACAGAGCCTCTGCTAAAACCCGACGTTCCCCTGGTCGTGTGGATAGCCTGTGCAATGAAACCTGGACCCCTACGGGTGCGGCAAGTTACCCGCCAAAACCTGAAGCGAGGTAGTCCCCACAACATAGTGAATGGAATACCCGGCACTTCACGGAATCCGGTAAATTGAGCACCCCACCTTGGGTCAACCTGTACCCCCTACGAGTGCGGCGAATAGTCTGCCAAATCTAGAGTGAGGTCCTTTTGCCTCTCAATGCCATGAGATACGAACCCGTTGCCCTTTAGAACCCGGCTATTCGTGCACCCCACCGCGGGGTAAACCTAGTACAGAAAATAAAAATAGTACAATAGGTATATCGACCGCAACCTGGTCGTGCCCCAAAAGAATATTATACAAACAGGCAGTGACGGCAGTCCACAAGTCGGACGCTCGCCCCGCAATATCAAATGTACAAATAAATTTAAACAACACTATCATTGCACCCTGCTATCCACCACGACAAATCCGCAACATTACAGCACAACACGGAACATCAACGCGAATGTCACGTTCGCAAACCCGTCTAAAAGAACTATAGCAATCAGACGCGGTTTACCGATCAAATGACATTCCCGGTCGGAGATATAATGAAAGTACTGAAAAACTAACAAGTTTAAAATTTCGATCGACTAAATATCAAAAAGTGGGCCCCACGACTTACTGGTGAACAGTAACAAAACCTGGGCCAAAACGATATATACCAAAAACCCCAAAATCGCACAGAGAACCAACAGACAAAATTTGGGAGCACGTGCTCCCCACATGGCCGCGGTTGCGCGGCCAAATCATGGGTTTGGCCGCGCTTCCGCGGCATCTTGGGGGGATCACGACCCCAAATTTCGTCGTAGTTCTTAGAAAACCCTGCTCTGATTTTTAAGACATCCAGAAATAATTTTTGAGACCATTTAAAATCAACAGAAACTGTCGGGCTAGGATTTTGCAATTTTCGATTTCCGGTCGGATCGATGTTTTAAACGCGTTAGCACAAGTTAGTATAGCAAAATGGTTAGGCTCTGATACCACTGTAAGTACGCGGCGGCGCCCTGGACGTCTAACAGACGCCGATATGCGGAACAAAACTTTTACGACTGGCGCTATCGCGTACTTTATCCCGGATCGTCCATTAAAGCTAAACTAACAAATTGTAAAGAGGGTAGAATTGTTATACCGAATGATCCGAGTCCTTCGGTCTTCAACCATCATCCCACGCTATGTTGCAACTGATCCGAACTTGCTTGATCTCCGTTCTCATCGTCCAGGTGGCACCACGTCGACGGATCTTTAAACGGGCTCCCGTCTCTGAACCGAGGCAACTCGCTCGTCAAGTTTGCTAAAAGAGACGACCAAGATGAAGTAGAGAATGAGTAGAATACTTTGTCTCGTTACGTCCAAGGTCACGGACGAACGGTTATAGAAGTTGCCATTTGGAATCGGATGAATGGAAATTGAACTAGGAAATTTCCATACACTTGTATCATAATCTTTTTGCCAATTGAATTGATTCAAAAATCACACACCCATACAAAGAGGGGCCGGCCACTATTAGTAGAAGAGGGAGGTGAGTGTAGGAGAGTTCAAGTGGAGACCATATCCCTTCATCCTTATCAAAACCTAAACACAAAGCATGAATCACTAAAAGCAATAAATGCAAACCAATCACATTAAACCTAGTCACCATTAATCATTAATGAACCATTAATGACCCAAGTGAGTCACAAGCCTTGTCATCACTTCTAGAACCTTCTAGAAGCATGACTCACTCTGATGACGAAAAGAAAAATCCGTATTTGACCGAATGTCAAAATACGGCTGATAGAAAACTGGAAACTGGCAACTTCCAAAAATCATCCCGAAACGAATTTCAGGATAACCCCGTAATGGTATAAACATACCCGCATTTGTATTACGACCGAATACAAATGCAACTGAGACAAAGATATTATATCTACACAGTATAATACTGGGTTCCGGCTTAAACCAAAGCCTACCAGTATTATCTGCCCGAAAACTGACACGTGCGAAAACGCACGTGCATTTTCCGAACCTTGCCATAAACCCATACGGCCTCTACAACGTTTCGTCCGAACTTGGGAAAGTGTCGGTGGGGGACTCTAATGACTCATCAGTACACTGGCACTGGGTATAACCCTAGCACGTCAGAGGTACAAGCTGTACGTAACGTTTTGCCTATGTATTGATTGGAAGGGATGCTGACGAGCGAACTCATCTATAAACCCTACTGAGCCTGACAGTGACAATAACCGTACAGTCCGGAACATTCGTCTATGAGTATCGCATATACGGCCTAGGGGGCCAGTAAACGTCAGACCCCCAACAACGATATAAGTCGTGTCAGAGAGCAGCCCAGAACACCCTGAGATTCTGCTGGTATGCCTACCAGTATATCTCGATTACCCTGGCCAGGGATTTCGTGTAATGGCTCTCCTAAACACAGCGCGATCTCACCCCCAATACCGGGAGAGACGAATCCCCGAAGATCCGCTCACTTGCCTCCAATGTGGCTCGGGACTGTACCCAACTAAAACCTGTTTGCACAACTCCTTTGAGCGTGGTAGGGTAGTAATCTAAGCACAGTGGGAACTCACACGAGACAAATGACGACCTCAGGTCAATGAACTAACCTGTACACATGTCACCAGGGAACTGCTATCTGACGATATGTATAATACCAACTAGCATGTTCCCGGCGAGTCCTGTCCGGTGTACTCATAACCTAATGAGCACCTGTATACATCTTAGGTGATCGAACTGACACCAGTGGCTTGTGAGACCAGCCACCGCCCCTCGTCGGGGTCTCGACTGTATACACTAGTCTAGTCTGGAGTATCGACGCCCTGTCTCGAAACTCCCACGACTAGGGACACTTTTAAGGATGTGCTTATAGACCCCAGCTCCCACATATATGATCGCCATCATACTGCTGGTAGTCAAACAAGAATCCTATGGGCTCTATCATGATGATAAAGACAAACCAGATAGCATACTATCATCTCGAGTAAGACTGTTTTATCGGTATAGGTCCTCCCTCAATCATTGCAATCACGTACCTGCGATCCAATAATTGACTTAGAGGGCACTATATCCAACATAATCAAGGTTAGAGTGCACGCTGAGTGTTTCTTCTCTCTCTTTCTCTGGCAGCGACCATGGCCTGACCCTAGACTAAAACTCATGAACCAAGTTAACAGAACCTTCTTAAAATACTTTGGCTTTTGGAATGTCACGGTGTCACATATATCCTTGCCACTTCTATATCACCTTTGCATTTCTCCAGAACACCCCATATCACTACGAACATCCACTCCTATTGGATAAATCCATCGTATAGTTATATACGAACTTGAAGGAACTTGTTCCAGATTCGATGATGGATTCTGGTTCTGGAGAGATTGAATAAGAATATTCGGTTGTCTTTTCTCTTTACTTTCTCTCAGGTTGTGAGGGCTCCTAGGATTAAGAGAGAGTACACCTATTGAGCTTATTGGATAGTTTTCCTCTAAACCATAGGCAGGTGCCGAACGGTAGGGAAGAAAGAAAACCAATTAGCCTAAGTGTGGTGTACAGAAGGTAATAATTAAAGACAAATAAAGAGATTAGAATAACGACAAAGAAAATTGCGTCTGCTATCATTCACGACAAAACTGTGTATACCCCTGCCACTCCAACATCCATTTTGGATTTCTCCAGAATACTTCGTATCACTACGAACGCCCATAATGCTTGGATATGCCATCGTATAGTTACATACGAACTCGAAGGAATTCGTTCCAGATTCGAGGATGGTTTCCGATTCAGGAGAAATAGAATAGGATTATTTAGATGTCTTTTCCCATTACCTTCTCTAAGATTGCGAGGGCTCCTAGGATTAGGAGAGAATACACTTATTGGATAGTCTTCCTCCAAACCATAGGCAGGTGCCGAACGGTAGGGAAGGAAGAAAACCAATTAGCCTAAGTGTGGTGTACAGAAGGTAATAAGTAAAGACATAATAAAGGGATTGGAGTGAGGGCATGGAAGTATACGGTTACAGTCATGAATCAGGATAGTGGAAGAGGCATTACTAGGAATACCCGGTTACCCCTTCGAAACATTTTCATGTTTCAGTTTCACTATACGATGTTAATTGAAAACCATTTTCCTAAATTGGATTCTAACTCCAGGGTATGTATTTACCAGATTAGTTTCTCACATTTGTATAGTGACACAGATGGTGAGTGAGAGTAAGACATTGGGAATTAGCTGATTATATCCTCATTATATTGGAATTCATTGTAATTAGTGATATTTGAGGAAATCACTTGGGTTTTGCCTGCTTCAAATATTTGGTTTTGAATATCCGTTGTTATGCACCAGTTTCAAATTGATATATCTGTACGTTTATTTTATAAAGTGAGATATAACTTTTTGAAATTATGTCTGTGACATTTACCTATATCAGTTGGTGATTAGGTAAGGTGCACTCAACAACGGTGTAATTCTTCTTAACCATAGTACAGTTTTCAACCTACGACGCATAAGGTTTGAGTTATTGAACTCAGTGGATTTATACAAAGTATTATATGTTGTCCAGTGTCCATTAGGACAAAAGGGTTGGTACCCGTACTGTATTCTGCTTACTTGTGACTTCTCCAGTTCAAGACAAGTATTTCGTTGAAATGCAAGGTCCAGATATTGAGAAGTTATAGGTATAAGAATAAAGTATAGAACCATTTGTTAGAAGTATCAGGATTCTTCGAGATAGTTGAAAATGTAGATACTTATGTTTGGTATTCCGTTGATAGTAATGGTTTTGAGAACTTGCTTCTCTTTCGGATTACTCATATATGGATGCACTCTTAATTGAGTAATGTTGATTGGCCTCATTCCATTTAGTTGATATGCACTGGAGACAGCTGCATGATTTTGAATCTGGTTCCAATAATATTAGTGCCTTTGTTTCTATATGGTATATAGAATCAATTTGTATCATAACGATGTTAAGATATAGGGAGTTGTCCGGCTGATGCTTAAAACCAGAATCTGGACAAACTCAAGGAACGTTTTAGTAATGGCCATTTGTGGGTTATCCCGGGCTTTGACGAGGGTTAACTTTCTACCATCAGGAAGATCAATAGTTATTGTTCTTAACTCGCCACAGTTTTAGTACAATGGATTTTTTCAGAAAACAAAAGTAGGAGTATGGTAGAACTGGAAGTGATTCCAGAACCGCAAACGATTACTGAAAATTTAATAGAACCTAAAGATTCAATTGGATTCGACATTCCATTAGCCACTCCGCAGATTTGGTAGGTAACCTCAGGCACCCGAGAGGTACTTCGGTCTTCTCAAAGGCGGTGACAGGGATGTTCTTGTTTACCCAGACTTGCCATTACTACTGTTCTAGACTATAAGACCCGGCAGGAGGATGAGTATAGTATCGTTCTAAACTAGCTTTAGAAGTGCACGTGTATATGACTCAGCCAGAGGGTTGTTGTAGTCAGTGGGAGCAGCGGAAGCAAAGTGGGCAAGTAGCTTATGTCTATTTATAGACTAAAGCAGGTATAGCGGAAATAGATCATCAATTTTTGATGTGACGGTTATAGGCTTTGACTTCATCAGAATAGGAGATAGATCTGGTAAGAAGGTAGTAGGGTGTGATGTCCCGGTATTTGGGATAACATGCACTTTATAGGAAGTGAAATTCCTATACTACGATCGGTTATACTGTGGTTGTCACACAGTTATTTCTCCACACAGGATATGGATAAAATATTAGGTTTCCTGGTCACTAGATCTATGGTTTTAGATCTAGATTTGGGAAGTGTCCCAATTTGGGTACTTGACACTATTTTAAAGTGTTTAGAATGGATGACTCCTGGCATAGTGGTGTACCTGCATGTGATAGAGTCACCCTCTCTAAAGGAGTCTTACAGACTAAAGGGGAGATGGATCTGCATGATTAGCATATCACTTGTCTAAGCAATTGAGTTAATCATGAAATGCCAAGTACCACACCAGATCTTGTTTTTGCACTAACTGCAATAAACATATATTAATCCAATCCTATAGAAATGTAGACAAGCAGTTTATAAACATAAATGGATGTTTTTGGTATATGGTAACGACGGCCTCCTCGGGAGACGGTTATAATTTCAGGCTTCTAAGATGACCTGGATGACAGAGTGGCTGTCTGAGTTATAGTTTTCCCTCTTTTTGAGGGACAGTATGTTGGACAGGTGGTCCAAGCGGATACTGAGGAAGGCATGGCGTAGTATACTGATTAAGTTCAGTAGATGATACAATCTAAAAAGTTTGCTAGATTTGGAGTTCATTTATGAACTGGGTCCCATCAGATATCCAGAAAAATTCTAAGACAAGGTATTGCTCATTTCGAGAGATAGTTATTCTCTGCGAAGTTGAGATATAGAGAGATAAAGATAGAAACACTGGAGCGGATCTACTCACTGAGGCTATTTCTCGAACACAATAGTTTCACAAACGAGCTTTGCGAAACTGCTTAGTAGAGAAGTTGGGTGTTCGGTATCACATGAGCTGTGAGTATGCGACACCGCAATAATTGGCCTTAAGTGCAAGTAGGAAATTGTTGGCTATAGTGCCCTCAAGGTAATCATCGTTGTCGCAGGCAGGTGATTATGATGATTGAGGGAGGATCTATACCAGTAGAACAGTCTTACTCGAGATGATAGTATACTATCTGGTTTGTCTTTATCATCATGCACATATTGATAGAGCCCATAGGATTCTTGCTTGACTACCAGTATTATGATGGTGATCATATACGTGGGAGCTGGGGGTCTATAAGCACATCCTTAAATGTCCATAGTCGTGGGAGTTTCGAAACTGGGCATCGATACTCCATAATAGACTAGTGTATACTTATCCAGACCCTGACGAGGGGTGGTGGCCGGTCTCACAAGCTATTGGTGTAAGTTAGTCACCTAAGATAGTATATAGGTGCTCATTGAGTTATGAGTACACTGGACGGACTCCCCGGGAACATGCTAGTTGGTATTATACCTATTGTCAGAATAGCAGTTCCCAGATGACATGTATACAGGTTAGTCTGTCGACCTGAGATCGTCATTTGTCTCGTGTGAGTTCCCACTATGCTTTGATTACTACCCCACCACGGCTCAAAGGAGTCGTGCAAACAGGTTTTAGTTAGGTACAGTCCCGAGTCACATGGAGGCAGTGAGCGGATCGTCGGGGATTCTTCTCTCCCGGTATTGGGGGTTGATGTCGCGCTGTGCACGGGTGGCCATCACCAAAAATCCTCGGCCAGGGTATACGAGAATTACCGATCCAGGATCGATAGTTTCTCAGGTGGTGATGGCTTACAAACCGACATGAATTATCGCGTTATTAGGGGTCTGACTTTATCCACCCCCTTAGACTCGATATGCGATACTCTTAGACGAACAGACCAGACTGTACGAATATTGTCACTGTCAAGTTCAGTAGGGGTTTTGGATGAGTTTGCTCGTCGGCCTTCCTTTCGCTCAATACCTGGGCAGCCGTTACTTACAGCTAGTGCTGCTGATGTATTTGTGGTTAAACCCACTGCCAGCGTATTGATGAGTCTTTAGATTCCCACACAGAGGGTTTTCATGGTATAGACGATATAGTGTAGATGACGTATGTTGGTACATACAGGTGTCCGATTAAATATGTGTAAAGGCTGCACAGACTTTAATCGGACGGTTGATAATACTAGCAGCTTAGGATTAAGCCGGATTATTAAATCAGGTTTTGATTTAATAATTTATATATGTATTTATATTCCAATATTATTGTTCGCTATTCTTTTTCTCTCTTGGCTATTCGTATTTTTGTACGAATACGCGTATATGTATTTCGATACGTGTACCGGGAAGTATTCCGTATTTGTATGGAATAGCTTCTAGAAGGTGGCAACCTCATTATTGATTTTCTTTTTAGAAAAACAATTATGGAAATGAGGTGGAGAGGTGAGTTGGCATGAGCATGGGTCATGACATGTAGAGAGGTATGGCTTGGAATATTTTATTGGAAAATTGAAAAAAGATATTTTGTGTGCATTGTTGGATGAGAGAGAGGGTGAGGGGGCATCAACTTATTCTTGGGGGCTTGCTCATTTTCATTTGCTCCACTTGATTTCTTCACTTGCCTATTCTCTCATTCTCACTCATTTCAACACTTAGCCATTTCATGAGTTGCTCATGCCACATGTTTCCTCACTTCCTCTTCATCTTTTTTGAGTTTCTCATGTAGCATTTTGATGAGAGAAAAACATTAGTGAGATAATCCTACACCTCCACTCTCCATTGCTAGCAACCTTAGAGCGTCGGTTGTCCCGCTTGGCGAAGCTGAAGCTTGTGCCGTTTCCTTCAGGTGGATCATCGTAGATTGAGGAAGACCGACAACCAAACTCGATCCAGACGACCACTAGGAGCTTGGGAAGATGGTTGAAGACCGAAGGACACGGATCAACTCGGTATAACCATTCTAACTTCTTTTTATATGCTTGCTAGTATAGGGTTTAGGGTAGATCCAGGCATCGGGTAATGGTAGCGCCAGTTTAGTAAATATTTGTTCCGCATTTGGCCACGGTTTTATGGCCGGGTGCTGCCATAACCTTACAAATGGATCCACCGTATTGTCTTTTGTGTCCACTCTCCGCACCTTGATCTCCTGGCGATCAACGATCTCCCTGATCAGGTTATACCGTCTCACGATGCGTCTGGATTTTTGATGGGACCGTGGTTCCTTTGCTAAAGCTATAGCCCCATTGTTATCGCAATATAAAAGTATCGGATTAACAATGGACGAAACTACCTCAAGTTCAGTAATGAACTTCTTAATCTAGACGGCTTCTTTTGCGGCATCACTGGCAACAATGTATTCAGCCTCCATCGTCAAGTCTGCGATGGTGTCCTATTTGGAACTCTTCAAACACACCGCCACTCCATTGAGGGTAAACACAAAATTCGAGACAGACTTGCTGTCATTCTTGTCACTCTGAAAGCTTTAATCGATAAAGGACTCGACCTACAGGTCTCCTTTACCATAAACCAAGAATATCTCCTTAGTCCTTCTCAGGTACTTGAGAATGTTCTTTACTGCTGTCTAGTGGTTCTCACCTGGGTCTGACTGATACCGGCTCACCACGCTAAGCACGTAAGCTACATCTGGTCTTTTACATAGCATCGCATATATTATTGATCCTACCGCAGAAGCGTAGGGTATAGTGCTCATGCGAACCCTCTCCTCATCAGTCTTGGGAGACATCTCTTTGGAGAGGGTGATTCCGTGCAATGCGGGTATGTTACCGCACACGGAATCTTCCATACTAAATCTCTTTAGTATGGTCTCTATGTATCTGGACTGCGAAAGTCACAATAATCTATTGGATCTATCTCTGTAGATCTTGATCCCCAGTATGTACGAGGCATCACCCAGGTCCTTCATGGAGAACCTTTGTGATAAGAACAGCTTGACCGGTTGTAACATAGGAATATCATTTCCTATCAAAAGAATTTCATCCATGTACAAGACTAGGAATACAACAGTTCATCCTGCAATCTTCTTATATATACACGGCTCATCCTCATTCTTGATGAAGTCAAATTTCTTGACTGTTTCATCAAAACAGATGTTCCAACTCCACGATACCTGCTTTAATCCATAAATGAATTTAAGCAACTTGCACACCTTCCCGCTGCTCCCACTGTCTACAAAACCCTCCAGTTGATCCATATAAATGCACACTTTCAAACTTCCATTTAGAAAAACCTTTTTTCTGTCCATCTGCCAGATTTCATAGTCATGGAAGGCAGCAATGGAAAGTAGGATCCAAATGGATTTGAACATAACCACTGGAGAAAAGGTTTCGTCATAGTCCACACCTGGTTTTTGATGAAAATCTTTTGCAACAAGTCTAGCCTTATAGGTTTCCACCTGCCCATCTACACCAATCTTCTTTTTGTAGATCCATTTGCATCCAACGGGTTTTACCTAAGGTAGAGCAATATCCAAGGTTCACACTTTATTGGCATACATAGACTCCATTTTGGATCGCATAGCATCCAGCCACTTATCAGAGTCCCTACTGATAATGGCCTGCTTGAAACTAGTAGGATCATTTTCTTCCAAGATGCAATCTTCTTGATCCCCGTCTATGAGAAAACCATAGTATCTCTCGGGCAGATGAGAAATCCTACTAGATCTGCGGAGTGGCTGAGGTTCGTCGGGTAATACTAAATCTAGTGGTTCCACCAAATATTCAGTTATACTTTGGGTTTCTAGAATTCAACCAGTTCTACCGTGCTCCCACTGGTTTCTTTTGTAAGAACCCGCCATTTTAAAAATTTGGCATTCCGAGAAACAATAATCCTTTGTTCCTCTGCGTGGTAGAATAGATACCCATTAGAATCTTTTGGGTATCCTACAAACTTACACAAAACTGATCGTGCCTCGAGTTTGTCTGGGTTCTGCTTTTTGACATAAGCAGGGCAACCCCAAATCTTAACACGTTTAAGATACAAACTCTTTCCACTCCATATTTCATATGGAGTTTTAGGCACGGGTTTAGATGGAACTTGATTCAAAAGTTGTGCCGCTATCTGAAGCGCATATCCCCAGAATGAAAGAGGCAACTCAGCACAACTCATCATGGAGCGAACCATATCTAATAGGGTACGATTTCTCCGCTCCGATACACCGTTGTTCTGTAGTGTATACGGAGGAGTAAGCTGAGAGAGAATTCCATTCTCTTTTAGGTATTCTAGGAATTCCGTGCTCAAGTACTCCCCTACTGTAACGTCTTGGAATGCGATTTGTATTAATTAAGCGTTAGTGTGGGGTCTTAAGGAAAAGTTTACCAAATCGGGTTCCTCACATTTTATATCAATTAATTAATATTTTATTATTATTTGAAATGGCTTGCACACACACATGCATGTTAATGTGAGGGTTAGTTAGTGTTAATCTTGTTAAGTGACCAAGACACCTTAATTAATCCATGTCCTAATTAACCTTGCCTTAACCTTCCCAAGATATTTGTGTATGAGAAAATATCTTGTTTGGATTTGAGAGAGGTGGGTAGTGGGTCATGATGCATTAATGAGCATTAATGAGGTGAGGGGAGGAGAGTGAGTGCAAGGTTTTGATTCACCCTACACTCACCTCTCACCAATTAAACTCTCTCACTCTCTCTTTTTCTCTTACTCTCAATCATTTCTCATTTTCCTCAACCCCAAACTGAACCCTCATTCCCTCTTCACAAATCCTTGCAAAAAACTTCACAAAATCCATGGAAAACACTTCAAATGTCTTTATTAGCCATTAGGTTGCCTTGGAGCTTGGAAAGCTAGGATTTTTGAGCAAGAGTGGCTAGATAATGACCTTAAACTGATAATTAGGAGTTATATTGTTGTGTTGCCTTGTTGTTATGGATTGGAACACTAAAGGTAGCAATTTGTGCTTTAGTGTCAACTTTGTTTCTCTGTGATCTGCTGTAGAACCAGGTGCTTGTTGGAAAAGTTCCCATCACAGTGACATGGTGTTGAGGTATATAACCCACCATAAAAACCTGAGACCACCCTTCATTTTTGGGCTGCAAATTTAATGGTTCTGGTCGCAAATTGCGGCCAGAGTGGGGGCTGGGGAGTTGAGTCTTTGTCGTGGGGTCTCTGGGATTGTATGTAGTCTCGTGGTACTTGTAACTTTCACCAATTGTTAGTGTATCAAAATCTGGGACCACTTTTCTATATTCTAGTATTTTGGGTACGCGTATTTTGTTATCCGACACGGTTCATGATCTGGTGTGCTGCTACACTCGGGCTGGTGTTGGTGTGTCGCCACGTACGTTAGCCATTAGACGAACACTTGTGGGTTGGATTGGAGTTGGTGCATTGGTCAAACGTCTTGTGTACGTGATATTGATCAATTTCTGAGATTTGCACTGGTTATGTTTTGTGTTAATAGGATCGCAAGCAGGGACTTCGGACGCTGCGAAGAAAAGGAAGCAGGTGATTGGATTTACCTAGCCCGCGATTGTCGGTGAGTAGATTTAATATCTACGGGGAATTCGCCCGCATGGCATTATGCGTCTGGGCTAGATATGATATGATATTAGTCGCATATTTATATTGCACATATAGAATGTGCACATAAACTTCATTGCATGTTATTACTTGTTGTGCTTGGACTTGTACTCTTTGGACACGGCACTATTATTGACGGTTCATGTTGCACGAGCACTGAATGTATACTACTCACACCGTCAATAATTGCCATGACACACACAACACTTATACATACATGAGATTGTATTGGCTAGGGGCTTGAGACATGATCCTTATTTTTATTGTGCATATGACATATAGCATACCTGTATACCTACATGCTTACACATATGCCTTGCCATGCCTACTTGTTAGCTATACATATATCTGGAGGGTATTACATCATAATTGATAGGTAGCTACACACAGACCTGGAGGGTATTACATCATTATTGATAGGTAGATACACACATCTTGCTATACCGACATGGGTACGCATACCTGGCTATAGCTACATGTTCACCTTTATATGATGTTGCGTTTGGTTTCGGAGAAATTAGGAACCGCATGATATATTTAATAACTTGTTGCAGTTAAATAGCGGTTTTTCCTTTATATGCTCATATAACTGTTTCATGTTGCATATATTATATTTCATGGATTTCGCATTGATATATGGATTTCATATGATGTTTCCTGGATGTTTTGCTCCTGGGTATATATATCAGTGGTATGGGACGCTGATATATATATATATATATATATATATACACACATGTATATATATATCAGTGGTATGGGACGCTGTTATATATATGTACACCTATATAATATATATCATCATAATGATCTATGCATGCATTCTTATTCATTGCGATATGAGGGGCTGATGTGCCCGATATGAGGGCCGATATGGGGGCCGATTTGAGGGAATTTAGGGATTTAGATTGTCTTGATGGACACTGGTTCGCCACGATGAGGATTCCATGAGGATGACATGTTTTATTTCATACTCCGCATTTATTTGATATGCATTTGCTTTATGTATTAGTAGTACCTGATAGAGTACCTTTCATGACCGTTGCATATACATATTGTCATACTTATGCTATTAGATTACATGTGATAGATTTTCGCTGTTAGTACATACTTGCGATTATTGTATGATGTTATTTACTATTCACGAGTTGGCAACTCACCCCCGTTGTGCCGCAGGGTTTTTCAGGTCTAATCATCAAAGTGGTCGCGGTAGGGCGCCTTATTATCACTATTTTTGCGGATATCGCAACGGTTGGCTGTGAAGCCGTTTGTTATAGGTGGGTTGCGATTATCCGATGATGTACATTGTATATTTTTTGTATCTAGTACTTTCCATCTACCACCTTCTTGTATTGAATTAGAGACGAGTTGTGAGGATCGATATTGTTTATTCTTATGACTCTGGTTGTCGTGCTTGTGTGAGCCGGCCTTTATATATGTGGTTTATCTCATTTCTTCGCTACGATGTCGTATATCTGTTGTGGTGGTTGTTTCCGCCGTTGGGCGAGATTTGCTCCCATTTGGGGATGTTTTACTTTTATCTTATGTTTGTACATGTTTCGGGTCTAGTTTTTACAAAGGAGGTGCTGCCGAAATTTTTATGAAAAACAAACTTAAGTTTAAAGTTTTGCATCGAGATTTTTAAAAGTGATCTATCTTTCTTTCTTGTAATGGTTTAGATTACTGGATTTTCGGCTTACTTAATTGCATTATGCTTGTTTACGTTACGTAGTTTAAGTGCCGGTCATGTGCCCCATTTTGGGTCGTGACAAAGTTGGTATTAGAGAGCTAGGTTTTACCTTTCGTAGTGTAGTATGACCTTGGTATGATGGAGTAGGTAGCTTAAGCAGAGTAACGTAGCGTGCGTTTGTTCCGCGGCATACTTACAACACGGTGCTCCGCCTAAGTGACCTTATGACTTATTGCTTGAAATTCCTTCCATGATATTTATATCCTTGTGATCCGATTTCTTTGTCCTTATCGAATCCTGTTTCCATTTCCAGCCTTTATGCCGCCGAATACTACGAGGGCGCAGAGAGTGGCCGTGAGGGCCGAGGTCAGAGTTGGCTCGTCTGAGACGAGGACTGACCTGGGCGGTACGCTCGTTGTGCAGGAGCAGATTGTTCCACCTTCGACAGACCATATGGCTATGCTAAGGGCTGGTATGCAGGATTTGCGCCAGATGATGGGGTCGTTAGTTGAGGCTATTCGAGTGCAGGGGTAAGCGGGTGTTCCACCTGTTACGAGGACCGTGTCGGTGCCTACTGTTCAGGCGGTTGTACCTGCAGCTACGGAGGTGATCACCGTATCGTTATCGGAGTTCATGAGGCTGAGGCTTCCGGTTTTCACTGGCACCAATGCAGCTGAGGATCTGCAGTCGTTTATCGACTGGATTGCCAGGATATGTCATTCGCTTAGATGCTCCGACGCGAGATGGGTGGAGTTCACAAGCTTTCGTCTGGAGGGTCTGGCCCAGAAGTGGTGCGAGTCCTTAGAGAAGGGCAGAGCCGCAGGTCTTTCTCATATGACCTGGGCTGAGTTCATGACGGTGTTTCTTGCGCATTTTCTTCCGCTGAGCGTCAGGGATGCTCGAGCACGCAGATTCGAGTCGTTACGCCAGACTCAGGGTATGACGGTGGCCGAGTATGATGTGCTGTTTACCGAGCTGTCTGTGTATGCTCCGTATTTGGTAGCTACGGAGGAGATGGGGGTCAAAGGGTTTGTTCGAGGCCTGCTTACCCATTTGTTCCTCGCTATCAGCGTTCAGCATTGCGACACCTATGCAGCAGCGGTGGACGCAGCCCTGTTGGTTAAGGAGCATCTTTCTGAGACGTCGGTTGCTCCGGAACCGAAGAGGGTTTGTACTGATGTTTCAGCACAGAGGCAGGCGTTTAGACGTCGTGATAGTTTCCGTTCAGATACTGGGGGTAGTGGAGGTCCGGGACGAGGACAGTTGTTTAGCTCTTATTCTTAGGGGAGTCAGCAGTTTTCATCTGGATGTTACCGGTGCGGGAGTTTGGGTCATCGGGTTCGAGATTGTACTGATCTACGTGAGCGCGAGGCAGCTGTACTGCAGGTTACCTTACCACCTTCTCCACCGTAGAGGGCATTGCCCCTTATGCCTGTTGTTGCTCCGCGCCAGACTCTTGTATAGAGAAGTCGAGGACGCGGTGGTTTTGTGCCGAGAGGGCAGGGTGGAAGAGGCAGAGGTCAGCCAGTCGCCGGTAGAGGACATGCTCGGGTGTTTTCCTTGACTCATCAGGATGCGCAGGAGTCCAATGCAGTAGTTTCAGGTACTCTTTCTGTATGTTCTTTTGAGGCTCATGTTTTGTTTGATCCCGAATCTACACATTCGTATGTTTCGACGCAGTTCGTGCCGAGTTTGGGCCGAGAGTCGTGTTTGCTAGATCAGCCGCTTGTCGTGATTACACCTGTTGAAGATTCTTTTGTCGCGCTTTACGTATTTCGGTCGTGTGCCGTTCAGATTGGAGATAGAGAGTCGTCCGTCGATTTGATCCTTCTAGATATGTTGGACTTCGATGTTCTCCTTAGAATGGACTGGTTGGCAGCTTGTTATGCGTCGGTGGACTGCCATGAGAAGACGATCGGTTTCAATTTTCCGGGCGATTCTGTTCGGGTTGTGCAAGGGGACCGTGGTGCCTCCCCTCACAGTTTGATTTCTGCCCTTTGCGCTAGTCGGCTTTTGAGGAGGGGATGTCGGGGATTCTTGGCTTTCATTTGTGATACTGGGGCCACAGTAGGGTCGTTGGACCGGGTTCCTATCGTACGAGAGTTTCCCGACATTTTTCCCGATGAGTTACCTGGTTTGCCGCCAGAGCGCGATATTGAGTTTTGCATTGATCTGATTTCTGGCACGGGGCCTATTTCTATACCGCCTTACCGGATGGCTCCAGCGGATCTTCGAGAGATCAAAGATCAATTGCAAGACTTGCTTGATAAGGGACTTGTGCATCCGAGTGTTTCGCCGTAGGGTGCTCCTGTTCTGTTTGTCAAGAAGAAGGACGGCAGTTTGAGATTGTGTATTGATTATCGTCAATTGAACCGAGTTACGGTGTGGAACACGTATCTTTTACCTCGCATTGACGATTTGTTTGATCAACTCCATGGTGCGAAACATCTTTCTAAAATTGATTTGCGTTCGGGTTATCATCAGTTGCGGGTTCGGAATGATGACATTCCTAAGACTGCTTTTCGTACATGCTACGGGCATTATAAGTTTCTAGTGATGTCGTTCGGACTCACCAATACCCTAGCAGCGTTCTTGGATCTGATGAACCGAATTTTCAGGCCGTTCCTCGACCAGTTTATTATTGTGTTTATTGATGACATTCTGGTCTACTCTAGGAGTCGGGAGGAGCATGAGCAACACTTGAAGATTGCTTTGCAGACATTGAGAGAGCACTAGCTTTATGCTAAATTCTCAAAGTGCGCATTTTGGCTTGATAGAGTTGACTTCCTGGGTCATGTGGTGACGGGAGACGGTATTCTTGTGGACCCGAGGAAGATTGAGGCTGTGCAGCTTTGGCCCAGACCTGTATCCGTGACAGAGGTCTGCAGCTTTTTGGGCTTAGCTGGTTATTACCACCGTTTCGTGCAGGATTTTTTGAGTATCGCTGCACCGCTGATCGGACTGACCCGGAAGGGGGTTCCTTTTCTTTGGACTGATGTGTGCGAGCATAATTTTTAGCAGTTGAAGACTCGGTTGACGACTACACCCGTTCTATCTTTGCCTTCTGGATCAGATAGCTTTGTAGTTTACTGTGATGCGTCTCGAGTGGGGCTCGGGTGTGTGCTGATGCAGCATGATAGAATGATTGCTTATGCTTCTAGGCAACTGAAGAAGCACAAGCAGAATTACCCCACTCACGATCTTGAGATGGCTGCGGTGGTCTTTGCATTGAAGATTTGGAGACACTACTTGTATGGGGAGTCATGTCAGATTTTCACGGACTATAAAAGCTTGAAGTACATCTTCCAGCAGCGGGATCTGAATCTGAGACAGCGCCGATGGATGGAACTTGTGAAGGATTATGATTGTGGGATCCTTTATCATCCGGGCAAGGCGAATGTGGTAGCTGACGCTTTGAGTCATAGGCCCGGGGGTAGCTTGTCCCAGTTAAGCGCAGTTCAGAGGCAGTCTTCTGCAGATTGGCAAACTTTGTGCGATGGTAGAGTACAGTTTGAGTTCACTCCCACTGGGGACAGCTTGCTCACGTCCTCCCCCATTCGCTTCTACTGGATCGTATCCATGAGGTGCAACCCAGTGATGCCCGTGTGGTTGAGATTCTTGAGCTTGTTCGACAGGGTACAGTTTCAGAATTCATGATTGATGACCAGGGTGTGCTATGTTGTGGGACTCGCTTGTGCATACCAGATATTGATTGGTTGAGATGCGAGATCCTAGGGCAGGCACATCAGTCAGCCTTTAGCGTTCATCCAGGTTCCACCAAGATGTATAGTGACTTGAGAGACATTTACTGGTGGGAAGGGATGAAGTGTGATGTTTCGGACTTCGTATCGAGGTGCCTGACTTGTCAGCAAGTCAAGGCTGAGCATCAGAGACCGGCTGGAGAGTTGCAGCCTTTATCCGTTCCTAAGTGGAAATGGGAGCAGATTTCCAAGAACTTTGTTGTGGGTCTACCCAGGACCAGTCGGGGGTATGACTCCATTTGGGTGATTGTTGACCGGTTGACGAATGCGGCTCACTTCCTTCCAGTGAAGACCACTTTCGGTTATGTTCAGTATGCTCAGTTGTATATAGATGAGATTATGCGTTTGCACGTCGTTCCCACATGAATTGTATCGACAGGGGCACCCAGTTTACTAGTCGTCTTTGGCAGAAGCTTTAGGAAGCTTTGGGTACCCGGTTGAGTTTTAGCACTGCTTTCCATCCACAGACCGATGGTCAGTCAGAGCGGACGATACAGACTCTAGAGAATATGCTTCAGGCGTGCGTGCTTGATTTTGGTGGCAGTTGGGATCGTCACTTGCCGTTGATTGAGTTCTCCTACAACAACAGTTTTCAGGAGACTATTCAGATGGCGCCTTTCGAGGATTTGTATGGTAGAAAGTGTCGATCGCCGGTCTGTTGGACCGAACTCTGTGAGAGTAGGGTTTTAGGACCCCAGCTAGTTCAAGAGACTACGGAGATGATCCAGCTGATTTAGGAAAGGATGAGAGCAGCCCAGTGCAGACAGAAGTCTTATGCCGACCATCGACGTCGCAGACTTGAGTTCGCAGTGGGAACTTATGTATTCCTGCGGATTTCTCTGATGAAGAGCATTATGAGATTTGGAAGGAAGGGGAAGCTCAGTCCCAGATTTGTAGGTCCCTTCGAGATCCTTGAGCGAGTTGGTACCGTTGCTTACCGTTTGGCGCTCCCGCCCAGTTTTCCGGATGTTCACCCCGTGTTCCATGTGTCGATACTTCGTAGATACCTTCATGACTCTTCTCACATGATTCAGCATGAGACCGTTCAGCTTGAGCGCGATCTTTCGTTCACTGAGCAGCCGGTGGTTATATTGGATCGGCAGGTGAAAAAACTTCGGTCAAGGGTCTTGCCATCTGTGAAGGTTCTTTGGCGTAGCCCAACTAGTGAGGAGATCACTTAGGAGACCGAGAGCAAGATGCGGAAGAAATTCCCTCATCTCTTTGAAGGTACGCTTGTATGAAATTTTAATTCGGGGACGAATTTTCTTTAAGGGGGGAGATTGTAACTCCTTGGAATGCGATTAGTGTTAATTAAGCGTTAGTGCGGGTTTTTAAGGAAAAGTTTACCAAATCGGATTCCTCACATTTTATATCAATTAATTAATATTTTATTATTATTTGATATGGCTTGCATACACACGTGCATATTAATATGAGGGTTAGTTCTGTTAATCTTATTAAGTGACCAAGACACCTTAATTAATCCATGTCCTAATTAACTTTGCCTTAACCTTCCCAAGATATTTGTGTATGAGAAAATATCTTGTTTGGATTTGAGAGATGTGGGTAGTGAGTCATGATGCATTAATGGGCATTAATGAGGTGAGGGGAGGAGAGTGAGTGTAAGGTTTTAATTCACCCTACACTCACCTCTCACCAATTAAACTCTCTCACTCTCTCTCTTTTCTCTCACTCTCAATCATTTCTCATTTTCCTCGACCCCAAACTAAACCCTCACTCTCGCTTCACAAATCCTTGCAAAAAACTTCACAAAAATCCATAAAAAACACTTCAAATGTCTTGATTAGCCACTAGGTTGCCTTGGAGTTGGGAAAGCTAGGATTTTTGAGCAAGAATGGCTAGGTAACGACCTCAAACTGATAATTAGGAGTTATATTGTTGTGTTGCCTTTTTGTTATGGATTGGAACACTAAAGGTAGCATTTTGTGCAAAATATTGTATTTTTAGTGTCAACTTTGTGTCTCTGTGATCTGCTGTAGAACCAGGTGTTTGTTGGAAAAGTTCCCATCACAGTGACATAGTGTTGAGGTATAGAACCCACCATAAAATTCGGAGACCACCCCTTCATTTTTGGGCAACAAATTTAATGGTTCTGGCCGCAAATTGCGGCCAGAGTGGGGGCTGGGGAGTTGAGTCTTTGACGTGGGGTCTCTGGGATTGTATGTAGTCTCGTGGCACTTGCAACTATCACCAATTGTTAGTGTATCAAAATCTGGGACCACTTTGCTATATTCTAGTGTTTTGGGTACACGTGTTACGTTATCCGACACGGTTCGTGATCTGATGTGCTGCTACACTCAGGCTGGTGTTGGTGTGTCACCACGCACGTTAGCCGTTAAACGAACACTTGTGGGTTAGATTGGAGTTGGTGTGTTGGTCAAACGTCTTGTGTACGTGATATTGATCGATTTCTGAGATTTGCAATGGTTATGTTTTGTGTTAATAGGATCGCAGACGGGGACTTCGGACGCTGCGAAGAAAGGGAAGCAGGTGATTGGATTTACCTAGCCCGCGACTGTCGGTGAGTAGATTTAACATCTATGGGGAATTCGCCCGCATGGCGTTATGCGTCTGGGCTAGATATGATATGATATTAGTCGCATGTTTATATTGCACATATAGAGTGTGCGCATAAACTTCATTGCATGTTATTACTTGTTGTGCTTGGACTTGTACCCTTTGGACACCGCACTATTATTGATGGTTTATATTGCACGAGCACTGATTATATGCCACTCACACCGTCAATAATTGCCATAACACGCACAACATTTATACATACGCGAGATTGTATTGGCTAGGGGCTTGAGACATGATCCTTATTTTTATTGTGCATATGACATATAGCATACCTGTATACCTACATGCTTACACATATGCCTTGCCATGCCTACTTGTTAGCTACACATATACCTGGAGGGTATTACATCATTATTGATAGGTTGCTACACACATACCTGAAAGGTATTACATCATTATTGATAGGTAGCTACACACATACCTGGAGGGTATTACATCATTATCGATAGATAGATACACACATCTTGTTATACCGACATGGGTACGCATACCTAGCTATAGCTACATGTTCACCTTTATATGATGTTGCGTTTGGTTTCGGAGAAATTAGGAACCGCATGATATATTTAATAACTTGTTGCGGTTAAATAGCGATTTTTCCTTTATATGCTCATGTTACTGTTTCATGTTGCATATATTATATTTCATGGATTTCGCATTGATATATGGATTTCATATGATGTTTCCTGGATGTTTTGCTCCTGGGTATATATATCAGTGGTATGGGACGCTGATATTTATACATGTATATATATCAGTGGTATGAGACGCTGTTATATATATGTACACCTATATAATATATATCATTATAATGATCTGTGCATGTATGCTTATGTGCCCGATATGAGGGGCTGATGTGCCCGATATGAGGGGCCGATGTGCCCGATATAAGGGCCGATATGGGGGCCGATTTGAGGGAATTTGGGGATTTAGATTATCTTGATGGACACTGGTTCGCCACGATGAGGATTCCATGAGGATGACATGTTTTATCCCATACTCCGCATTTATTTGATATGCATTTGCTTCATGTATTAGTAGTACCTGATAGAGAACCTTTCATGACCGTTGCATATACATATTGTCATACTTATGCTATCAGATTACCTGTGATAGATTTTCGCTGTTAGTACATACTTGCGATTACTGTATGATGTTATTTACTATTCACGAGTTGGCAACTCACCCCCGTTGTGCCGCAGAATTTTTCAGGTCTGATCATCAGAGTGGTCGCGACAGGGCGCCTTATTATCTCTACTTTTGCGGATACCGCTACGGCTGGCTTTGAAGCCGTTTACTATAGGTGGGTTGCGGTTATCCGATGATGTTTATTGTATATTTCTTCTATCTAGTACTCTCTATCTACCACCTTCATGTATTGACTTAGAGACAAGTTGTGATGATCGATGTTGTTTATTCTTATGACTCTGGTTGTCGTGCTTGTGTGAGCCGGCCTTTATATATGTGGTTTATCTCATTTCTTCGCTACGGCGTCGTATATCTGTTGTGGCGGTTGTTTCCGCCGTTGGGCGAGATTTGCTCCCGTTTGGGGATGTTTTACTTTTATCTTATGTTTGTACCCGTTTCGGGGCTAGCTTTTACAAAGGAGGTGCTGCCGAAATTTTTATGAAAAACAAACTTAAGTTTAAAGTTTTGCATCAAGATTTTTAAAAGTGATCTATCTTTCTTTCTTGTAATGGTTTAGATTGCTGGGTTTTTCGGCTTACTTAATTGCGTTACGCCTGTTGACGTTACGTAGTTTAAGTGCCGGTCATGTGCCCAATTTTAGGTCGTGACACCTCCTATATCAAATCTGAGGATCTTGATACTTTTTCCAGTCTGGTTCTCTACTTCATTTCTATATTCTTTGAATTTCTTAAAAGTTTGAGATTTGTGTTTCATGAGATACACATATCCGAACTTAGAGAGATCATCGGTGAATGTGATGAAGTACGAGAACCCACCCTCGCATATATAGACATTGGACTACATACATCACTGTGTATGAGTCCCGAGAGTTTTGCTGCTCTTTCTCCATGTCCAGTGAATGGAGATTTAGTCATCTTTCCCTTGAGACAAGACTGACATGTTTCATAAGATGAAAATTTGAACGTATCCAAAAATCCATCTTTATGCAACTTTCTTAGTCTTTTCTCTCCAATATGACCAAGTCTACAATGACACAAGTAGGATTCATTCACTTCTGAACTCTTCTTCTTGTGTGTGTTTTGTATATTGATAACTGCATTTTGATTTAGAACATAGATACCATTACACAGTGTACCTTCTACAACTAATACCTTATTAAGGTAGATGTTCATGATATTTCTATCAAGAACAAAGTTATATCCATCTTTATCAATTAAAGAAACTGATATGATGTTGCAAACCATGTAAGGTATATAGTAGAAATTGTTCAAAATCATAGTATTGCCACTTGGCAATGCTGGGTGATATTCACCGACGGCAGCAGCATCAACTTGTGCTCCATTCCTTACTCTGAGGGACATATCACCAGGTCCAACCATCCTACTTTTTCTCAGTCCCTGCAATAAATTACAGATATGAGATCCCGATTCGGTATCTAGTATCCAGGAGGCAGGACTGACCAAAAAGCAGTTCTCAATAATAAAAACACCTAAAGGAGACGCAATGGTATGCTTCTTCTTCGATGGGGTCATCAAGAAATTCATGCAATTCTCTTTCCTCTGCTCATACTCATGACTGTTGTCATAATTTAGAGCCGAACCGACGTTCCCCAGCCCCGAATAAGAATTCAGATCGGTCAAGCAATACATTTTATTATCTTGATTAGGGCGTGAAATGGTCGCTACCTGGAGAGAGAGAAAAAAGAAACACTCAGCGTGCGCTCTTGCAAGATTAGATTGGTTATTAATTTATCTTGCAGGACTACGGTAGCGCCCCGGCCGTCTATCCGAGGCCAAAATGCGGAAACAAAAATTTTCTTGACTTTAAACCGGCACTACCGCATCCTAAAAATCCGGATCGAACTGTTAACCTATACCTAGCTATCAAGAGAAGGGTAGAGAGCTATACCGAGCGATCCGTGTCCTTCGGTCTTCGCCTCCACTCCGATCTCCTCGCGGAATCTCCGGTCTTCATTTCCTCGTCGAAACAGGCACCACATTGCCGGGTTCTTTTACGGGCTCCCACCTCTGGACCGAGGCAACTCGGGCACGAAGTTGGCGAGCCGACGTGTCCAAGGGTGCTGTAGGATCAGTGTTGAAAACTTTGTCTCTTACGGGTAGTGAAGTTGCCTTTGAAGGAGGGAAGAAGAAAATGATCTTTCGAGATGGCTATGGATTTTTGTGGCAAAGCATAATATGATATGATAATTTTCTCCCTCTCAAAATGAACCTCTCCCCATCTCCTAATGTGGCCGGCCATTCCCTTGAATGGATGAAGGAAAAACACAAGGGAGGTAAGTGTAGGGAAAAGCCAAAGGTGACCATAAGCTATGTGAAGAAAATGAGGTTATTATGTCACATCCATTTCTAATCTAATCCAAATCAATCCTCATCACATTAATGCTAGCCATCATGAAGAAAGAAGCAAAGATGCTATATCTATCATAATCCCTCATTTACAAGAAACCCCTTCCACATGTCTAATTTGCATACTTGCAAATAACCCCCTCCAACAGAAAAATCCGGCCGTGAAGGAACAAAGGAAAATTGGCCGAAACGGAATGCAAACTGGCAACTTCAGAAAACCGATCCCGTAATAAAATTATAGGAAAACCCCGCGACTGTATATACATACCCGCATTTGTATTCCCACTGAATACAAATGCAAATGAGACAAAATCTACACTGTACAATACTAGGATCCGGCTTAAACCAAAGCCCGCTAGTATTAACCGTCCGATCATGATCCGTGCAATACTGCACGTGTATGATCGAACCCTGCCATATCTCCATACGACCTCTACAGCGTTTCGACCGAAACTTGAGAAACCGGTCTGTGGGGGACTCTAAAGACTTGTCAATACTTTGGCTGTGGATTTAACCACTAGCACGTCAGAGGTATTAGCCATACATAACGGGCTACCAGGTATTGATCAAAAGGGACGTCGATGAGCTAACTCATCCTGACACCCTACTGATCCTATCGGTGACAATATCCGTACAGTCCGGTCCGTTCGTCTATGAGCATCGCATGGCGGGCCTAGGGGGTTGGTAAAAGTCAGACCCTCAAAAGCGGTACAAGTCGTGTCGGAGTGTAGCCCAGAACACCCTGAGATACTACTGGAATACCTACCAGTAAATCTCCTGCCTCGGCCGAGGACTTTGTGTAATGGCTCTTCTAGACACAGCGCGACCTCACCCCCAATACCAGGAGAGACGAACCTCTGCAGATCCGCTCACTGCCTCCATGTGGCTCGGGACTGTACCCAACTAAAAACTGTTTGCACGACTCCTTTGATCCGTGGTAGGGTAGTAATCAAAGTACAGAGGGAACTCACACGAGACAAATGACGATCTCGGGTCGATGAACTAACCTGTACACATGTCACCTAGGAACTGCTATCTGACGTCTGGTATAATACCAACTAGCATGTTCCCGGCGAGTCTTGTCCGGTGTACTCATAACCCAATGAGCACCTGTATACATCTTAGGTGAACCAACTGACACCAGTGGCTTGTGAGATCGGCTACCGCCCCTCGTCGGGGTCTCGACTGTATACACTAGTCTACTCTGGAGTATCGATGCCCTGTCTCGAAACTCCCACGACTATGGACCTTTTAAGGATGTGCTTATAGACTCCAGCTCCCACGTATATGATCGCCCTCATACTGCTGGCAGTCAAGCAAGAATCCTAGGGGCTCTATCAACGTGTAATAGCGACCTGTAAGGTCACCTAAAACAGTACACGATGATAAAGATAAACCAGATAGCATACTATCATCTTGAGTAAGACTGTCCTACAGGTATAGGTCCTCCCTCAATCATTGCAATCACGTGCCTGTGATCCAATAATTGACTCTGAGGGCACTATCTCCAACAATCTCCCACTTGCACTCAAGGCTAATTATTGCGATGTCGTATACTCACAGCCTGTGTGATACCGAACACCCAACTCCTCTACTAGTCAGTCTCACAAAGCTCGTTTGCGAAACTATTGCATTCGAGGAATAGCCTCAGTGAGTGGATCCACTCAGATGTTTCTTTCTATGTCTCTCTTTATCTCAAGTTCGCGGAGAAAACCATCTCCCGAATTGAGCAATACCTGTCTTAGAATATGTTTGAATATCTGATGGGACCTAGTTCATCAATGAACTCCAAATCCAAACTTCTTAGACTGTATCGTCAACTGAACTTAATCGGTATCCTGCGCCATGCCTCCCTCAGTATCCGCCTGGACCACCTGTCCAAAATACTGCCCCTCGTCAGAGGGAAAACTATAACTCTAACAGACACTCTGTCATCCAGGTCACCTTGGAAGCCTGGAATGATAACTGTCTCCCGAAGGAGGATGCCGTTATCATATCCATAGAATATCCACTTATGTTCTAAAACTGCTTCCGATCGTTTCTCCAGGACTGGATTAATATCCTATGTGGAGAAACCACTGTGTGACAACCAAAGTATAACCGACCGTAGTCTAGGAATTTCACTTCCTACTCTGTGTATGTCATCCAAATACCAGGACATCACACCCTACTACCTTCTTAACAGATCCATCCCCTATTCTGATGAAGTCAAACCTATGACTGTGACATCAGAAATAGATGATCTATCTCCGCTATATCTGCTTTAGTCCATAAATAGACATAAGATACTTGTCCACTATACTTCCGCTGCTCCCACTGACTACGACAACTCTCTGGCAGAGTCATATACACGTACACTTCTTAAACTAGTTCAGAACGACGCTATACTCATCCTCCTGCCGGGTCTCACAGTCTGGAACAACAGCAATGGCAAGTCTGGGTAAACAAGAACCTCCCTGCCACCGTCCTTGAGCATACCGAAGTACCTCTCGAGCGCCTGAGGTTACCCACCATATCTGCGGAGTGGCCAATGGAATGTCAAACCAGATTGAATCTTTAGGTTCTTATCAAATCTTCAGTAATCGTTTGCGGTTCTGGAATCACTTCCAGTTCTACCATACCCCCACTTCTGTTTTCTGAAAAAATCCATTTTTATTAAAACTGTGGCGAGTCAAGAACAATATCACTATTGATCTTCCTGATGGTAGAAAATCAACCCTCGTCATAACCTGGGTCAACCCACAAACAGCCATTACAAAAACGTTCCTTGAGTTATCCGGAGTCTGGTTTTAAGCATAAGCCGGACAACTCTCCGTACCTTAACATCGTTAAGATATGAACTGTTCTATATCCAATATAGAAACAGAGGCACTAATTTAATTGAACCAGATTCAAATCATGCAGCTGTCTCCAATACATGTCAACTAAATGGAGAGAGGCCGATCAGCATTACTCAACTTTGGAGTGCTTCCAATTATGAGTAACCTGAAAGAGAAGCAAGTTCTCTTAATCATTACTTTTAACTGAATACCATACACAAGTATCTATATCTTCGATCACCTTGAAGAATCTTGATACTTGCAACGCTTGGTTCTCTACTTTATTCTTATACCTTTAACTTCTCAAAACTTAGACCTTGTACTTCAATGAAACACATGTCTAAGAACTAGAGAAGTCAAAAGTAAACAGAATGTAGTACGAGTACCAACCCCTCTGTCCTAATAGATACTGGACAACATACAATACTCTGTATAAGTCCCTTGAGTCTAATAACTCATTCCCTGTGTGTTGTAGGTTGAAAACTGTACCATGGTTATGAAGAATTACACCGCTGTTTAATACTTCTTACCTAACCATCCACTGATATAGGTAAATGTCATAGACATAATTTCAAAAAGGTATATCTCACTCTATAAAAATAGACGTACAGATATATCAATTTGAAATTGGTGCATAACAACGGATATTCAAAACCAAATATTTGCCGTACGGCAAACTACCCAGGTGATTTCCTCAAATATCACCAATTGCAACGAATTCCGATATAATGAGGATAATCACCTAATTCCCAATAACTTACTCCCACTTATCATCTGTAAAATCATACAGATGTGAGAATCAAACCTGGTAAATACATACCCTGGAGTAAGGACTAATTGTGAAATCAGTTTTTCTTTTAACAATACACAGTGAAACTGAAATATTGAAATGTTTTGTAGGGGTATCCGGGTATTCCTAGTAAAGCCTCTTCCATTATCCAGATTCACAACTGTAACCGTATATTTCTTTGCCATCTCTCCAAATCCCTTTATATGTCTTTAGTCATTACCTTCTGTACACCCTCTTAGGCTAAATGGTTTTCTTCCTTCCCTACCGTTTGGCACCAGCCTATGGTTTGGAAGAAGACTATCCAATATGCATAATGGGTGTACTGTCTCAATCCTAGGAGCACTCGCAACCCGAGAGAAGGTAAAGATAAAAGATAACTGAATAAACCTTATTCCTATTTCTCCTGAACCAGAATCCATCCTCGAACTGGAACAAGTTCCTTTCGAGTTCGTATATAACCATACGATGGAGTATCCAATAAACTGTGGATCTTCGTGGTGATACAGAGTGTCCTGGAGAAATACAAAGGAGATTTAGGATTGGCGAAGAAATACTTGGTTTGGTCGTGAATAACAGTCGCAATTTACTTTGCCCTCCTTCTAATCCCTTTATTTGTCTTAACTTAATACCTTATGTACACCACACTTAGGCTAATCGGCTTTCTTCATTCCTTACCGTTCGGCACCAGCCTAAGGTTTGGAAGAAGACTATCCAATAGGCGTAACGGTTGTACTATCCCCTAATCCAAGGAGCACTTGCAACCTGAGAGAAGGTAAAAGGAAAAGACAACTGAATAGTCCTATCCATTTTCTCCAGAACCTAAAACCATCCTCGAATAAATTCCGTCGAGTTCGTATATAACCATACGATGGTTTTATCCAATGGAAGTGGACGTTCGTAGTTATACGGGGTGTCCTGGAGAAAAGGGTAAAAGTAGGAGTGGCAATGAGGTATGCAACTCTGACAATCCAAAAGCCAGTGTTATAAGAAGGTTCGGTTAATTTGGTTACCGAGTCATAGTCAAGGGTCGGGTCATGGTCGCTGCCAAAGAGAGAGAGAAAAGAAACACTCAGCGTGCACTCTAACCTAGATCAGAATGGTTACCAATTTATCTAATCAGAAAACCTCCCACTGTAACCTCAAATTCTCCTCCAAACCTGAAAGGAGAATTAGTCGGGATCACCCAAGGAGTAAATCAACTAATCAGTGGGAATCGGGATCCACCTATCATTGCATGATAACGTGACGGAATCCACTCACGTTACCACACTCCAGAAGGTATGCGCATGCCTGGCAAGTTTCAGTTTCTTTAGAAACTCCCGATGTAAGTTTTTACCCCTAGGACCCAAGTGACCTTGACAATGCCAACATATCAAAGAGTCCTAGTCAAGTTCAACCCATCATTATCTTGATTGCGTTAAACCTAATCGTATGAGTCCTTGACAATGCCAACATAACCGTACGACTGTCCTAACCAATCCACATATCCATGCGACAGAAAAGCATTACAGAGCTACCGAACACTACGCCTCGGCAATGTACGACATACGTAGCATGAATACTAAGCAATACTAATCTGAAATGACGGAGGGCTACGGCAGGTTTTTGGCGAAAAACCTTTAGCGTAATGAACTTGATATCGTTGAAGGAACCGGATAGCTTTTTATAAAAATATAGTGGCGAAAGCCTTTTGCTAAAGAGGTCACTCCCGGTGAAGGGATCTCGGCACTTTCCCCGTAGAATGAGGTGCAGGATACTCCAACTGAATACCACGATGCAAAGAAAAAAGGCAATCGGCTATAGTGAAGTTATTACCCTGACGCAAACTTCTGTCCAAGGGGTCACTCCCGGTGAAGGGATCTCGGCCCTTGCCTCGTCGACTGAGGTGCTGGATATTCATAACCGAATACCACTGTGCAAAACAAAAATGAACGTCCTTGCAATAACAGCTTTTTGAAAAATGTTCTAACAACATCAGAATAGGTTTGTTTAGCTTGCATTGATCTGAATCAATGCAGTCCCATCAATTGATCACACCAATAAAGAAAGAAAATAATGATGTACGTATATGCCATCCGCATTCGCCACTGGGTCCCGTCATCACCCGTTAGGTTACTTAACTAACGACAGAGCGGGGACTTGACTAGCGCGGATGCAAAACATATACAACATCTACTAGTATATATATCAATATATAATATTCGCTCAAGGTGTGATAAAATGCAACATCACAGAAATGTAATAAGCATCATAGAACAATACAGATATCTGGGATCCCCAGGTTTCATAGAGCTGCTACTGAAACCCGACGTTCCCCTGGTCATATGGATAGCCTGTGCAATGAAATCCTAGACCCCTACGGGTGTGCCAAGTTACCCGCCAAAACCTGAAGCGAGGCTGTAAGTCCACGTTACCTCTCCCGGTACTTACGGGCTTGCTGAATTGGTGAAAAATGATTTTTCTTTTGGTGGTAACATGGACTCAAAATACGGATCTTTGTTAAACAACTATCTAACAAACTTAACAAGAGTTTTACCTACTTGGTTACGGGGTTATACCTTAACTTGAACTCCTTCGTCTTCAACTCCTTGCGGTGGTCGGAAGGTTCTCTTCTCGTCGTCTCTTTGTGCCGAAGATGGATCCACCTGAAAGCTTCTACCTTTGGCTTCAACCTCAAACTAGAGGAAACTAGAACACTTGGCTTGCTAGACTTTGTATGCTAGGATGAGTAGAGGAGTGTGTTGGGTTTTATCTCTATGGTTCTTGCTTCTCAACACATGAGACAAGTGAACCATGAACTAGAGAGAGAGCAAGAGGAAGAGGGAGAGCTCAAGCATGAGAGAGAAAGGAAATGAAAGAATAAGCAAGACTTTTGCCATCCAAGCTCTTATAATCCAAAATAATCATAACAAATAATAGTAATTGAGTATTATGTGATGGTTCAAGTAAAAATGGCCATATCATTTCATGCACTCATTTTGGAAAGAGAAACAAGCAAGCAAAAGTCTTTGCCATGAAATGATAGCCATTGTAATGATGAAGGTCAACAAGTCCAACCTAGTCAACCGGTCAACTAAGTCAACAAAGTCAACCATCAACAACCATGTCACAATAATACTTAATTAATATTATTGTTAATCATATTTCTTATTCTCATTAGGGTTTAGCAAAAAGTCAACAGTCAACAACCCTAATGAGAATCCTCTGCCTCCGTCTCTCTGTCAACTGTGTATACACACCTGCATCCGCGTTCCGAGGAACACGAATACAAACAAGATAAAACCAATCCCAAAACGTACACTAGCATCTGGCATAAACCAAAGCCCGCTAGTGATAACTGCCCGGACACTAAACGTGCACAAGTGCACGGATGTGACCGAACCCTATCGCAAAACCATGCGACCTCTACTCTTTTGCCTAAAGGCGAATAGCTTTCTGTGTGGGACTCTAAAGACTCGACACTATGCTGGCAGTGGGTTTAACCATAGACCGCAAGCGGCACTAGCTGTACGTAACGGCCCTCAGGTAGATGCCGATAAGAAGACCGACGAGGTGAAACCCATCTGAACTCCTACTGAGCCTGAATGTGTCAATCTGCGTACATTCCGGTCTGTTCGTCTAAGAATATCGCATGGTGGGCCTAGGGGGCGGTAAACGTCAGTCCCCTAATAGCGGTATAAGTCGTGTCGGAGTGTAGCCCAGAACACCCTGAGATAACACTGGAAACCTACTAGTATGTCTCACTTGCCCTGGCCAGGGACTTTGTGTAATGGCTCTCCTAGACACAGCGCGATATCAACCCCCAATATCAGAAGAAATGAATCCTGTCTAACCGTCACTGCCTCCAAGTGCTTCGGGACTGCACCCAACTACTGCCTGTTTGCATGACTCCTTTGAGCCGTGGTAGGGTAGTAATCTAAGTACAGTGGGAACACACTCGAGGCGAAGTGACAATGTCAAGTCAGCGGACTAAGCTGTACTCATGTCACCTGGGAACTGATAACCGACGATAGGTATAGTACCAACCAACAGTTCCCTACGAGTCCTATCCAGTGTACTCGTAACCTGACGAGCACCCGCATACTATCTCAAGTACGACGTACTGACGGCTGTGGGACAGACCGTCTCCCATACTGGGATGAGAAGCGCATACGCTAGTCTACTCCGGAGTATCGATGCCCTGTCTCGATAGTCCTTTGACTAGGGACCTGCATAAGGATGTGCTTATGGATTACCCAGCCCCCACGGGTGTGACTGCCATCGCAACGCTGGTAATCAAGCAAAGATCCTAAGGGCTCCACTAATGTGTATAGGTGATTTACTAAAATAAACACATGTACACATTAAAGTAGAAACAAACCAAGTAGCATACTACTATTTTGAGCAAGATTGTCTATACAAGGTGAATATCCCAAGCTTCCATTAAGTAATATACAAACTAGTATGATACAGTAATGGCCTCTAGGGCATATACACTAACAATCTCCCACTTGCACTAAGGCCATGTACTGGCGTATCGAAGACCTATCATCTAGATCAGCCGCTCGAACTGAGTCTGGGGTAAGGCCTTCGTGAGTGGATCAGCAGTGTTATCTTCCGTGGCAACTCTCCGAACCTTGATCTCCTGGTGACCCACGATCTCCCTGATCAGGTGATACCGCCTCAAGATGTGTCTGGACTTCTGATGGGACCGGGTTCCTTCGCTAAAGCTATATCCCCGTTGTTGTCGCAATACAGAGGTATTGGATCAACAATGGACGGAACCACCTGAAGTTCTGTTAAGAACTTCCTTATCCAGACGGCTTCTTTTGCGGCATCTGCAGCAGCGATATATTCCGCTTCCATCGTCGAGTCAGCAACGGTTTCCTGTTTGGAACTCTTCCAACACACCGCCCCTCCATTGAGAGTAAAGACATAACCAGACATGGACTTGGAATCATCCTTGTCACTCTGGAAGCTGGAGTCAGCAAAGGCCTCGATCTGGAGGTCTTTTCCGCCATACACCAAGAACATCTCCTTAGTCCTTCTTAGGTACTTAAGAATGTTCTTTACCGCTATCCAGTGCTTCTCCCCACGGTTTGACTGATACCGGCTTACCACACTCAGTGCATAAGCTACATCTGGTCTGGTACACAACATCGCATACATTATAGAGCCTGCCGCAGAAGCATAGGGTATAATAGACATGCGATCCCTTTCCAAATCAGTCTTGGGAGACATCTCTTTGGAGAGGGTGATCCCGTGACAAGCCGGTAGATTACCGCGCTTGGAATCTTCCATACTGAATCTTTTCAGTATGGTGTCGATATACCTGGACTGTGAAAGTCCTAATATCCTCCTGGATCTGTCACGAAAGATCCGGATCCCCAGAATGTACGAGGCATCACCCAGGTCTTTCATGGAGAACCCGGGTGACAAGAACCCCTTGACAGATTGTAGCATAGGAATGTCATTTCTTATTAATAGAATGTCATCCACGTACAAAACGAGGAATACGACAGTTCTTGCTACAAATCTACTATAGATGCATGGTTCATCTGGATTTTTGATAAAGCCAAATTCTTTGACCGTCTCATCAAAACAGATGTTCCAACTCCGCGATGCCTACTTTAGTCCATAGATGAACTTAAGCAACTTGCACACCTTTCCGCTGTTCCCACTCTGAATGAAACCCTCTGGCTGGTCCATATAGACACACTCCTCTAAATTTCCATTTAGAAAACCGGTCTTTACGTCCATCTGCCAAATCTCATAATCGTGGAAGGCAGCAATGGCAAGAAGGATCCGAATGGATTTCAGCATAGTCACTGGAGAAAAGGTTTCGTCATAGTCCAAACCAGGTCTTTGACGAAAACCCTTTGCAACAAGTCTAGCCTTATAGGTCTCAACCTGTCCATCTACACCAATCTTCCTTTTGAAGATCCACTTGCATCCTACGGGTTTTACCCCATCTGGAGCAACGTCCAACGTCCATACTTTGTTGGTGTACATGGACTCCATTTCGGTCCGCATTGCATCCAGCCATTTTACCGAGTCAACGCTCTGAATGGCCTGCTGGAAGCTAGTCGGCTTATCACTATCAATGATGCAATCCTCTCTATCCCCGTCTATGAGAAAACTGTAGTATCTCTCGGGCGGATGAGACTGCCTACTACTCCTGTGGAGCGGCGCGGGAATGTCCTGATCTTTCGAACCCTCTGGTTCTACTAAGCTTTCAGTAATAGCTCATGGTTCTGGAATTTCTTCCAGTTCTATTGCGCTCCCACTTATCTGATTTTCCAAAAACTCAGTTTCCAAGAAGTGGGCATGACGAGAAACAAAAACCTTTTGTTCCTCTTCGCAATGAAAGAAATATCCCTTGGAGTTCTTTGGATATCCCACAAACTTGCACTGTATTGAGCGTGCCTCGAGTTTGTCCGCATGCTGCTTTTTGACAAAAGCTGGACATCCCCATGACTTAATGTGCTTAAGATAGGGTTTCTTCCCACACCACATCTGATATGGTGTGGTAGGTACAGTCTTAGTTGGAACTCGGTTCAAAAGGTATGCAGCTGATTCTAGTGCATATCCCCAGAATGATCGCGGTAACTGAGCGTTACTCATCACAGACCGTACCATATCCAATAGGGTTCGGTTCCATCTCTCCGATACACCGTTATGTTGCGGAGTGTATGGAGGAGTAAGCTGAGAGAGAATTCCATTCTCTTTTAAGTAATCCAGGAACTCGGCACTTAAGTATTCACCACCTCGATCAGATCTCAGTGTCTTGATACTTTTGCCTGTTTGTTTTTCTACTTCATTCTTATATTCCTGGAATTTTCCAAAGGTTTCGGATTTATGTTTCATTAAGAAGACATATCCGTACCTTGAAAAGTCATCCGTAAAAGTAATGAAGTAAGAATAACCGCTTCGCGCTGTTGGGGTAAAAATTTACACCCCGGTTGACCAAGTCAAAATCAAAGTCAACCCCAAGCCCAGATCCAGTGGGCCCAAGCCCAGATCCAGTGGGCCCATGCCCGGGTCGAGCCCGAACATGAAGCGGTCGGCCTCCCCCTATGCCAAGATAAAAATTTTGTAATAAATAATTTTGTTGTATTTCTTTTCTTTTATTTTATGGATAAATGTAAGAAAAATAGGCATAAAGCCAAATTTTTGTAAAGCCCATGGCTTATGTGTAAAAAAAAATGGCACATGAGCCATGGGATAGGCAAAATGCCATTTTGTGAACAAGGGGCTATGTGTAAAGTGTATAGCCTATAAAGGCAAAGATAATGAAAATATCTCACAACCTTTTTCTCTCTCTAAAAAAATTCTTCAGATCTGAGATCTTTTCTTCTTCTTCAAGGTTCCCAAAACCTTCTTCTTTCTCTTGAATTAAATCAAGAGTTTTACTCTTCTTTTTATAAAACAAATTAGTTTTTCACCATGAAACCCATTAAGGGGAACTCAGATCTGCCATCAGATCTCAAAAAGAAAAGATTTTTAAATCTCACATCTCTTTATCTCCAAGATCCAGCCAGCAAAGGAAGAAGAAGAACCCATTTCCTTAACCCAAAGCATCTTAGGAGTTTAACTCCACCCTATTTTCTCTTTAGAGAATTTCCGGGGCTAAAACCCCCCCTTTTTCTCGCCGGTGCGCTAGCGCTCGAGCGCAAAGAACCCACGTGCCGACACGTGGCGCTCTTGCACTCCAGCGCACTGCGCTCGAGCGCAAAGCGCCCGCGTGCCGACACGTGGCGCGCTTGCGCTCCAGCGCCTCGCCATCAAGTGCAAAGCGCCTGCGTGCCGACACGTGGCTCGCTTGCGCTCCAGCGCCTCGCGCTCGAGCGCAAAGCGCCCGCGTGCCGATACGTGGCGCGCTTGCGCTCCAGCACTCTGCGCTCGAGCGCAAAGCGCCCGCGTGCCGACAAGTGGCGTGCGTGCGCTCCAGCGCTCTGCGCTCGAGCGCAAAGCGTCCGCATGCCGACACGTGGCGCGCGTGTGCTCCAGCGCTCTGCGCTCGAGCGCAAAGCGCCCACGTGCCGACACGTGGCGCGTTGCGCTCCAGCACTCTGCGCTCGAGCACAAAGCGCCCACGTGCCGACACGTGGCGTGCTTGCGCTCAAGCGCCCAGGCGCTGGCCCCACGCATCCTTTGGATGTCTTTTCCCCCCTCTTTCTTTTATATATATACATACACACACACACACACACATATATATATACACACACATATGTATACATATTTACACACACATACTCCGCAACACTGTCCCTGTTAGAAAAAAAATTCTAACGGGGCGCTGCCCCTCACCCCGCAAGGGGGCTGCTAGCCCCCTTGACCCTCAGCCCTCTATCCGGGTAGCGGGACCCCCGTAAAAAACTCTGCGTGGCTCCCGATATATCCAAACCCCCTTTCAAAACACAACACACGTACACTGCACATTGAGTTCGCATAACCATTTTAACCCGTTAATCGGAGGTTCCCTCGCCCCAAAGGCGAGGGGTAATTAACGGCAGCTTAGTCCGCGGCTGCCGGAGATTTGGATCCCCATAATCAATAAACCCCCGGCCTACCCTAGTCAGGGGGGATCTGTAGTACGCCTGACAAGCGTGCGCGTATTCCCATCTCAATGGGGTGACGAAAAACACCCTGCAGATTCTGGCACGCCCGATGGGACGCTTCTCTCCTCCCATATTCCGGGTTAAACGTTCATGCGAACTCAATCAATATACATATCGATTGCCTATACTGAAATGATGTTTTCTTTTCATGCAGCAATCAACTTTCAACGACAATGTCTCCCAAGATGAATTCAACTTCCAAAGCGACCCCGATTCCGTACGTGGTCAAGATCAACGCTCGTGTAGTTCTCCTCGCAAGCCTCAGTCGACAGTAGGAGGAACCGCCCTTCCAGTTTGGCTTCGTCATCATCTACCCTGCCGGAAGCTCTCATCTGGCGGAGATCCCGGCGGAATTGGTGGCCAAGCCATTCTTAAGGGGTAAGAGGCCGAATGTCGTGATCGCCAAGGCACCACAACCGAAACATAAGATGGTGTCTGAACGACTCCCTGGCGCTCTAGCTGGGGGCAAGACTTCCGAAGCGAAGGGCAACATTAAATTTTGCGGACGAGCTTAGGAGATGACTCCAACAAATGCACATTCGGGCGTATCTCCAAGGCCTTCCATCAACCGGTCTGCGGCATCTTCCCAAAGAGCCGAAGTCTGCCAGGTGCTTAGAACAGAAAAGTTAAGGCAGAAGCGGCTCAAGTATCGAGCCAACAAAAGGGCCAAGGCTTCGGCCAAATGGAATCGTGTGAAGTTCCAAGTGCAGGGTTGCCCCGCGACGACGGCTGAGTCAGACGTAAGAATCAGCAATTCCTTCAAGCCTCTGAAGTGGGTTCAGAAAAATGCCATGACCGCCAGAATCAAGAAGACAGCGGTCCGAACAGTACCACAAAGAGACGTGTCCCGGCCCCAACAGAAAAAGTATGACACTGTCTCTTCAAGAGTCTATCAAGCACTCTGTGCCACACGAAAGCAGCGGGGCAAACCCAGAAAAGAAGCGCCAGCACCATTCAAGAACCTGGTTAGGCCAGCTGCCTTCAATCGACTACCAGCTACCGAAGCAAGGGGGTCAAGACAGCGATCCGTGAAATCAGCCGCCAATGATAGAAAGACGGCCGGATATATCATCCATACGGTCTATATGGCGGGCGGGCACCCCAGCGACAACCTTCGCAGTAAAAGAAAGGACGGGGCCGCCACATCCCAAGCCCAATCTAGCTTGAATGTGGTTGCCGCAGCCTAAGAACAGCCGCCCCCGCTGGATGAAGAAAACCCTCTCGGTGAGGATGATAGGCAGATAGGCCCCTCGGTCCATGTAGAGTCAAGCTCGGACAGCGAGGAAGAGCCGACTTTCCGCCCCAGGACTGCAGAGCAGGAGCTGCTTCAAGAGCTTCGAAAATAGCTCAGGAGCAAAGATAAAGAGATGGCCAAGCTCTATTCGAAGATTGACGACTTAACGAACGTGGTGATGCAGCTTACGGCTCAAATTGCTCGAGTGCCTCCCAATCAGGCACAAGCCGCTACTAAGCAGCCGGGTGATGACAATCCGAGGCAGCCAATGCCTGTTTTTTTGGGACCAAGACTGGTCGAGCCGAATGAAAGCTGGCCACATTCCGCTTCTGGGGACGCCTTGGCCCCAGATAGCACTATCCCGCTAACACAGGATCGGATAATGGATTTGGTCACCAGCAAGGTTAAAACATTAGTGGCCGAAACTGAAGCTCAGAAAGAAATCGGCAGTAGTGGGCGGCCATATCCCGCGTAGTACGATCTGATTGAGTTCCCAAGCGACTACGCCATTCCTAAGTTCGGAAGATTTGATGGAACGGGGAATGCAAACCAGCACATCGCCCACTTCAAAGCATCGTGCGGAAATACAGGGGGCAATGACACGCTCTTTCTTCGTCAGTTTGTCAACAGCCTGACCGGCTTCGCCTTTGACTGGTATGCGAGTATACCGGACGGGTCTGTCATTACCTTTGCCTAAATGGAGTCCCTGTTTCGGCAAAGGTTCATGAGTGTCAGTGATAAAATCTCCATTGCCGACCTTGTGAGGACCAAGCCGGGGAAGAATGAAAGCAACACCGACTTTATCGCCCGATGGCGTAATCTCACAGTCAAGTGTGAACCGCCGCTGGAGCAGGACCAGTCCGTTAGCCTTCTCATTGGGAACCTCAGCAATTGGATGGTCCCATTCTTGTGTACAGCAGGCCTTAAGACATTTCAGGAGCTAACCAAGAAAGTCCAAATGCTGGAACGCTCAAAGCAAGAGTCCCCGCCGGACACTCAGAGAGACAAAACTTGGAAAAGCAAGCGGGACGACAGCCGTAGAAGCGGGAGTTCCAGCAGCACCAATGTCTTCAATGCGTCCGACAATGAAGAAAAGCGAAGGGCGGGCGAATCCAAAACCAACCGGTCTCGAAAGCCATTGCTGGGAGGAGATGGGCTTTCCTTAGAGGAGAAGAAGACAAGGTTTACTCTTTCAGAAGGGACAAGGTCCGTGAGATATTTAAAGATGCCTTGAACAACGGCCTACAATTGCCGGAGTCGAAAAGGCCCCAAGAAGCAAAAATGATTGACAATCCTCTGTAGTGCCCGTACCACTGAGTAGTGAGCCATGCGATCGAAGATTGCTATATCTTCAAAGACTGGGTCGAGAAGCAGTACAAGGCTGGAGAGATCGAGCTGTCCAAAAGTGTGTTGGTGAACAATCAAGTTGCAACCACCAACTTTATACAGACAGAAGTTGAAGCCTTCTGGGAGCAGACACCCGAACCCGCTGCCCCAAGAAATGAAACGGAATCATCGCGGCCTCCGTGGAGTACGCACATATCTAATAAGACGAAGAAGATGATAAAGCTACTTCGGAGAGAACCCAGGATACAATGGGAAGGGCAGAAGAAGCCTACCAGTCCAGCTGCCAATGCGGCTCCATCAGGCTCAAAATCCAAGAAGCTCAAGAAGAAGAAAAGTGCTGCTCGGCGCGAAAAAGAGTCTGCAGGGAGATCGACCATTCAAAAATATATCGATTCCCTCGAAGAATATGAACAAAAGGAAAGAACATTGATTCAATTGAAGGAGTTCTTCCCTGTACAAGCGGCTGAAATTCTGGAGGAGTTAGAAGAAGACTCCAATGAAGAGATCCCAGTAGTGACCTGCTACGCTATCCATCTTGGCAGCGACTCCGAGGATGAGCTCTGTTTTTCCGAAGAGGACGAGGAGCTCACCACAAAGGCCAATCAAATCCAGCTCAGAAGCGGCAGGGCTCTACCGCAAAATCAGGGCAACGCCCCAAAAGGGAAGGAAAAACAAGTCGCTAATGAAGAAGATGGCAGAGAACCGGCTGATGAAAATATAAGTCCTTCCTCGGTGGACTATAATGTCTTGGCACATCTCCGGAAGCTTCCGTCTCTCCTGAGCATCTACGACGCCTTGGTCCTATCTAAGGAGCTTAGAGATGTTCTTATTCACGCTCTACAAAACCCCGAGCGGTATCAAGCTCACTTTGCTGAAATTAATATAAAAGAAGCCCAGCACGCTTTGCATGCCGCCGCAGTCCCATTTAAGGATGAAGACTTGCTACTGGGAATGGCTGAGCATAATCGGCCGCTTTACGTGACCGGGTACAACGACGGAGATAGAATTAATCGCATATTGATTGATCCGGGGTCCTCAGTGAACATCATGAACTTGCGAACTCTGAAGAGTTTGTCAATGGACGTCCGACATCTGTCAAGGGAAAGGATTGTCATTCAAGGCTTCAACCAAAATTGCCAGCAAGTTCTGGGGTCCATAGCTCTGCCAATCAAATTCGGGGATCTGCAAACTGAAGCTAAGATATACGTGATCGACGCCGACACGTCTTATAAGATTCTCTTAGGGCGTCCGTGGCTCCACGATTACGGCATCATTCCGTCAACTCTCCATCAATGCATGAAGTATACTAAAAATGGCGAAGAAAGACGCATTGACGGAGACATCCAACCGTTCGGTGTGCATGAAATCCGATATGAAGATTCTCGGTACTTTATGAACCACCAAAATGCTAAGCCACAACTGACTGAGGATAGACCGGCCCTAAGACTCAAAAGCAAATCTGCGCCGGCTGTCACTTTCAAAAGCAAAAATACCCAAGTGCGCCCGCATTTCGGCAGCGACACTGATGAGTCCGATGCTGGAAGCCCGTCCTTCCGCAAAACTCGCCCTCATTTTGGCAGCGATACGGACGAAGCTATTACTGAAGGCCCATCTAGCAGCAAAGTCCGCCCTCATCTTGGCAGTGACACTGAAGAGGCAGAATAAGAGGACCTGCCGTGCAACAGCTGTGCAGATCAGCCCCCCATGCAGCAAGCGAAACTACGAGAGACCTTTGAAGTCACAGAAGGGTCCCTGGCCATCACAAGGGTGTCGGAATGGATGTGCAAAGAGCTCGACGCATTGTCAGTCTCTACCGTGGACCAGCTGAAAACTTTCTACGTGCCCGGGAGGAAAAATGGACAGAAGGGCATCCTGTTTTACAAGTCAAACCTCGTTGTGCATCCGGACGATCTTTCTGTCGCGTGCCTTCCCTATGAGAGAGGCATAAGAGCCGTCCTCAATCCTAGATACTATGCGCCCGAGATGCGGGAATACTTTAAGAAGTTCGGATGCCGGTTATATTAAACGGAGTCCGAAGCAAAGTTTTACGATGGGCTATGGTATCCGCCCCAGGTCCGAGCACTCATCGATGGACGAATTCCAGATAGACGGGGCATAGGCTACATTCAACCTGATTCTAAAGCGTGCTACATGATCCATGTTGGTGAGGCCAGCGAAAGATCAAATGATGACGACGAGATAGCCGAGCCAGAAGAATCTCCTCAAGAGCTCGAAGATGGCGAACAAGCAACCTTTGATGAGCTAACCGAGATTGACTTAGGAACGCCCGATAATCCAAGGCCGACCTACATCAGCTCGCTCTTGTCAGAGGAAATGAAAGCGCAGATAATTGCCCTGCTGCATGAGTTCGTCGACTGCTTCGCCTGGACATACAAAGAAATGCCTGGCCTTTCCCCTGAAGTGGCCGTACATAAGTTGGCTATATCTCCCGATGCTAAGCCAGTCAAACAAGCTCCTCGAAGAATGAGAAGGGAGTTGGAAGAAAAGGTCATCGAGAAAACCAAGAAACTCATCGATGCCGGCTTCATCAGAGAAGAGAAATATGCGGACTGGATCGCATGCATAGTCCCAGTGAAGAAGAAAAATGGGCAGATCCGAATTTGTGCCGATTTCAGGGACCTCAACAAGGCATGTCCAAAGGACGACTTCCCGCTATCGGTCATGGAAATGATGGTTGATGACACCTCAAATTACGAGTTGTTCATCTTTATGGATGGCTCGTCTGGATATAATCAGATCAAGATGTCGCCTGAGGATGAGAAGCACACAGCATTTCGAACCCCGATCGGAATATATTGCTACAAAGTGATGCCGTTCGGACTGAAGAATGCAGGTGCTACATATCAAAGGGCAATGACCAATATCTTCGATGACCTAATTCATAAAGTCGTCGAATGTTATGTTGATGATCTGGTCGTTAAGACTAAAACCAAGGCCGATCATATCCAGGATCTTAGGACCGTTCTCACCAGACTGAGGGAATTTGACCTGAAGATGAATCCTCTGAAATGCGCTTTTGGCGTGTCATCGGGAAAATTCCTAGGCTTCATAGTTCGACATCGAGGGATCGAAGTTGACCCATTAAAGATAAAGGCCATTATGGAGATACCCCCTCCGAAGAGTCTGACACAGCTAAGATCTTTTCATGGCAAGCTTGCTTATATACGGAGGTTTATCTCAAATTTATCGGGGAAATGTAGGCCCTTCTCAAAGCTCATGAAGAAAGGAGCTCCTTTTATCTGGGATGCCGAATGTCAAGCAGCGTTCGAAAGCATCAAACAGTACTTGTTGCACCCTCCAGTGCTGGCCGCTCCCATTCCAAATAAACCGCTGATTCTCTACACTGCCGCGCTGGAAGAGTCACTCGGTGCGCTCCTTGCCCAGAATAACGAGGAGGGAAAAAAAATGCCTTCTACTACCTCAGTCGAACTCTAGTCGGGGCGGAACACAACTACTCCCCAATCGAAAAGCAATGCCTGGCTCTAATATTTGCTGTGAAGAAGCTGAGGCACTATTTGCTCGCTCATCGGGTTATGCTGATCTCCAAGGTCGACCCGCGCAAACACTTGATGACCAAAGCAAGCCTAGCCGGCAGAATGGCAAGATGGGCTGTCATGCTACTTGAGTTTGACATAGTTTATACTCCTCAGAAAGCAGTAAAATGTCAAGCTCTTGCAGACTTTCTCGCTGCTCATCCCATACCAGAAGGGTCGCCGCTAAATTGTGAGTTACCCGACGAACAAGTGTTGCACCTCGAGGAAGATGGGCCATGTTGGGAGCTCTACTTCGATGGAGCCTCATCAATAAGGAGTTCCGGCAGATCAAGCGTCCCGGAGGTAAAAGCGGGGATAGGATTGGTGTTCATCACGCCATCAATGGGAACCCTACGGCGTTCTTTCGCTCTCACCGAGCCTCGAACGAACAACGAAGCTGAGTATGAAGCTCTGATAGCTGGTTTGGAGCTCGCTATAAAAATGGAAATCCTTCGGCTATGGGTTTACGGTGACTCCCAGCTTGTCGTCAACCAAGTAAGCGGCAATTATAAGATATACAAACCCAAATTAGCTCGGTACAGAGGCCGAGTGGTGGAACTCATGAAACGGTTCACTCACATTGAACTAATGAGAGTCCCTAGAGCGTTGAATGGAAAGGCTGACGTACTCGCTCGCCTAGCCAAGGAGCTGGCTGATCCTGACATGGACGAAATTCTGATCACAGTCAGGAGCCGACAAATTCTACCCCCAGTCTCCCTACGAGAAGAGGAAAGTGCGGAACAGAAGAGCAGTCCTACCGAAGAAGCTTCGATCATCCAAGACGAGCCCGACTGGAGAGAACCCTTCATAGAGTACCTCCGATACGACAAACTGCCCGAAGAAAAATCTGCGAGGATTCAGCTGAAGAAAAGAGCTCTCCGATACGTGTTTGTAAATGACACGTTATACCGCAGGTCATATGACCAACTCTGGCTCAGGTGTCTATCATCGGCCGAAGCCCAAAAGGTCATGAAAGATGTTCACTCGGGCGTTTGCGGTGCCCACCAATCTGGCCCCAAGATGCGACTTCAAATCAAACGGCTTGGGTATTATTGGCCCACCATGATACGGGATTGCGGAGAGCACGTGAGGAAATGTCAGATCTGCCAAGTCCATGGTGATTTCATTCACAAGCATCCCAACCCATTGCATCCTACGGTGGCGTCGTGGCCCTTCGAAGTTTGGGGCACCGACATTATTGGCTCAATTGATCCTCCGTCATCTAAAGGACACCGGTTCATACTGGCCACGACAGACTACTTCTCTAAATGGGCTGAAGCTGTCCCGCTAAAAGAAGTCAAGACAAAAGATATTCTGACATACTTCCAGCATAATATTCTATACCGCTTCGGTACACCAAGAAGAATCATTTTTGACAACGGGCCTTCTTTCAAGAGCTTCAATGTCTCAAGGTTCGCTACTCAGCACAAGATAGACTGGAGATATTCCTCCATCTATAATCCAAGAGCCAATAGGCTAGCCGAAACCTTCAATAAGACTCTATGCAAGCTCCTGAGGAAAAATGCTTTAGCCAATAAGAGAGACTGGAATCTCAAGCTTCACGAGGCATTGTGGGCATATCGTACCATGCACCGTACTCCAACTCAGTCCACTCCATACTGATTGCTCTTCGGAGTGGAGGCGGTCCTCCCCCTCGAAGTCGAAGTTCCAAGCTTAAGAATGGCCGTTCAGCATGAGTTGACGGAGGAGGAAAACGTGCACCTTCGACTTGAAGAACTCGATGCCCTTGAAGAAAAGAGGCTCGCGGTGCAGCAAAATCTGGAGCTATTCCGAGCCCAAATGTCACGGGCCTATGAAAAGATAACCCGAATCCGCGCTTTCAAGAAAGGCGAATTGGTGTTGGTCCTCAAAAGACCGATCATCCTCAATCGACATGCCAAGGGAAAATTCGAGCCAAACTGGGAAGGACCATACGTCATTGAGAAAGTGTTCGACGGAGGATCCTACCAACTAATAAGTGCCGAGGGAGAAAGGCCCATGCCACCCATCAATGGCCGATATCTCAAGAAATACTACACGTGAATGCTCCAAGTCGCAGGAGAATTGAGCACATCAGCCCTACGGGCTGGATCATACATCCTACAAAACCGTATACAATCCACGGGCATAAATGACCCTATCTTTCCCAAATCCTGCCGGTGAGACTACTTTTAAAGTCCCACCAGCGGCAAAAAAAAAGAAAAGAAAAGAAAAATAATAAACGGTATGTCCACAAGCAAAACGGGCACGGATGAAAACCCGAAAGGGCTCCGTGAGTAAAAACAGCAGGACTACCGGTGAGTCTGTGAAAACCCGAAAGGGCGCAAACTCGTGAAAAGAGATGAAATACACTCGCAAAGTCCTCTCGGCCTTGTGAGGAGAAAACCCCTTCGTGAGATCCTTACGACTCACAAAGGAGCAACACACTTAGGAATCCTCACGATTCCTAAGGAGAAAATACACCTGTGGGATCCTTACGACTCGTAGGGAGAGAATGCTTTTATGGGACCCTCACGGCCCATAAAATTGAAAAGCCTTAAGCGATAGGGATCTAAACCTGTCTCCTAAGCCATCGCTCCCCAATCCCCAAATGGCGAATGATGAGTCGCTCCTGGTACCATATTCCAGTGCAGCGATGCAGATGCCAACCAAATTCCAAATCCCATACCCCAATGGCAAATGATGAGTCGCTCCTGGTACTATATTCCAGTGCAGCGATGCAGACGCCGACAAAGTCCCGAAATTTTTCCGGCCCTACGGTCTGGATCATACATCCTGCAAAACCGTATACAATCCACGGGCGTAAAATAATCCCAATCTCTCCCAAGCCCTACCGGTGAGACCACATTCAAAGTCCCACAAAAAAAATAAAAAATAAAAAAAATAATAAAAAAAATAATAATAAAATAAAAAAGGTATGTCCACAAGCAAAATGGGCACGGATGAAAACCCGAAAGGGCTCTGTGAGTAAAAACAGCAGGACTGCCAGCGAGTTTGTGAAAACCTGAAAGGGCGCAAACTCGTGAAGAGGAGATGAATGCACTCTTAAAGTCCTATCGACTTTGAGAGGAGAAAATTCCCGCGTGAGATCCTTACTACTCACAATGGAGCAACACACTTAGGAGTCCCACGACTCCTAAGGAGAAAATACACCTACGAGATCCTTTCGACTCGTAGGGAGAAGATGCTTTTATGGGACCCTTACGGCCCATAAAATTGAAAAGCCTTAGGCGATAGGGATCTAAACCTGCCTCCTAAGCCACCAATTCCCAAGTCCTCTCGGGGCAAATGATGAGTTGCTCCTGGCATTATTCCAGTGCAGCAATGCAGATGCCAAACAAAAAACACAATTCCCAAATCCTCTCAAAGTCGGATGATGATTCGCTCCTGGTACCATATTCCAGTGTAGCGATGCTGACGTCGCCTCAAATTAAACAAATCAAGCCAACCAATTCCAGCATCGACCGTCCACGTCGCTAAAAGGGCAGCATCGACCGTCCAAGTCGCAAAAAGGGCAGAACCGACCGTCCACGTCGCTAAAAGGGCAGCACCAACCGTCTAAGTCGCAAAAAGGGCAGCACCGACCGTCCAAGTCGCAAAAAGGGCAGCATCGACCGTCCACGTCGCTAAAATGGCAGTATCGACCGTCCAAGTCACAAAGAGGGCAGAATCGACCATCCACGTCGCTAAAATGGCAGCACCGACCGTCCAAGTCGCAAAAAGGGCAGAACCGACCGTCCACGTCGCTAAAAGGGCAGCACCGACCGTCCAAGTCGCAAAAAGGGCAGAACCAACCGTCCACGTCGCTAAAAGGGCAGCACTGACCGTCCAAGTCGCAAAAAGGGCAGCATCGACCGTCCAAGTCGCAAAAAGGGCAGAATCGACCGTCCACATCGCTAAAATGGCAGCACCGACCGTCCACGTCGCAAAAGGGGCAGAACCGACAGTCCAAGTCACAAAAAGGGCAGCATCGACCGTCCAAGTCGCAAAAATGGCTGCATCGACCGTCCAAGTCGCAAAAAGGGCTGCATCGACCGTCCACGTCGCTAAAAGGGCTGCATCGACCGTCCACGTCACTAAAAGGGCAACACCGACCGTCCAAGTCGCTAAAAGGGCAGCATCGACCGTCCAAGTCGCAAAAAGGGCAGCATTGACCGTCCATGTCGTAAAAAGGGCAGCGCAGGATTCCTACAAAGCGGGAATCAGATCACTCCGGGCCAGGGAAACGTCTATCATGGACACTCTGTCTCGGAGACATGTCAAGCAACGACCGTCCATGTCATAAAAAGGGCAGTGCCAGCTTCCCAAAAGCGGGAACCAAATCAAGCCGCCTCCACGTGAAAGAAGATCCATCAATTTCATGCACACGACCCATATATGTTGTGTGCATTTATTGATGGGGGCAATTTGTTGGGGTAAAAATTTACACCCCGGTTGACCAAGTCAAAATCAAAGTCACCCCCAATCCTAGTGGGCCCAAGCCCAGATCCAGTGGGCCCATGCCCGGGTCGAGCCCGAACATGAAGCGGTCAGCCTCCCCCTATGCCAAGATAAAAATTTTGTAATAAATAATTTTGTTGTATTTCTTTTCTTTTATTTTATGGATAAATGTAAGAAAAATAGGCATAAAGCCAAATTTTTGTAAAGCCCATGGCTTATGTGCAAAAAGAAATGACACATGAGCCATGGGATAGGCAAAATGCCATTTTGTGAAGCCCAAGGGGCTATGTGTAAAGTGTATAGCCTATAAAGGCAAAGATAATGAAAATAACTCACAACTTTTTTCTCTCTCTAAAAAAATTCTTCAGATCTGAGATCTTTTCTTCTTCTTCAAGGTTCCTAAAACCTTCTTCTTTCTCTTGAATTAAATCAAGAGTTTTACTCTTCTTTTTATAAAACAAATTAGGTTTTCACCACGAAACCCATTAAGGAGAACTCAGATCTGCCATCAGATCTCAAAAAGAAAAGATTTTTAAATCTCACATCTCTTTATCTCCAAGATCCGGCCAGCAAAAGAAGAAGAAGAACCCATTTCCTTAACCCAAAGCATCTTAGGAGTTTAACTCCACCCTATTTTCTCTTTAGAGAATTTCCGGGGCTAAAAACCCCCATTTTTCTCGCCGGTGCGCTAGCGCTCGAGCGCAAAGCACCCGCGTGCCGACACGTGGCGCGCTGCGCTCCAGCGCCTTGCGCTCGAGCGCAAAACGCCCGCGTGCCGACACGTGGCGCGCTAGCGCTCCAGCGCCTCGCGCTCGAGCGCAAAACGCCCGCGTGCCGACACGTGGCGCGCTTGCGCTCCAGCGCTCTGCGCTCGAGCGCAAAGCGCCCGCGTGCCGACACGTGGCGCGCTTGCGCTCCAGCGCTCTGCGCTCGAGCGCAAAGCGCCCGCGTGCCGACACGTGGCGCGCGTATGCTCCAGCGCTCTGCGCTCGAGCGCAAAGCGCCCGCGTGCCGACACGTGGCGTGTTGCGCTCCAGCGCTCTGCGCTGGAGCGCAAATCGCCCACGTGCCGACACGTGGCGCGCTTGCGCTCCAGCGCCCAGGCGCTGGCCCCTCGCATCCTTTGAATGTCTTTTCCCCCTCTTTATATATATATATATACATATACATATATACATATATATATACACATATGTATACATATTTACACACACATACGCCGCGGCACTGTCCCTGGAAAAAACTCTGTGTGGCTCCCGATATATCCAAACCCCCCTTTCAAAACACAACATACGTACACTGCACATTGAGTTCGCATGACCATTTTAACCCGTTAATCGGAGGTTCTCTCGCCCCAAAGGTGAGGGGTAATTAACGGCAGCTTAGTCCGCGGCTGCCGGAGATTTGGATCCCCACAATCAATAAACCCCGGCCTACCTTAAGCAGGGGGAATCTGTAGTACGCCTGACAAGCGTGCACGTATTCCTATCTCAATGGGGTGACGAAAAGCACCCTACACGCGCATGTGTAGACATTGGCCCGCACACGTCGCTGTGTACGAGTCCCAAGAGCTCGCTCGCTCTTACTCCGTGTCCAATGAATGGAGTCTTTGTCATCTTTCCTTTGAGACAGGATTGAAAAGTTGCATACGATTGATATTCGAACGGATCCAAATATCCTTCTGTATGTAACTTCGTCAACCTTCTCTCATTGATGTGACCCAGTCTACAATGCCATAAGAAAGCCTGGTTTGTTTCCGGAGACTTTCTTTTGTGTGTATTCTGGACATTGAAAATCTGTGGTTGGTTTAATACGTATATACCATTGCTTAATGTACCTGACCCAATCAAAACTTGATTAAGGTGAATGTTTACAACATTGCTTACAAATGCAAATTCATAACCTTCTTTAGATAATAAAGATACAGATATGATATTACAGGTTGCATTGGGTACAAAATAACAATCACGCAAAACCAAAACATGTCCATCTGACATTCCCAGGTGATAGTCCCCTACGGACTCAGCATCCATGCCAGCTCTGTTTGCAACTCTGAGGGTCATATCACCTGCCTTCAAAACCCTACGCCTTCTCAGTGCCTGTAAAGAATTACATATATGAGATCCTGATCCGGTATCCAATACCCAGGATGTAGAGTTTATTGATAGACAGTTTTCAATAACATACACACCTGAAGCTGAAGCCGCAACTTGCTTCAGATCCTGGGTTCTGGCCTTCCAAGCCCTGCAATCCCTTTTCCAGTGTCCACTCTTGTGACAGTAAAAGCATTCTTCCTTTCCCACAAGCTTTCCCGCTACCTTTGTTTCCTTTGTCTTTCCCTTCGTATCCACTTTACTAACACCGCCCCTTGGTTTGGCGGGGGCTTTCTTCTTCTTTGCCTTGGCTTTCGCCTTGGACCTAGAAGAGGAAGATTCTCCTACAAACAAAGTGGATGTTTCCCTACCTTTTTATAGGGTGCCCTCTGCACTCCTCAGCATGTTGAGGAGTTCTGAATGTTCAACTTCTTTTTCTTGTAAGTTGAAGTTCAGGATAAACTGGGCGTAAGTGGAAGGAAGGGACTGGAGAATCAAGTCCGTATAGAGCTCGTTCTCTAACGTGGTCCTAAGGTCCGCGAGCTCCCCAATGAAGCCAATCATCTTAAGCACGTGTTCCGCTACCGATGATCCGACGACCAATCTCGCCGAAAACAGCTTTTTCGAGACTTCGTATCTGGCGATACGGGATTGCTCTCCATACAGTTCTTTTGTATGGAGAAATATGGATTCAAGGTCCATATTCTCGTGCCTCCTCTGATGTTCATTGTCCATAGAGGCAAGCACGGGGCACTTGGCCTTCGCGCAATTAATTTCCCAGGTCTTACGGATTTCCCTATCCGCGACGCTGGTTTTGGGACCTGGGACAGGGGGAGCTTTGGTGGTGAGGAGATACCCCAACTTGTCATAAGTGATTGCCATTTTGACATTCCTGAGCCAATCTTTGTAGTTTGGCCCTGTCAGTATGTTTTTATCTAGTAGTAACTTAAGTCCAGTCATGATGTTTGGTCGCTGCAATCAGGAGAGAGAAGAAACACTTTAGCATGATGCTCTTGCAAGTTTAGAGTGGTTTTTAATTTGTCTAAACAGGATGGCGCCCACTGTCTCTCGAATCCCTCCTCAAACCAAAAAGGAAGAATTAGTCAGGATCAATCTCACCGTACAATACTTGCTTAACCGTTCAGCCAGGCTAGTGTCGGTACTTCGAGAGAGGTTTTCCAACGCTTTCGCGAAGTTCTTTAATTAAATAACCTCTTTTCCTATGGGCGTAGCCCCGCTAACACCTTTCTAGACACCTACTTGGTTTATAGCATTGATCGTTAAGTGAGAAATTTCCCGAGGAGTAGCATATACTCACAGTAGGATCGGGATCCAAATAGCATTGCATGACAAAACTGAAGGAATCCTACCAGAATCATCACACTCCAAATGGTATGCAGCGCTAGCAAGTTTCAGTTCTTTTGAAACTCCCGATGTGGATTTTTGCCCTATGCTCTTATGACCTTGAATTTGGCCAACAAATCATAAGTCATATGTCAAGTTCTACCCGTCATTCTCCAGGTTAATTGGAATCCACCTGTACCTACCCTTGACTTTGGCCAACAAGGCAGTACGACTGTCCCAAACCAACACATCTATCTATGCTGCACATGAATACCCAATAGCTACCAATCACTATGCCTTGACTTTGGCCAACAAACATAGCGTGAATACTATTGACTATCCATGTGAAACGACGGAGGGCTACGAATGGTTTTGGCGAAATCGTGAACGTAGTGAACTTGATATAATCGATGGAACGAGATAACTTTTAAAAGGAGTGGCTTAAGCTCTGCGTTTAAAAGTTGTTTTTGAAAAGAAACCGAGTGGTTTTGAAAGTGTTCCAACGACTCGACTTTGGTTTATTTTCTTGCATTAATTTAATGCGTTCCATCATTTAATCCTACCAATGCAGAAAACAACGAAAATATGACATACGCTTATGCCATCCGCATTCGCCACGGGGCCCCGTCATTACCCGTTAGGTTACTTAACTAATAACAGAGCGGGGGCTGGACTAGCGCGGATGCAAAACATAAGCAACGCCTAAATAGATATCATATATAGATATACACATTCGTCGCCATTCCAGATCACAGATGAACACATTGGATATACCAGGAATCCGCAATCCGTACGAGCCTGTAACGAAGAGCGGATTACACGGTCGTGATGAATAGCCAAGACCCCACCCTAGACCCCTACGGATACGGAAAACTACCCACCAAGTACTCGAAGCGAAGCAATCTCCCTCAACACCGTGAGTAGGCCACTCAGCACTTCGAGATACCCGGTAGTTTGTGCACCCCACCTTAGGTCTATCCTAGAAGCAAAAACAGTAAAAGAAATTATACAATGACGACTACAACCCCATCCCGGTTGTGCGGCCATATAAATAATATTACATCAATTACAAATTAGATGAATTGAAAGAAAAAGAAAACTCTCATCTCACAACCCCCCGGCTATTCATCCGCGACAATCCAATGAATTCATATACACATACCATCAACATTACAGATCACAGATATGTATAACCCCCACTAATCGACGTATAGCGATTAGCAGACGTGCAATACATATATCACATCACAGATATAACCCGTTAGCTTAAGTCTTTAGAAGTTCGATCAAAATACGGATTTTTAGACCCCAAAAAAAAATTTTGCTTTCTGGAAAATCTGGGCAGAAAAAACATATTGTAAAAATCCCAAAACACCCCACTGAACAAACTGCAGGAAAAATCGCCCACGGCCGAGTCAACTCGGCCGCGGATCCACGGCGGGAGCATGCTCCTGCCGCGGTTCCGCGGCTCTTTGACCGAGTCGATGGACCATATTTCTACAGCGTGTTCTAAAAAGCCTGAGCCGATTTTTAGTGTAAGATTAATTATTTTTTGAACAGAAAATAGAATCGACAGAAACTTGATTTTTCGGGCATGTTTCGCGACATTTTCTCTGATCGAACTTCTAGTTAGTTTGCTAACATGTTAGATAGTGTTTAACCAGGCTCTGATACCACTGTAAGTCCACGTTACCTCTCCCGGTACTTACGGGCTTGCGGAAATGGTGAAAAACGATTTTTCTTTTGGTGGTAACATGGACTCAAAATACGGATCTTTATTAAATAACTATCCAACAAACCTAACAAGAGTTTTACCTACTCGGTTAGGGGGTTATACCTTAACTTGAACTCCTTCGTCTTCAACTCCTTACGGTGGTCGGAAGGTTCTCTCCTCGTCGTCTCTTTGTGCCGAAGATGGATCCACCTGAAAGCTTCTACCTTTGGCTTCAACCTCAAACTAAAGGAAACTAGAACACTTGGCTTGCTAGACTTTGTGTGCTAGGATGAGTAGAGGAGTGTGTTGGGTTTTATCTCTATGGTTCTTGCTTCTCAATACATGAGATAAGTGAACTATGAACTAGAGAGAGAGCAAGAGGAAGAGGGAGAGCTCAATCATGAGAGAGAAAGGAAATGAAAGAATGAGCAAGACTTTTGCCATCCAAGCTCTCATAATCCAAAATCATCATAACAAATAATAGTAATTGAGTATTATGTGATGATTCAAGTCAAAATGGCCATATCATTTCATGAACTCATTTTTGCAAAGAGAAACAAGCAAGCAAAAGTCTTTGCCATGAAATGATAGCCATTGTAATGATGAAGGTCAACAAGTCCAACCTAGTCAACCGGTCAACTAAGTCAACAAGTCAACAAAGTCAACCATCAACAACCATGTCACAATAATACTTAATTAATATTATTGTTAATCATATTTCTTATTCTCATTAGGGTTCAGCTAAAAGTCAACAGTCAACAACCCTAATGAGAATCCTCTGCCTCTGTCTCTCTGTCAACTGTGCATACACACCGGCATCCGCGTTCCGAGGAACACGAATACAAATGAGATAAAACCAATCCCAAAATGTACACTAGGATCTGGCTTAAACCAAAGCCCGCTAGTGATAACTGCCCGGACACTAAACGTGCACAAGTGCACGGATGTGACCGAACCCTATCGCAAAACCATGCGACCTCTACTCTTTTGCCTAAAGGCGAATAGCTTTCTGTGTGGGACTCTAAAGACTCGACACTATGCTTGCAGCGGGTTTAATCACAGACCGCAAGCAGCACTAGCTGTGCGTAACGGCCCCCAGGTAGATACCGATAAGAAAATTGACGAGGTGAAACCCATCTGAACTCCTACTGAGTCTGAATGTGACAATCTGCGTACAGTCCGGTCTGTTCGTCTAAGAATATCGCATGGCGGGCCTAGGGGGTGATAAACGTCAGTCCCCTAATAGCGGTACAAGTCGTGTCGGAGTGTAGCCTAGAACACCCTGAGATAACACTGGAAACCTACCAGTATATCTCGCTTGCCCTGGTCAGGGACTTTGTGTAATGGCTCTCCTAGACACAGCGCGATATCAACCCCCAATACCGGGAGAGACGAATCCTGTCTAACCGTCACTGCCTCCAAGTGCTTCGGGACTGCACCCAACTACTACCTGTTTGCACGACTCCTTTGAGCCGTGGTAGGGTAGTAATTTAAGTACAGTGGGAACACACTCGAGGCGAAGTGAGAGTGTCAAGTCAGCGGACTAAGCTGTACTCATGTCACATGGGAACTGATAACCGACGATAGGTATAGTACCAACCAACAGTTCCTGACGAGTCCTGTCCAGTGTACTCGTAACCTAACGAGCACCCGCATACTATCTCAAGTACGACGTACTGACGGCTGTGGGACAGACCATCTCCCACACTGGGATGAGAAGCGCATACGCTAGTCTACTCCGGAGTATCGATGCCCTGTCTCGATAGTCCTACGACTAGGGATCTGCATAAGGATGTGCTTGTGGATTACCCAGCCCCCACGGGTGTGACTGCCATCGCAACGCTGGCAATTAAGCAAAGATCCTAAGGGCTCCACTAATGTGTATAGGTGATATACTAAAATAAACACATGTACACATTAAAGTAGAAACAAACCAAGTAGCATACTACTATTTTGAGCAAGATTGTCTATACAAGGTGAATATCCCAAGCTTCCATTAAATAATATACAAACTAGTATGATACAGTAATGGGCTCTAGGGAATATACCCAAACAGAGGCAGCCCCCTTCAGCAACGTGAATGGACCTCCCAGCACTTCACGGAATCCGGTAACTTGGGCACCCCTCCTTGGGTCAACCTGTACCCCCTACGAGTGCGGCGAATAGCCCGCCAATTCTAGAGTGAAGCCCCCTCCGTCTCAATGCCATGAGATGCGGGCATGTTGCCCTCTAGAACCCGGCTACCTGTTTACCCCTCCGCGGGGTAAACCTAGTACAGAAAGTAAAATATACAACAGGTACATCGACCTCAGCCCGGTCGTGCCCCAAAAGAATAATATACAAACAGACAGTAACGGCAGTCCACATGTCGGACGCTCGCCCCGCAATATCAAATGTACATAATAAACCAAACTGTACTACCATTGCATCCAGGCTATCCCCCACGACCAATCCGCAACATCACAGCACAACACAGAACATTAACGTGAATGTCACGTTCGCAAATCCGTCTAAAAGGGCTATAGCAGTTAGACAGGATTTACCGATCAAGTGACATTCACGGTCGCAGATATAATGTTTAAAATTTTCGATCGACCAAATTTACCGAAGTGGACCCCAAGCACAACTGAAGCACTCAAACAAAATCTGGGCCCAAACAGAATATACCAATAACCCCATTTCCATGTCTAAAGAGCTCTGTAGAAAATTGGTAGGGTGATCAAACTTTCCTGCGGCGGAACCGCGGCGAGAACAGGGGTTTGGCCGCGGTTCCGCGGCCTTCCTACAGTATCACAATACCAATTTTTCACAGAAGTCTTAAAAATCCCTGCATGTATTTCTGCAACACACCAAAAAAAATTTCGAGCCAAAAATAATTCGACAGAAACTGATGCAAATAGAAAACGCGGTTTTGGAATTTTGTTCGATCGAAGTTCTAAACACGCTAGAGCAAGCTAGTGTAAGTTAATGGCCTGGCTCTGATACCATGTAGGACTACGGTAGCGCCCCGGCCGTCTATCCGAGGCCAAAATGCGGAAACGAAAATTTTCTTGACTTTAAACCGGCACTACCGCATCCTAAAAACCCGGATCGAACCATTAACCTATACCTATCTATCAAGAGAAGGGCAGAGAGCTATACCGAGCGATCCGTGTCCTTCGGTCTTCGCCTCCACTCCGATCTCCTCGCGGAATCTCCGGTCTTTATTTCCTCGTCGGAACGGGCACCACATCCCCGAGTTCTTTTATGGGCTCCCACCTCTGGACCGAGGCAACTCGGGCACGAAGTTGGCGAGCCGACGTGCCCAAGGGTGCTGTAGGATCAGTGTAGAAAGTTTTGTCTCTTACGGGTAGTGAAGTTACCTTTGAAGGAGGGAAGAAGAAAATGAGCTTTTGAGATGGCTATGGATTTTTGTGGCAAAGCATAATATGATATGATAATTTTTTCCCTCTCAAAATGAACCTCTCCCCATCTCCTAATGTGGCCGGCCATTCCCTTGAATGGATGAAGGAAAAACACAAGGGAGGTAAGTGTAGGGAAAAGCCAAAGGTGACCATAAGCTATGTGAAGAAAATGAGGTTATTATGTCACATCCATTTCTAATCTAATCCAAATCAATCCTCATCACATTAATGCTAGCCATCATGAAGAAAGAAGCAAAGATGCTATATCTATCATAATCCCTAATTTACAAGAAACCCCTTCCACATGTCTAATTTGCACACTTGCAAATAACCCCCTCCAACGGAAAAATCCGGCCGTGAACGAACAAAGGAAAACTGGCCGAAAAGGAATGCAAACTGGCAACTTCAGAAAACTGATCCCGTAATAAAATTACAGGAAAACCCCGCGACTGTATATACATACCTGCATTTGTATTCCCACTGAATACAAATGCAAATGAGACAAAATCTATACTGTACAATACTAGGATCCGACTTAAACCAAAGCCCGCTAGTATTAACCGTCCGATCATGATCCGTGCAATACCGTACGTGTATGATCGAACCCTGCCATATCTCCATACGGCCTCTACAGCGTTTCGCCCGAAACTTGAGAAACTGGTCTGTGGGGGACTCTAAAGACTCGTCAATACTTTGGCTGTGGATTTAACCACTAGCACGTCAGAGGTATTAGCCATACATAACGGGCTACCAGGTATTGACCAAAAGGGACGTCGATGAGCGAACTCATCCTGACACCCTACTGAGCCTATCAGTGACAATATCCGTACAGTCCGGTCCGTTCGTCTATGAGCATCGCATGGCGGGCCTAGGGGGTTGGTAAAAGTTAGAACGAGGGCTTGTGACAATCTCCTGCCTCGGCCGAGGGCTTTGTGTAATGGCTCTCCTAGACACAGCGCGACCTCACCCCCAATACCGGGAGAGATGAACCCCTACAGATCCGCTCACTACCTCCATGTGGCTCGGGACTGTACCCAACTAAAACCTGTTTGCACGACTCCTTTGAGCCGTGGTAGGGTAGTAATCAAAGTACAGTGGGAACTCACACGAGACAAATGACGATCTCGGGTCGATGAACTAACCTGTACACATGTCACCTAGGAACTGCTATCTGACGTCTGGTATAATACCAACTAGCATGTTCCCGGCGAGTCCTGTCTGGTGTACTCATAACCCAATGAGCACCTGTATACATCTTAGGTGAACCAACTGACACCAGTGGCTTGTGAGATCGGCCACCGCCCCTCGTCGGGGTCTCGACTGTATACACTAGTCTACTCTGGAGTATCGATGCCCTGTCTCGAAACTCCCACGACTAGGGACCTTTTAAGGATGTGCTTATAGACTCCAGCTCCCACATATATGATCGCCCTCATACTGCTGGCAGTCAAGCAAGAATCCTAAAGGCTCTATCAACGTGTAATAGTGACCTGTAAGGTCACCTAAAACAGTACACGATGATAAAGATAAACCAGATAGCATACTATCATCTTGAGTAAGACTGTCCTACCGGTATAGGTCATCCCTCAATCATTGCAATCACGTGCCTGTGATCCAATAATTGACTCTGAGGGCACTATCTCCAACATATCTAATCAGGATGTCTCCTACCGTTTCCTCGAATTCTTCTTCAAACCCTAAAAGAAGAACTAGTCAGGATTAATCGCACGTTATAATACTTGCTTAACCTTTGGGCCAGGCTAGTGTCGGTACTTCGAGAGAGGTTTTTCAACGCTTTCGTGAAGTTCCTTAATTACATAACCTCTTTTCCCTGGAGGCGTAGCCCCGCTAACAACGTTCTAGACACCTACTTGGTTTATAGCATTGATTGTTAAGTGAAAAAATCTTCCAAAAGTAATCCTACTCATCAGTCGGATCGGGATCCAACTATCATTGTGTGATGACCTAGATGGAATCCACTCTAGTCACCACACTCCACAAGGTATGCAACACTAGCAAGTTTCCTGTATATTTGAAACTCCCGATGTGGTTTTTTGCCCATAACGACTTATGACCTTGACACAGTCAACATGTCATAAGTCGCTAGTCAAGTTCAACACATCATTGTCCTAGATCGCTTTAGACCCACCCGCATGACCCTTGACACGGTCACAATGGTCATTCGACTGTCCTAACCAATCACATCATATGCCACAAACAAGTATTTCATAGCTACCGTACACTACGCCTTGACACAGTCAACATACGTAACATGATACTAAGCAACACTTGTAAGAAATGACGGAGGGCTACAGCTGGGTTTTTGGCAAAAAACCCTTTAACGTAATGAACTTGATATTGTTGAAGGAACCGAGTAGTTTTGAAAAGGAGTGGTTTAGGCTCCGCTTTTGAAAACTAGTGGTTTTGAAGAAAATCGAGTAATTTATAGCATAAACTTTTGCTCAAGAGACCACTCCCTGCGAAGGAATCTAGTCTCTTGCCTCATAGAATGAGGTGCTGGATGTTCATGACCGAACACCACTATGCAAAGCGAAAGAATATTACTACAGTTTTTCAATATTTGTTCCAACAACATCTTTTAGGTTTCTTTTCTTGTATTAATCAAAATTAAAGCGGTCTCATCAATTAATTCCTATCACACCAGAAAATAACGAAAATACAATATATGTATATGCCATCCGCATTCGCCATGGGGCCTCGTCATGTATCGTTAGGTTACTTAACTAACGGCAGAGCGAGGGCTGGACTAGCGCGGGTGCAAAACATATAAAACATCCACTAGTATATATATAAATATATATAACATTCGTCCCAGGTATGATATAGGCAACATCACAGATCAACAACAAACAACATAGAATGGTAGATAATCTTGGAGCCTCGGGTTTCGTTTGAGCCGAAAATAAAACCCGACGTTCCCAGTTGTGTGGATAGCCCATGCAATGAAAACCTGGACCCCTACGAGCGTGGAAAATTACCCGCCAATCCCAGAAGTGAGGCAACCCCAATCAACAAAGTGAATGGGCCACCCGGCACTTCATGGGATCCGGTAACTTGAGCGCCCCTCTGTAGGTCATCCTATACCCCCTATGAGTGCGGCGAATAGCCCGCCATTTCTAGAGTGAAGCCCCCTCCATCTCAACACCATGAGATGCGGGCACGTTGCCCTCTAGAACCCGGCTATTCGAGCACTCCACCGTGGGGTAATCCTAGTATAGAAAATGAAAAAATATATGTACAAAGGTGACATCGACCTCAACCCGGTCATATCCCAATACAATAATATACAACACGGCAGAAACGGCTATCCATATGTCGAACGCTCGTCCCACAATAACAAATGTACAAATGAATCTCAACTATATTACTATCATTGCACCGCAAGCTATCCATCATGACAATCCAACCGCAAGCTCAGCACAAACACAAAACATCAACGTGAATGTCATGTTCGCAAACCTATCTAATAGAACATATAGCAATTAGACGAGTTATACCGCTCTAATGACATTCACGGCCGCAGATAGTAATGTATATACTGAAAACTTATAAACGACGTTAAAATAACGATTTCGAAATACCCCGTATTTCCCCAATACCAAAGATAACAAAATATGCAATCTGGGAAAAAACAAACATATCTCGAAACCCAAAATCCAAGTGTTATAGAACACCAAACAAAAATGAGCATCACCCACTATAGAAAAATTGGTCAGGCCGGTCCAAATCATGATCTCGCCGGCCAAGTTTGAGAATTATTGCCTCGTTTTTCTCTGGTGTTCTAGCTATCATAAGAGTAGTCTTCTGCAATTGTTTAAAATGTTTTTGAAGACTTTTTAAATTCGACAGAAACTTGGTTTTAGGATTTCGTATTTCGGAGTTGTTTCGGTTTCGTTACTTTAACATCGTTTAAAACTGCTAGTATAGGGTTTATGGGCTATCTCTAATACCATGTTGGGTTACACTAGCATCCCGGCTATCTACTGAGGCCATTTGCGGAACAAATTTTTTCTAGAGTTTAAAACTGGCGCTAAATGAAATCCGTCTAGAATCTACCATATACCCTAAACTAGCTAATTAGGAGTGGCTATCTACTATGATATAGATTCTCACTAAAAGATCCGTGTCTTTCGGTCTTTGTTCCTTTTCATAAGCTCCTAGTAGCCTCTATGATCGAGCTTGATCGTCCGTTTCCCTCCTTCGAAGATGATCCACCCGAAGGATGTAGTCCATGGCTCTAGCTCCAAACTAAATATCAAATGGAGCAACTAGAGAACTTGGATTGCTAGTTTAAGAACTCTAGGATGTAGTCTAGGGTTCTAAGTGTATTTCTATCTTACTATCTCACTATCTCACCTCCTCACTTGTTTCTCAACACATGAGAGTGTAGAGAGGAGGTAGATGATGAAGGTGGAGGAGCTCAAGAGAAGAAGAGGAGAGTGAAGCAAATAGTGAGCTCAAGGAAAAATAAGGCTAGCATGTGAAAGAAAAATCCTCACAATGGTTTTGTAAAACAATTTTTACAATAAAAAATATCCAACCATGCTTCAATAGTGAGCACAAATGAATTGAAAATTCATTTGTCAATACTATTGAAGCATGGCTCTCACCATACTCTCCTTAACTCACTTTACACCTCATTTTCCATTTATGAATAAATGGAAAAATCAAGAATGAGGTGTCCAGCTTCTAGAATGTTTTCCGTATAAAATACGGATTACGGTCTACTGTATATAAATACCCGCATTCGTATAAAAATACGAATACCCGACAAGATAGAATAACACAAAGAATATAATACTAGAATATACATATCGAAATATATATATGTAAATTATTAAATCAATACCTGATTTAATAATCCGGCTCAAAACCCTAGCCGGCTAATATTATCAACTGTCCGATCGAAAGTCTGGGTACATAGTACCATCAATCAATCGGAACCCTGCACGTCTTCAATACTGCTACTACATCATTTTGCCTGAACAAGGGAAACCCTCTGTGTAGGACTCTAAAAACTCGACAGTACACCGGCAGTGAGTTACTGTATAAATCCATAACCACAAGCACGTCAGCGGCACTAGCTGTACGTAACGGCTACCCGGGTACCTGTTGAAAAGGAAGGCCGACGAGCAAGCTCATCCGGATCCCTACTGAGCCTATCCGTGACAATCTCTGTACAGTCCGGTCTCTTCGTCTGAGAGTATCGCATACCGGGTCTTAGGGGGTGGGAAACGTCAGACCCTAATAACCTGATAATTCATGCTGATTCGGCTCAGGACCAATCTGGGAAACTACCGATCAATCTATCAGTAAATCCCAAATGCCTTGGCTAAGGTCATATGGTCCTGACCAATCGAACACAATGTGATATCGATTCCCTATACCGGGAGAGACGAATCCCTAACAATCACTCACTGCCTCTATGTGGCTCGGGACTGTACCCAACCAAACCCTGTTTGCACGACTCAGTAGAGCCATAATAGGGTAGTGATCAAAGCAAAGTGGGAACTCACACGGGACAAATAACGATATCGAGTTAAAAGACTAATCTGTACTCACCTGAGAACTGCTATCTAACGATAGGTATAGTACCATCTAGAAGTTCTCGGTGAGTCCGTCCAGTATACTCAGCCCCGGTGAGCACCTGTACACGATCTTAGGTGCAAAGGACCAATGGCTGTGGGACCAACCATCGCCCCTCGTAGGGGTCTAAAACGTATACACCGGTCTACTCCGGAATATCGATGCCCAGTCTCGATACTCCTATGACTTGGGACCTTTTAAGGATGTGCTTATCGACTACCCTGCTCCCATAAGTTTGATCGCCATCATAATGCAGGTAGTCAAGCAATGATCCTACGGGCTTTATCAATATGTATAAATGATATGTAATAACAAGTAAGACATACCCACATCTTAAGATATAGACAAACCAGATAGCATACTATCATATCGAGCAAGATTGTCCTGTACATATATATGTCCAAGCATCCACATGTATACATATACAATAATAGACTCTAGGGTATACATATCCAACAATCGGAACCCTGCCGTAAAACTATATGGCCTCTACATCGTTTCGCTCGAAGCAGGGAAACCCTCTGTGTGGGACTCTAAAGACCCGACAGTACGCTGGCAGTGGGTTTAACCACAAGTCCGTCGGCGGTATTAGCTGCACGTAATGGCTACCCAGGCATTTGTCGATAAGAAGGCCGATGAGCAAACTCATATGAACTCCTACTGAGCCTATCTGTGACAATCTCCGTACAGTCTGGTCTGTTCGTCTAAGATACTCGCATATCGGGCCTAGAGGGATGGTAACCGCCATACCCTTAATAACGCAATAAGTCATGTCGGGGAAGAGCCTAATACACCCTGAGAAACTACTGAAGTACCTACCAATAAATCTCGCTTGCCCTGGCCAATGACTTTGTGTAATGGCTTTCCGAACACAGCGCGATATCAACCCCTAATACCGGGAGAGACGAATCCTATCTAACCGCTACTGCCTCCAAGTGCTTCGGGACTGCACCCAACTACTACCTGTTTGGATAACTCTTTTGAGCCATGGTAGGGTAGTAATCTAAGTACAGTAGGAACACACTCAAGACGAATAGTGATGTCAAGTCAACGGACTAACCTGTACTCATGCCACCCGGGAACTGATACCTGACGATATGTATAATACCAATCAGTAGTTCCCAACGAGTCCATCCAGTGTAACTCATAACCCAATGAGCACCTATATACTATCTCCGGTACAACATACCAATGGCTGTGGGACAGACCATCTCCCATGTTGGGATGAGAAGCGTATACACTAGTCTACTTTGGAATATCGATGCCCCGTCTCAATAATCCTATGACTAGGGACCTTTATAAGGATGTGCTTATAGGCTACCCAGCCCCCACTAGTATGATTGCCATCACAATGCTGGTAGTCAAACAAAGATTCTAAGGGCTCTACCAATATGTATTAGTGATATGCTAAAAGAAACATATACACATATTGAGGTAGAATCAAACCAAGTAGTATACTACCATTTTGTGCAAGACTGTTATTATATCTGTGAATATCCCAATCTTCCAAAATGTAATATACAATCCAGCAATTTACAATAATGGCATCTAGGACATATATCACTAACAATCTCCCACTTTCACTAGGGCCATGTATTGGCATATCGCAGACCTATCATCTCGATTAGCCTCTCTAAGTGTGTCTGAGGGATGGCATTTGTGAGTGGATCTGCAGTGTCGTTCTCTGTCTCTACTCTCCGCACCTCGATCTCCTGGTGATCAACGATCTCCCTGATAAGGTGGTACCACCTCAAGAATGTCTGGACTTCTGATGGGACCTTGGTTCCTTCGTTAAAGCTATAGCCCCATTGTTGACACAATACAGAGTTATTGGATCAACGATGGATGGAACCACCTGAAGTTCTGTAATGAACTTCTTCATCCAGAATGCTTTTTTCGCTGTGTCACATACAACGATATACTCCGCTTCCATCGTCGAGTCAGCAATGGTGTCCTGCTTGGAGTTCTTCTAACATACCGCCCCTCCATTGAGGGTAAAGACATAACCCGACATGGACTTGGAGTCATCCCTGTTACCCTGGAAGTTGGAGTCGGCGAAGGCCTCGATCTGGAGGTCTTCACTGTCGTACACCATGAACATCTCCTTAGTTCTTCTCAGGTACTTGAGAATGTTCTTTACTGCTATCCAGTACCTCTCCCCTGGGTTTGACTGATACCTACTTACAACGCTCAGTACGTAAGCTACATATGGTCTGGTACACAACATCGCATACATTATAGAGCCTACCACAGAAGTATAGGGTATAATAGTCATGCAATCCCTTTCCAAGTCAGACTTGAGAGACATATATTCGGAGAGGGTGATTCCGTGACAAGTCGTTAGATTACCGCGCTTTGAATCTTCCATACTAAATCTTTTCAGTATGGTGTCGATATACCTTGATTGTGAAAGTTCCAATATCCTTTTAGATCTATCATGATAGATCTGGATCCCCAGAATGTACAAGGCTGAGGTCCTTCATGGAGAACCTTTATGACAAGAATCCTTTGACTGATTGTAGCATAGGAATGTGATTTCCTATCAGGAGAATGCCATCCACGTACAAGACCAGGAATACCACAGTTCTCGCTACAATTTTACTATAAATGCATGGTTCATCTGGATTTTTGATAAAGTCAAATTCCTTGACCATCTTATCAAAATAGATGTTCCAACTCCATGATGCCTGCTTTAATCCATAAATGGATTTAAGTAACTTGCACACTCTTCCGCTACTCCCACTCTCCATGAAACCCTCCAGCTGATCTATATAAACACACTCTTCCAAATTTCAATTCAGAAAAGCGGTCTTTACGTCTATCTGCCAAATTTCATAATCATGGAAGGTAGCAATGGCAAGAAGGATCCGAATGGATTTGAGCATAGCCACTGGAGAAAAGGGTTCATTATAGTCCAAACCAGGTCTTTGACGAAAACCTTTTATAACAAGTCTAGCCTTATAGGTTTCAACCTGTCCATCTACACCAATCTTCTTTCTGAAGATCCATTTGCAGCCTACGGTTTTTATCCCTTCTGGAGAAATGTCCAAAGTTAATACTTTGTTGGCTGTCATGCCTCTCTTCCCGGTGTACGGGCAAGGGGACACGACTGGGCTGCTACGTATTTACTCAGAAGTAAACACGCTAAGCGTATCTAAGCAATATAAAGTAAAATGTACACAAGAGACATGAATATAATGAACATCAACTTTATTTATTAAACATTCTTTTACAGATACAACTGGATATGTAAATATAAGGATGGAAAGCAATGCCTAAAAAATGGCATAACTGAAATGAAAAGAAAATATGTACAAGTGACTATAGCTCAGGGTCTTCAGTGTACTGCTCAGGGGTCTGCTCCAAGTGCTCCTGGCTGGTCTCGAACTCCTCAGAGTCGGGTCCTCCTGACAACATTCCAAAGAAGAAGAGAAATAGGAATGTCGTCAGCGAACAATCGCTCGATAAGTCCCAAAGAAAGAAGGAGAAGAATAGACAGAGAATATAATAGGTGAAGTAGATATGTTATATTTGTTATACTAATGTAGTTGTTGTAGCATGGTAAATAATATGCCAGTGTATATGGGAGGAGTCCCGTTATTCATAAAACTAAGGTATACGGAGCACAAGGAACCGTTTAGCCACGGTACAATGGCAATGGATATTCAAGTTAGGTGTATTAAAATGACCGTCTCGTGCCACTTCTAACATATTCCGTACCAGTCTACCCCTTTAAAACGCCGTAATGTCTTTTGCATTGATTGTATTGTTTTGTTATATAGATGGATGACTTGTCGAAACCATGATATCAGTAAACGGGATGGATATAAATGGATAGTCATATAATCAGAGTATATCCATGGTTCGGTTCAGTCATGTTCATGTTGTTATAGATTGTATTCTGGTGTTCGTGGTTCATGTTGTATTGTAGTTATACTTGAATTGAATTCAAGTCAGATTGATTTCATATTTGACCGTGACTCAAACTGAGTCAGGATTTTAGACATAATTGAAGTCCTGATTTAGTTTTTAGTGTTATTGGTAACTGCTGCACATGGACGGCAGGATTTGTTTCTTTTACCAAGACAATTACCGTGTTGATAACACCGTTATTAGATTATTTATCTTAGATAGGCAAGCACCTATATTCTCCGGCTTCCTGAGGCTTAACAGAACTGGTCACGCTTAAACTTATATTTACTAGGGTCCTTATTGTAGTTTAGTATAACTTGAGGGGATTTTATGTAAAAATAGTTTTGATGTATTTTCAAAATACATCTCAAGTATTTAATTATCGTTTTTAGGGTTTTTATAGATGTATATTTTATAAAAGTGAAATTTTCTAGTGAGTAGAACCTAGTTTTCATTGTATATGGTACTTTAATGAAATATTGGAATTTGTATTGGATTGTAATGGTAGTTTCATGAACTTGTGATTCTTTTGCTTTAGAAAACATGGAATATTCTTATATTATATTTAAAATAGATATTTTGATAATAGTTATATATATATATATATTTAATAAAAATAAAGTTTATTTATTTTGTAGAAATATCATTTTCTTAAAAATTGCATCAAAATTTCACCGCGATCGAATGCTCATTGCGGAGGTCTGCATCTCGCCCTACTAGGCCCGAGGATGTGTGATAACCCACACCATCCCGATCGGGGTTCCCCAAAATGGGTTGTAGAGGCGTATGACCTGAAGGGACACCGGCAAGCTATTGCAAGGAATTAAATAACACACTTTTTAAAGAAAACGGTTTTTGAATGTTTAAGATATTTATTCGTAAAATCGTATTTTCCCATAAACTAGAATCCCAAAATTCATCATGCTATGTCAAAAATGTGTGTTGTGATGAGGTAGGTCATTACCTCGTGAGTTATCTAAAGGTAATACGGTTAAATTGAACAATTATAAGTTGTATGTAAGATGATGGTATTTTACTGTAAAAGTGAAATAAAATTTGCAACATGAATTATTTTGAGGTGAAACTTGTTCTAATGTGTTTATTTATTTTGGTTAAACATTATGAGAGAATATGGTATTTTATTATTTAAGAAAAATGGAGTTTAAAAAAAAAACGAATCGGAAGTCGGAATAACTCCGCTTCCTACGAGTTTTGAAAAAAAGAAGTTTTAGAATAGAGATGGAGGAGGGGAGTGGGGACCTACAGGTTATAAAGGAAGAGGGGAGAAGTACGAAGCTTTCGGAACCGTCGGGGCATCGTTTCGTCGCCGGAATCTTCTTGAAACGTCGTCGGAATTTCGCCTCTTACTAACTCCACTTGTACAACTTAGGCCTTGGAAATTTTAGAGAGTTTATGTAATGAAATTCTGAATAAGGAGGGATTGTTTCCAGATTAGAAAATCAGGAATTATCTCAATGAGGTATCACGTGTTCACACGTGACCAATGGTCACGTGATGACACGTGATGGTTAAAATCTCACTAAACAGAAACGGAAAATAAAGGCTGAAAGATGACCCAATTTGTAGTCATGTGCTCACACGTGACCAATGGTCACGTACCAGAACGTGACAGGCTTTGAAAGCCTCACAGTTTAATAGAATTTAATTCTAAAAATCAGAAAATACCTCAACGAGGTATCACGGGCTCACACGTGACCAATGGTCACGTGTTGACACGTGATGGTTAAAACGGCAACATAAACAAGCGGCTGTTAAAGGGCCCAATTGGGGGTCACGTGCTCACACGTGACCAAGGGACACGTGCCAGCACGTGACAGGCTTTGAAAGCCTTACAGCTTAAAAGAATTTAATTCTAAAAATTAGGAAATACCTCAACGAGGGTCACATGCTCACACGTGACCAAGGGTCACGTGCCAGCACGTGACTGGCTTTAAAAGCCTCACAGTTTAATAGAATTAAATTCTAGAGGTTTCTCTAAATCTTTCCAAAATGGAAAATGGTTATAGAGAACCGTTGGATTAAAAATCCAAGGGTGATTAAAAATCACCAGTTTATGGAAAAATCTTAAAAAAGGAAAGATCTCCCCAAATCTCACCGAAATAACAAACGGAATATCTTTGGATTAAAAATCCAACGGTGAATAAAATTCACTAAATGATCTAAAGGATCATATTAATTTCAAAAGCAAATCAAATCTTTCAATGAGAGATTTACTAAACAAATTGATTCTTTTCCTCCTCCTATAAATAGGAGTCAAGGGGAGAATTTTGATATATAGAATTTTGGAGAAAAAACTTTGGAGAGAATTTTGACATCTTGAAAATTCAGAAAGAAAACCCTAGGTGAGAAAAAGAAAGGGGATCAAAACTTCAAACAGAGAATTTAATTCTCAAATCCAAGAGTTTAACTCTTTTTGCAAAGAACTTAGTTCTTCCTCTGGTTGAGGATCTGCAAGAGCACATCTTCCCATAAGTTGAGAATTTAATTCTCATCGGGTTGAGATCCTGCCATGCAGATCCAAAACTTAGAGGGGGAATTGAGTTTAGAGAATTTAATTCTCGCAAATCATAATTAGGGTTTGAACCCTATCTGAGAATTTAATTCTTCTAAAATTATAGGAATTTAATTCCTTCAAGATGGACAAAATCAGGGTTTAACCCTAATTGAGAATTTAATTCTCTCAGATCTCAGGAATTTAATTCCTCTTAAAGTGAAATTAGGGTTTCACCCTATACAAGAATTTAATTCTTTTACATATATGGGAATTTAATTCCTCTAAAAAGAAAATTAGGGTTTAACCCAACATAAGAATTTAATTCTTTCATAATAGGGGTTCTTGATCCCCCCAGAATCATAATTATGGTTTAACCCTATGAAGAATTTAATTCTTAAAAGATAAAGAGATCTTCAAGAATGCAAAGAACTAGGGTCACGTGTCCCCACGTGACCCCTGAAAAGATCCCCAGAAATGAGAAGGAAAGAGCTCAGAGGCAACGCCTCACGTGCTCCACGCGACCCCCGAAATGCAGAAAGAAAAAGTAAAAGAAATAGAGGCCTTGGGCGCTCTCACGTGTTCCCACTTGACCTCTTGGCAGATGCTTTAACGATCAGTGCATGAATCCTCTTCACGTGCCAGCACGTGATGCTCCAAAATAAAATATAAAAAGTGCTTAACACTCGTTTTCATAACAAAGTAAAATGATCTGGTCCCACCTCTGGGCGCCCTCATGCGGCCCCACCTGACCCATTCCTATTTAGTGTTTAAACACTAATTCGAGAGCTTTATTCCCAGTGTTTAACACTGATTATCTTTTAGTGTTTAAATACTAATTCGAGAGCTTTGTTTTCAGTCTTTAACGCTGATTATCTTTTAATGTTTAACACTAATTCGAAAACCTTATTCCCAGTGTTTGACACTGTTATGTTCTAGTGTTTAACACTAATTTGGGATTCTATATTTCCAGTGTTTAACACTGATTGTCTTTTAGTGTTTAACACTAATTTGAGAGTTCTGTCTCCGGCGTTTAACACTGTTGCTCTTTAGTGTTTGACACTACTTTTTGCCAAATTGGCTAATTTTCTAGAAGCAAAAATCCCTCCTCCAAATGAATCTCAAAATTGAGGAAATCAAAGACAAAAATGTTACCCAAGCCCTCAAACTCTTGTTTAGCATTGCTAAGTGATGAGGGGCTGTCTAATGGTCCAATGAAGGGCCAACACTTCAAATCTAATTGGACTTAGCCCAAGTTGGCCGTAAGTCCTCAATTCAGATTTAACTGGGCCAATATGCTCATAATCTAATTAATTGGTCTTAGTTTCATATTGGACTACAGATCTCCCAATCAACTTTGGTTCAAGGGTACATCTTTGAACTCCTCTGATATTTGTCTTTGTAATCCTTCAACGTCTTCAGAGAGGTGATGGGTCCCGATAACCAATCATTCCATGGACTGTGGGGTCCTTAAACTCATGGACTATGATGTCCTTAACCTTGACTGTGAGGTCTTTAAACTCATAGACTATGATGTCCTTAACCTCGACCGTGATGTCTTAAAACTAATAATGGACTGTGGAGTCCTTAAATCCACGGACTATGATGTCCTTAATCTCGACCGTGATGTCTTAAAACTAACAACGGACTGTGGGGTTCTTAAGCCCATGGACTATGATGTCCTTAACCTCGACCGTGATGTCTTAAACTAACAACGGACAGCGGGGTCCGTAAGCTCATGGACTATGATGTCCTTAACCTCGATCGTGATGTCTTAAAACTAACAACGGACTGTAGGGTCCTTAAGCCCATGGATTATGATGTCCTTAACCTCGACCGTGATGTCTTAAAACTAACAATGAACTGTGGGGTCCTGAAGCCCATGGACTATGATGTCCTTAACCTCGACCGTGATGTCTTAAAACTAACAACGGACTGTGGGGTCCTTAAGCCCATGGACTATGATGTCCTTAACCTCGACCGTAATGTTTTAAAACTAATAACGGACTGTGGAGTCCTTAAATCCATGGACTATGATGTACCTAACCTCGACCGCAATGTCACTAAACTAAACAATAGAGCCAACTGCTCTCTTGTTGGATCTAAATGATCCCGTTAAGTCGATCTTAGTCTGAAATGAGACTAACGTATCCTTAACTAACGTTTAAGTTGATCTTAGTCTCAAATTAGGCTAACGTATCCTTAAACGCAACCCCCCAAATCCAAATCTAAGAAAGATACGGATTTGGACTAGTCCACGCCCTACGGGCAACAACAAAACTTAGTCTCCGTATACAATCCACTGGAAACTAAACACAAAACAAACACCCACGATACGAAGTGACCATATGGAGAAGGAGGAAGTTGTTACCGCGATGCGGTAGCGTAATTAACTGCAGGGGCTTTCGCCTGCTGGGACAATCAAAAACCCCTCAGATGAGGGAGAATCTGACGAAGTCTGCTATATCGGCCGCATCCGTTTAAACCTTCGATACATGGTGCCATAAATCAACTTGGCATATTTGGAGAGGTGGAAAGATAGCACCAATTAGCATCTGCCCCGAATCTCAGACAAGACAGTCCGTCTTGCGCGTCTTTCGGAGGGGAACAGATTCTGGCATGCCCGGTGGGACCTTTTCCTCTTTCCACTCCACACTTCGTGTGTCGTGTTCGCGAACGAATCGCAGTTTGCTAATGGTTGCCCATGGGTTTCGAGGTACTAAGATTTGGCATTTTGCTTGGTGCAGAAAGCAAAGGATCAATGGCGTTCACCTGCTCAAAGTGTTCCACATGCAACTGCAACCCACGTCCTGCCTCAACTAGGGGTATATCTTATGGGCCCCAGGTGGCTTCCCTGTTCACAATGCCGGTGGAACAGGTCACTCAAGCCACCACAGGATTGTTTTTCGGGACCATACTCACGCCAATGAGCTTCACCGCTCCTGTGCCAACACCGGAAGCTCCTAAGAAGTCGGTCTTCGATCGGCTTACAGCTACTGCGGCCCCTCTCAATGGGTCGTCCAACTCCAGCTCCTCGGTCTTCGCTAGACTGGGCCAAAATTCATGTGGGCCCACAATGAAGCTTGTAATCCCAGAGAAGGTTGTTCCGAAGAGGATAGCCATCCCTGCTCCTGAAGTCGTCAAGGCGTCTTTTCCTACCAAAGGGTCGGTCTTTAAAAGATTGACTGTTCCGGCTCCCGCTACGGTTCCTGTCCTTGCTCAGAAGACTGTTTCCAACCGATTGGATACTGCTTCTCAAAGGACATCAGTCTTCAACAGGCTGACTCCAGCAGCAGCCCCTCACCTGGACAGGGGGCAAGACAAGGCCATCCCCGTCACCGAGCCAACTCTATAAGCTCGACATGCTTGACGTCGTCACTGGCGCCAGGTAAGGAAGGCCGGGGGCAACTTCCCCTCTGGGCTAACTCCACCAGCCCCGACGGCGAAAATTAACGCTGTTGTTCCAACCGGGAACAGCTTTGAGCTGCTGAATAAGACGCGTAGGAATTCTCCTACCGCCGTACTGAAAAGATCTCCTCCTCCGGTGGAGAATGTTGCGGAAACAAAGCCAGAACAGTCCCCTCAGCGGCTGTCCTCCAAGATCTACAAAGTCTGGTGTCAAGTCCATGACTCGGTGATTGATCCAAATTTCTCCCACCAACAGAAAAGGGCAAAGGTTCAACAAGAAGGAAGCCATCCTGCCAAGCCACGAAAAGCTATCTGGGTGCCCACCGCGACGGCCCCCTCAACTTCGACCGCTCATAAGAAGAGAAGGCCGGAGAAGATCCCAATACCTGCGACAAATGTCAAAGGCACCGAGCCCAAACGCCCTAAGTCTGGGGGCATGGTGGTGCATACTATTTACATGGCATCCGGGAAGGAGAATAGCCGCACTTCTACGGGCCACTGACCACTCTCCCGATCCATCACAAGGGCTCCAGAACAACAACAGCAGAAGCTTCAAGAGATGGTGACTGCAATGGCCGCACTTACCTGGCCAAAAGAAAGCCCGGAGGCGTCATCGGAACAACGTTATGAACACGAGACTGATGCTGAATTCCTTCGGAGAATGCTTGAAAAGAAGGACAAGGAGGCTGCGGAACAAGCGGCCAATATAAAGCAAATGGCTCTTCTCTTCCAAGATATGGTGGGTATGATGATCCAACAAGACCCTCGAGCCGAAAATCCTCCGATTATCCTCGAAGACGACAGAAGAGAAACGTCAAATCCACCTCCGGCTCTTTCAACAGCCAAAGAGGAAACAATCTCTAAAGCTGCCCTGGATGACTATATTGCTCAGCAAATAAGATTTCACCAGGCAAATGAGGCAACCGGACAAGTTGTCAAAACTGGGCGACCATATCCGGGTTGGTATGATCAGATAAAATACCCGCCGGGCTATACGATCCCGAAATTCCATGTGTACAAGGGGACGTGCAATCCCCACCAGCATGTCGCCCAGTTCAGAGCTCTGTGCTGCAACACCGGGGGCGATGATAAGCTTTTGCTTCGCCAATTCGTCGGCAGCTTATCAGAGACGGCGTTTGAATAGTACTCTGAGCTTCCAAACGACTCCATCAAAACTTTCGCAGAAATGGAGTTGCTGTTCACCCAGTGATTCGCGAGCGCCAACGAACGCACCGCAATAACGGCGTTGATCAATGCAAAGGTGAAGCCGGGCGAAGCTTGGGTTCAATATGCAATCCGATGGCGAAATCTGTGGTCGAAATGCAAATAGCGCATCGAAGAAGCACCAGTGGTGGGCATGTTCGTGGGCACCCTAGACCCTCATGCAACTATTTCACAGTTCATGATGTTTTTTAAACCGACCACGTTCCAGGCTTTAATCGATAAGCTAGCCCAGATGGATCAAATGGGTCACAGACCGTCTCCCCCGAAGCCAGAACCGCGGAATGACAAGGGTAAAGGGAAGGCGACCTTCGTTGCGAACACCCAACGGCAGCCCAGTGCCTCAAACCTAGCGGATCAACTGGACGAGAGACGGCGCTATTACAATGAGAAAATGAAACGTCCTTACTCAATCCTACGGAACAAAACAAAGAGGCTGTTCGAGCTGGCTATGCGCAACAGGCTCATCAATTTGCCGAATCCAAGGCGACCACCGCAACCCAATGAAGTGAATAATCCCAATTATTGCCCTTACCACCAAACGGTAAGTCACCCGATCGAGGATTGTTTCGTCTTTAAGGGATGGATCGAGGATCAATACCTACAAGGCAAGTTTGCGCTGTCCGAGAAATGGAGAGTAAACCTACCACAATCGCACACTCCTAAGAAGACGGACACACCGGGGGCAACGTGCTCTTCTGGCGAAGAAGCTCCATGGGAGGTCGTGCTTTCAGCCAAAACCAAAAGGATGCTGAATGATCTTCAGACATGCCCGGCGATCAGGTGGAAGAACCTGCTGGAACCCCAGATTATCGAAGGGATGCTGAAGCCGCGCCCAACTCCAAAGATTGGTGGTGATAGCCAAAGTACTCACACCCAGCCGTCGAAATCTTCGAAAAAGAAGAAGAAATCCAAAAAGCCCGTGAAGCCTGGCGACAAGCGCACGAACCTGAAGAAACAGATCGACGCGCTGGAAGAGTATAATCAGAAGGCACGGACTCCAATCACGCTCCACGAGTTTCTCAGCCACGTCCTTGAGGACGAAGATGATGGAGAAGGCTTGTCGGATGGATCTGAGGGTTACATAGCAAGCTGCCATATGATCTCTCACTCATCAATAAATGATGAAGAAGCCCTTTGCACCAGGAGACTGGGGGCAGGGCCTGAACCGGAACTTCCAAAGCCATCAGACGAGATGATCGACGCATTCCTAAACAAAGCTCTCTTGAAAAGTAAAGCTAATCGGGAGCGTGAGATGGCCATACTTGAAAAGGCCAAACGCCGGCGACTGGACGAGAAAGTCGAGGCACTCCCGCCAAATCAAAGAACATCCGTCGCGGATAAAAACAAGTTCAAGATGAGGAAAAGGTTTGCTAAAGCTATATCAATGGGAATGAAGCTACCACCCTCCGAAGGAAACACTGTCGGTGAAGCAGAGATGCATCCTAGCTACTGCTCGTATTATCGAAAGATTTCGCACCCCATCGAAGAATGCGACGCTTTTAAAAGATGGTGGCAGGGATATGTCGCTCACCGGCAGCATTTCAAGCGGATGAAATGCAAAACTCGTCGGGAGCGAAGAAATACGACCGAGGAGCCTGAAAGAACTACCGGCAATTGTCGCACGGTCAACGCTGGGGGATCGCAAATTCTCACATTCGGGAGCGACTCTAACGAGGAAATGGCTCTTGGCCCTCTCTTTAGAGAGTCCACCTCGGGGAAAGAAGGAGAACCGAAGGCCTGCGAAAACATTCAGCTGCACAATCGCACGCTTCCAGAAAAGAATCTCGGACCCGCGAACAAAAAAGATTAGGGAAAAGAAAAGGTCTCTGAGGATATCGCCCTAGATGACCAAGTCATTAAAGAGCTGATTACCAAGGATCCGCCAAAGAATAACAATGTAGACTACAACATTCTGGCACACTTGAGAAAGCTACCCTCGCAGCTCAGCATTCTCGACGCCCTTTTACTATCAAAAGGAGCAAGAGATTCATTGATCAAGGCACTACAAGAGCCAGAGCAATTCCAAGCTTTCCTTACCGAAGAGAAGATGAAGGACGAGCTGCACACACAGCCGATATCACCTTCGGCGATGAAGACCTCCTCCTTGGGACGTGCGAGCACAACCGTCCCCTCTATGTCTCAGGATACTGCCACGATATAAAGATAGGCAAAATCCTGGTCAACAATGGGTCTTCGGTCAATCTTCTCAACGTGCGAGTGTTGAAGGAAATCTGCATGAGCGTCCAGCATCTCGCTCGTGATAAAATCACCATCTCTGGTTTTGACTCCCAGTCATCACGGACTCTCGGGTCTGTGATATTGACATTACGATTCGGGCTACTTGTTACGGATATTAAATTTCATGTCATTGACGCCAAAACATGCTATAACGCTTTGCTCGACCGGCCTTTGTTACACGAGTACAACATCATCCCTTCTACACAACATCAGTGTATGAAATACTTTAAGGATGGTCTCGAGTATACCGTAACGGGAGAGCTGAACCCATTCTCCGTGAACGAAGTCCGCAAGTACGAAAATGCAAAATACTTTTTTCCAGATTTCGAGGACACGGAGAGATGTCACAAACCGGAGAACAAAGCTATCACCACCATTCCTGTCTTCGGGAGTGATACCGAGGAAGAAGAAGAGATAGTTCATTTTGGGCCGCCTCGACGCAACAACCCGGGACCGTCCGCCCCCATGTTGATCTTCGGCAGCGACTCGGAAGACGAGGTTAATGCTGTTTTCTCCGCTCGGCCACCAATACAAGCATTCGCTGGTGATAATCAGAGTTTGCAAATTACCATGATTCCGCGGGAGTGCGACAAAGAGCTTGACGCACTTGAAGCTTATAGTGTGCAAGAACTGCAGACATTTTACGTCCCTCTCAGGCGAAAGGGTGAAAAGGCGATCCTATTCTACCAATCCACGGAAACAAGAGTGGAGAAAGAAATCTGGCACGGCGCAGATTCTACACTTGACAGGCTCCAGCCCATCCGTTTGCCCAGATATTACACGAACGGACTAAAAAGGCTCTTGAAGCGCCAAGGGGTACCGTTCAAACAGACCATTCGACAAGCTCGGTTCTACAACAGGATTTGGGATGTCCCTGGGACTCAATGCACACTGCCCAACGGGAGAATGGAAACGCTCGGGCTTGGATATGTGAAATTCGGGAAACGGGAACGAGTCCATGGTAGCTACGTCATACATGACTTCGATGAAGAAGAGGACGCCCTGTCGGAAAATGCTGACCCCGAACCAAAACGAGATCCTACAATCAAAATGCCGAGTCCGTCATTTGAAGAACGAATGGACAAGCTTATCAGGGAAGCGGGTCAAAAGGTTTGAGATGACCATAACTGTGAAATGGCCATTTACGAGAAAGCCAGGAAGTAGCGCCTCCTTCAGCAGGTCACGGAGAATGACAATGCTCTTCCTCATCAACCCGTCATACAAAAGGCCCGACGTAGAGGCAAAAATAAATCAAGGAGCGGGAAAGGCGTTCGATAGCAACAAAGCGGGATCGAGAAGCCACGCGATCAGGAATCGAGCAATCCGGATTTGTCCCTTATGAAGAAAATGAGTCGGACATACTCTTTTCCTCAGAATAAAATGCAGAAGATACTTGAGCTCGCCATAAAACATCAGATGATTACACTTCCGGAGTCCAAAAACCATGAGCAAGCGGGCGAAGTCTCTCACTCGGACTATTGCTCCTATCATAGGGCAATAAGACATCCTATTGAAGACTGCTTCACCTTCAAGAACTGGGTCGAAGATCAATATCAGTAAGACAGGTTTGCTCTATCCAGCAGCTGGAGGATAACTCCGCCGCAGGAGCATGAACCCAAATCAGCAAGAGTAGAACCAGATCAACATCGGTCGTGGAAGCGAGCTCGTACTTGTCATATGATAACACTATCAAAATGAGAGCCTGAGGATAGGGTGATCTCCCCTGGTGCTTCGAAAACAATGATGACGATGTGATCTCAGAGTTTCCACCAGCGCCAAAAGAGGTGGAGGATGGAATACATACCACTGCAGATAACCTCAGGAAAATTGATTTGGGGACGGCAAGTGACCCGCGACCGACATTCATCAGTGAGCTGCTATCTGAAGAAAGGGTGGCTACACTAAAAGACGTGTTTATGCAGCATAAGGATTGCTTCGCGTAGAACTATTCCGAAATGCCAGGACTAGACCCAGAGATTGCTGTCCACAAACTGGCAATATCCCCGGACGTCAAGCCAATCAAACAAGCATCGAGAAGAATGCGGCTCGATCTTGAGATGAGCATCAACGCTGAGGTTAAGAAGCTGATCGACTCTGGCTTAATCCAAGAAGTTCAGTATCCGGACTGGATCGCCAACATTGTCCCAGTAATAAAGAAGAATGGGACGGTGCACATCTGCGTAGACTTTCGGGATCTCAATAAAGCCTGCCCGAAGGACGATTTCCCAGTACCGGTCACTGAGCTGATGATAGATAACACGTCCACTCACGAAGTTTTCTCCTTCATGGACGGCTCATCAGGATATAATCAGATAAAGATGCATCCCGAAGACCAGAAGCACACCGCTTTTCGGACCCCTTTGGGTATATTCTGCTACAAGGTGATGCCTTTCGGTCTAAAAAACGCCGGTGCCACCTATCAGAGGGCCATGACGAGGATCTTCGATGACCTCATACATGAAATCGTCGAATGCTATATCGACGACCTCGTGGTAAAAAGCAAATCATATGAGAAACATCTCGAACATCTGAAGATCGTATTTCAACGCCTTTGGCAATACAACTTGAAGATGAACCCTCTCAAATGCGCGTTCGGAGTTTCCTCGGGCAAATTCCTAGGATTCATCGTCCGACACCGAGGCATCGAGATAGACCCATCGAAGATCAAGGCGATCATGGAGATGTCATCGCCAAGGACTCTCAAGCAATTGCGGTCTCTCCAAGGGAAGCTCGCTTATATTCGGTGATTTATAGCCAATCTCTCGGGCAAGTGCCGCCCTTACTGTCACCTGATGAAGAAGGGAACCCCGTTCGTCTGGGATCACAAATGCCAAAGCGCGCTAGACAAAATCAAGCAGTATCTGCGGAACCCGCCAATATTGGCTGCTCCGGTCAAGGGAAAGCCTCTCATTCTGTATACAACCGCCCTGGAAGGTTCCTTAGACGCATTATGGGCACAAGAGAACGACCAAGGGAAGGAGAGAGCCCTCTACTATTTGAGTCGAGTTCTACTGGGGGCAGAAAACAATTATTCTCCCATCGAAAAACACTACCTGGAGTTGATCTTCGCGTTAACGAAACTCAGGCACTATGCGTTGGCGCATGAAGTCCGTCTCATATCGAAGGTGGATCCTCTCAAATATTTGATGTCAAAAGCCATATTGACGGGGCGACTCGCTAAATAGGCCCTGCTCTTGATGGAGTTCTCGATAACTTATCGACCTTTTAAGGCAGTGAAAGGCCAGGCCATCGCCGATTTCCTCGCTGAACATCCAATACCGGCCGATTCCCCTTTGAATTGCGAACTGCCAGACGAACATGCGTTTGATGCGATCGACGGTGGTGATAACCAGTGGGAACTTTATTTTGATGGAGTGACTTCCATGAAGAAGCGCAAACAGAACACGCCTATAATCAAATCAGAGGTAGGCCTTATCTTCGTGACCCCGCAAGGAGGGATAATGCGATTTGCCTTCTCCTTGACAGAGCCGAGGACGAATAATGAAGCCAAATACGAAGCTTTGATAGCAGGCCTCGAGATCGCCATCAACATGGGAATTGAAAACCTCCTCATATACGGAGACTCCCAATTGGTCGTTAGTCAAGTAAACGGCGACTACCAGACGTGCAAGCCAGAGCTGGTGAAGTATGGCGAGAGAGTACAGCAACTGCTGACTCAAATTCCCTCCTACATGCTGGAAAGCATACCGCGTGTAGAAAATAGCAAAGCGGATGCACTAGCTATGCTCACTAAAGAACTGGCCGACGAGAACCTCGATGACATGAGGATCGTTGTGCAAAGCCGTCGGGTCCTCGCACCGGCGGAAATATCTCCGGAATTATCCGAGGAAAAGGAAGCGACTGAGCAGACGACCTTGCAAATAAAAGACCAAGAAATGGTCGAGGATTGGAGAGAAGTCTTTATAGATTACTTCAAATCCCATCGAACACCTGAAGATGCGTCCTCAAAACATCAGCTCATGAAGTGAGCCCTATCTTTCGCCTTCGTCAATGATACTCTATACAAGAGGTCATTTGATTAACTATGGCTAAGATGCCTAGGACCTGAAGAGGCAAAAAGAGTCGTCCAGGAAGTTCACAACGGACTCTGCGGTTCTCACCAAGCCGGCCCAAAGATGAAGCTGAAGATCAAAAGGATGGGCTACTATTGGCCCACGATGATCTAAGATTGCCTCGAGTATGCGAAGCAATGCCACTCGTGCCAGATCCACGGAGACTTTATCCATTAGCATCCGAATCCTCTACACCCGACGGTGGCTAGCTGGCCATTTGAAATGTGGGGGACTGACATAATCGGCCCCATCGAACCAGTATCGTCCAGAGGACATCGATTCATTTTGGCGACACCTGATTACTTCTCCAAATGGGCAGAAGCAGTACCGTTGAGGGAGGTGAAGACGGAGAATATACTCCATTTCTTCAAGACACACGTCATTTATCGGTTTGGCATTCCGAGACGAATCATCTCCGATAACGGGCCAGCCTACAGAAGCCACAAGATCAGCCGCTTCGCACAACAGCATAACATAGACTGGAGATACTCCTCAGTTTATAATCCCCGAGCTAACGGTCTAGCTGAGGCTTTCAATAAGACCCTGACAAAGATCGTGAAGAAGATGGTGTCCCGAAATAAAAAGGACTGGCACGAGAGACTACATGAAGCTCTCTGGGCATATCGAACTACGTTCAAGACGGCCACGAACACAACGCCATACGCGTTGGTATTTGGTATAGAAGCGGTACTCCCCCTTGAGATAGAGTTACCCTCTCTATGAGTGGCAGTCCATTATGAGCTAACGGACGAAGAGAATGCTCACCTTCGGCTTGAAGAGCTCGATGCCCTTGATGAAACCCGGCTCATAGCACAACAAAATCTGGAGGCTTATAAAGCAAAGATGATGCGCTCTTACGAAAGATTGACTAGGCCGAGGACATTCCGCCAAGGCGAACTCGTACTAGTGGTCAAAAGACCTATGATCCCCAATCGCTCCAAGTGGGGAAAATTCGAGCCGAACTATGAAGGGCCGTACATCATAGACAAGGTCTACCAGGGTGGAGCCTATCTACACATGGACATGCATGGTGAAAGACCTTTCAGGCCAATAAACGGTCGCTTCCTGAAGAAATACTATGCTTGACGAGTCATGGCCTAGGTCAATGATAGATGACGACGACTATGTCCGCTCGCTATTTTCCTAAGCCTAAACTCCGTAAGTAATAGCCGGCTTCCTTAATAGTGGACCGAAACGTCCTTAAACTAACAGTGGACCGAAACGTCCCTAAACTAACGACGGACCGAAATGTCCTTAAACTAACAACAGACCACTACGTCCTAAAACTAGCTGTTGACCGAGATGTCGATAAACTATGGTGGATTGCAGCATCTTAAAGCCAAAAAAAATGGTATGTCCATAAGCAAAATGGGCACGGATGAAAACTCGAAAGGGCACCGTGAGTAAAAACAGCAGGGCTACCGACGAGTCTTGTAAAAACATGAAAGGGCGCAATCTCGTTAGAAAAAATAAAAAGAAAAGAATAAAAAAAAGAAAACGGTATGTCCATAAGCAAAATGGGCACGGATGAAAACCCGAAAGGGCTCCGTAAGTAAAAACAGCAGGGCTACCGGCGAGTGTTTGTGAAAACCCGAAAGGACACAACCTTGTTAAAAGACACTTATAGGGTCCTCTCGACCTTATGAGGAGAAACCACCTGCGTGAGATCCTTACGACTCACAAGGGAGCAACACACTTAGGAATCCTCACGATTCCTAAGGAGAATTACACTTGCGAGATCCTCACGACTCGTAAGAAGAATCCTCTTATGAGATCCTTACGGCTCATAAGATTCAAAAGTCTTAAGCTACAGGGATCTGAACCTGTTCTTAAGCAGCCCCTACAACCTCCAATACTGCCCTACAAGCGGTTCAGTATTGACCCTTGTATACAATCCACGGGCACGAATAAACATTTCCCTAACAAAGTCCTATCCGTGACTAGGGATATGTCTACACGGTAAACAACCCTTGTAAGTCCTCTCGACTTATAAGGAGAAAATACTCTTGTAAGATCCTTACGACTTATAAGGGAACATGCACTTAGGAATCCTCACGATCCCTAAGGAGAAAACGTACCTACGAGATCCTCACGACTCGCAGGGAGAAATACCTTTATGAGACCCTTACGGCTCATGAAGTAAAAAGCCTTAGTCGACAGAATCCTAACCCTGCTCGCTAAGCCACCTTTGTTCGATATCGACAGAGGCAAATGATGATTCGCTCCTGGCAATATCCTAGTTGTAGCGGTGCTGATGTCGAAATCGGTATCTAATCCCAAGCTAGCGGCAAAAAGATAGCGAGCCACACATGCATACGAAATAGCTGAAATGGTGGGGCAACTTGCGACAAAATCAGTAAGTAAAAATATATGCATGAAAAATAGCCGAAATGATTGGGCAACTCTCAATAAAAAATTAGTGAGTAAAAAATAAAATAAATAGCCGAAATGATTGGGCACCGCGAAAAATAGCCGAAATGATTGGGCAATCGCGACTTTCGCGATATAAAACCTGAAATGATAGAGCATCGCGGAAAGAAATAAAAAAATGAATGAATGAAATTTATGCCCTACAGGTGATATCACATCAATCCCTCTATACAATCCAGAGGCGCAAACAAAGAAGGAATCACACTCCTCCTCCTCAAGTTTCATCAGAAAAAGAAGCCAAACCTCGACTGTTCACAGATAGCCTGGAGATCATCTCGACATTCATTTCATCACAACAGACACAACATCAAGCAAAGCGGAACAGTGGCAACTCCTAGTTCCATGACTTGGCGGTGTACAGATGACCGAGAGTCAAATCCAAACTCCGTGAAATGCGGATATAATCAACAAATTTCCTGGTTACGTGGAACGCGGATAACGTCACTTCTGACCCCGCGGAAAACATCCAGAGCGAATCCTGGTCCTCGCAGAGCACGGCAGTGAACCCGTGTGAAGCATCCAGAGCGGAGCCTAGTCCTCGCCGAACACGACAGTGAACCCATGGGAAGTATCTAGAGTAAAATTCCTGGTCATGTGGAATGCGGATAAAGTCACTTCTGACCCCGTGGAAAACGTCCAGAGCGGATCCTAGTCCTCGCAGAGCACGGCAGTGAACCCGTGTGAAGCATCCAGAGCGGAGCCTAGTCCTTGCCGAACACGGCAGTGAACCCGTGGGAAGCATCTAGAGAAAAATTCCTGGTCACGTGGAACGCGGATAACGTCACTTCTGACTCCGTGGAAAACGTCCAGAGCGGACCCTGGTCCTCACAGAGCACGGCAGTGAACCTGGGTGAAGCATCCAGAGCGGAGCCTAGTCCTCGCCGAACACGGCAGTGAACCCGTGGTAAGCATCTAGAGCAAAATTCCTGGTTACGTGGAACGCGGATAACGTCACTTCTGACCCCGTGGAAAACGTCCAGAGTGGATCCTGGTCCTTGCAGAGCATGGCAGTGAACCTGTGTGAAGCATCCAGAGCGGAGCCTGGTCCTCGCCGAACATGGCAGTGAACCCGTGGGAAGCATCCAGAGCAAACATCGGACTGTGAGGTCCTTAAACTCACGGACTATGATGTCCTTAAGCTCGACCGTGATGTCTTAAAACTAACAATGGACCGTAATGTCCTTAAACTAATTTTACTTTGGTTCAAGGGCACATCTCTTCACTCCTTTGATATTTGTCGTTGTAATTCCTCAACGTCTTCAAAGTGGTGACGGGTCCTGACAACCACACATTTCATGGGCTGTGAGTTCCTTAAACTCATGGACTATGATGTCCTTAACCTCGACCGTAATGTCTTAAAACTAACATTGGACTGGGGAGTCCTTAAATCCACGGACTATGATGTCCTTAATCTTGACCGTAATGTCTTAAAACTAGAAACGGACTGTGGAGTCCTTAAATCCACGGACTATGATGTCCTTAACCTCGACCGCGATGTCTTTAAACTACGGTACCCCGGAAAACATCTAGAACGGAGCCTGGTCCTCGCCAAACACGGCAGTGAACCCGTGGGAAGCATCCAGCGCAATACCTGACCCCGTGAAATACGGATAAGGGAAACTTCACTCATCACTTGCGGGTCCTCACGACTCGTAAGGGAGCAAATTCTCTTGTGAGATCCTTACGACTTTCAAGAGAAAACACACTTATAAATCCTCATGATTCTTAAGGAGAAATTACACCTATGGGATCCTCTCGACCTGTAGGGAGAGAAACTCTTTATGAGACCCTCACGGCTCATAAAGTTGAATAGTATTAGGAGGCAAATCTTAACCCTGAATCCTAAGCCATCGTTTTCCTGCAAAGAGATCAAGATAGACTATCCACAGAATACATTCAATAAAGAGGGACACGCCATTGCGAAGAAAAATATGTCTTTTATTCATGAACCAAAATGGATACAAAGTACAATTTATGAAAGAACAAAAAAATATACTCTCATTCGGGAGTATGCACAAAAAAGGGGATATACAAGTCTTCAGGTCGGCGGGCGATTTAGCAGAGTGGTCAGCTCATCCCTAATCCGCTGGGCCTCGCCTTCATGGTTCAATATCGTCAAAAGTTAGGCTTCCGCCTGATCCTGCCGGGCCTGATATGAGGCAAGTCGGCCTTCAAGATCTTTCTCGTTAGCCTTGTGAGCCTCAACCCTTTCGCGAGTGAACACGACAGCTTTATCGAGGGCCACCACCTCTTTGATAGACTCTTGAAGTACTCGCCAGAGTTCATATGCTTTGTTGGCTTTGGCTGTAAGGTTGGCATGAAGCTCGTTCAGCGCCTTAGAGGCCAGCTCCCTCTCCGAGAATTTGCGGCCGAGCCTCTTCTCGCACGACACCATGTTCGCCGCGCACCACTCTATCAGACCCCGCAAGCCCGCCTTTGCAACCACAGCCTCCGAAAAAAGGCGGGAACACTCAAGTACGTGCAAGCAAGCCTCCACCTGCCGACAGAACTCAACCCAGACTCGCACCATCGCTTCGCTATGGTAGGTGCCAAGAAAAGGAAGAGAACCGTTAGCTTCGGCAGCAAATGCTTTAGCTGTGATTGCGCTGCCAGCGCAAAGCTCCTCGATCAAAGATGACAGGGAGACAAGGCTTAGCTTGGCCAAACGTTCTGAGGCTCGCAAAGCATAGGGGCCAGGTAGCATATTGATGCGCGACTCCAGTGCGGTAAGAACTGGAAGGGCTGTTCAGATGTGTAAACAGTCAGTGAAACTTTTAAGCAAAGGAACAAGTGGGACCATATTGAGACTTCACTTACCCACAATCATGCAAGAAGGAGCTGACGGTTCCCTTGGCCCTTCGAGGACCTCAACCTCGTCATCGGCCTCCAGAACTGTAAAGGACATCAATGTCATTTTGGTAAATAACAACAATGCTATGAAATGGTGAACGACACTAACCTTGCCCTGACAAGAGGACGATGCATTGAGGGGATATCGCTTGTGGAGCAGCCATCTCCAACAGGCGCTGAAAAGACTGCCTGGGAGACAAGTCGGCAATCGAAGCCGCCAATTCACGCAACTCTGAAAAGACAGAAAAGTTCAGTTAATGGAAAGAATACTAATTCAAAATGTAGAAGGTTACCTTCGACGCCTCTCCCATTCTGAATAGGAGGGATAGCAGCTTCGACGGCCTCCGCCGCGACCTCGGGCTCCAACAAAGGGAGGGTAGTCCCGACTACCTCTATCCCAGCCTCTGGGCCGCCCTCAGGAAGATCCATTGGGACGGCGACCACCAAGGGTGCCTCTCCTAAGGGAGCGAGTGCTCCGGGATCAAGAACCGCCATAGGAGGCTCTATCGCGAGAAGGACAGCGTCGTCAACCCCCTCTACATCGAGCAATGCTTTATTAGGGGTGTCAACAGGCTCTACCGTCAGCAGGCCCGTAGGAACCTCCCCCATCGCCGAAGTCTCTGCACAATTCACACGAGAATAAGAATACATATATACAAGTGCAGGCAATACGAAGTATTATAAAGAAATACAGGAACATACCAATGCGTAAGGAAGCTTTCAATATAGCTTCTTCAAGCCAATGCTCCTTATCAAGGAGGTGTGTCCGCCGAGGTTCAAGGGTGGACTAGCGGCCGCCAATCCACAAAGAAAGCGCGTCCGCAGCATCCTCCGAAGCAGCCTGCTTAAGGGCCCTTTCGCTCCATTCCTCCAAAGGGCCGATGAACCTCCACCAGATCCACGAAGGGTCTTCATAAAAGATTACGGCAGGATAAGGCTTCTTCGGAACCCTTACGTTTTGAGACTCATCTTTAGAACGTCTTATAGCCTCAGCCAATTATGCGGCTTCCTCAGCAGCTGAACCTAGAAAAAGTGAGCCAGCATCCGACTCTTGCAGGGCCAAAGATTCATCCTGAAGAATGGGCTCAAACTCTACTAAAGAGTCGAGCAAGTTAGTAGCCACTTTCCTCCGCCGTTTGGACCCAGAACCGACCGCCGAGGACGACCGATTCCTCCCCCATGGAGCCTTGGCACGACGCCGACCCACCTCACCTTCAACACCCTCGTCCCTACCGCCCTCGCTTGGCACCACAACTGAGGATGACACTGCCATTGTCGACGCCACGGGTGGTGGTGATGCTACCGGAGCCCGATTAGCCCGCGACCGGGTACTCAATGGCATACCAACTGTGAGGGTGAGGTCCACCTCTGACTCTCCCGGAATAAGCGCAACACCGGTATCCCTCAAGGGAAAGCGTACTGGTGCGCGCAGTCGCAGCGTAACTCTCATGGCCTGAACCTGAGCAGGAGCGCCATATCTAAGGAGTACCCTTCTCTCCTTAACAATAATCGGGTTGACCCGATGAAGGTACCAGCCTGTAAATGACCCCACGCATCGGGGAATATGGTCAGCTTCGGGGATCATGAAGTGGGAACCGGTGTTCAGCCTCACGAAATGATGAGCGGCATCGTGAACAGCTTCGGGTGAAGGGACCGGCGCGACTAGGAAAGCCTCGAAAGGGACGCCCTGGTCGTATCCAAGCTGCCGGGCGAAGCGATGCGGGTTGTACCGCATGAAAAGGGCCGCACTATCCTGACGAAATACCAGATAGCCTGGTCTGATTGTATAGAAGTGCGTGGCCTCCTGGGGTCTCAAAGAAGGCACATTGTCTTTTGACTGGTCCCAGAATTGCTGAGCTGGACCCGAAGGAGAAGATAAAACCCGGTCGGTAAATACCAATCCTCCAGCAGTAGCGTAAGGAGCAATCAACGCCCGAATGGCCCCAAATTGAGTTGGGTCAGGGGCAGAAGCATCCACCAATCGCATAAGTCGCGGGAAGGTGTAGGCATCGTAAAATACGGGTCTCTGATGCATAGAAAAAGCACCCAACACGTGCATTTCGATCCAAGACATGAAATAATGAAGAGAAAAGTTTACTACATTCACGCTAGGAGTAGAGGTATTAGCCACAGCGCCCAACCCGTGATAGAGATGCGCCAATGCCGGGATGCCGACAGCCAGCCGTGTCCCCTCAGCAATATGATGAGCCGGATAGATAACCGAGACTCTTATGAAGCGGCAATGCATGGGGATGACGAACCAGCTGAGCCAGACACTGACAAAGCCCACGAAGAATGTCTTCTCATCCATGCCGGGAGCTGCGATAGATTCGAAAGATACCGGCGACATAATAGGAATGTAGTACTGCGGTAAATCCGATTCCTTGGTCGGCAGCTTCTTCGGACCAAACCTAAAGGGGTCATTGATATTTGCAAACTTCGGAGCCGTCTTTGACAGGACATCCTCGCGAAGGAAGCAAGCAATGAAGCTCTTAAAAGTAACGCCTTGCTCCTCAGATTTTGTGAACAACCGGTCAAAGATACCCAGCGCTTTGATCAAACTTGGACGCTTGTGGCGGACGGCGTTCTCACTAGACAAGCCGTCGAGGATTGCAGGCTCGGTCTCAAAGACGTACTCATCGGGAGGCAGCAACTCCTCATAAAGTGTCCCCCTGATCGGCAGCCCCGAGATTTCATAAAATTCTTCCAAAGAGATCGAAACATCGCGGTCCCTTAGAAGAAAAGTGTTGGTGGGGAGATTCCACTGGTTCAAGAACGCCTTAACCCACCAGACATGCGGGGATTGGTAGTAGAAGAGCGACGCATACATCGCCTGGTAAAGCCCAACCTTCTGCAGCCGTGCGCGATAGGAAGAAAGGATGTAGCGATCCCAGAGGAGGTAGCCCGTAGGGTGTCGAGGGGCGAGCCCTATCTTGTAGATTTGTCCCCATGGTTGGGCCTCACCCTGGCAATTACGTCATCCCAGAATATCTATAGCTGGGATCGGATGGTTCGGGATACCAGTTGTCGAAGGCTCGAGCCGCCCCATCGGAGTCCAATTCGGCATCTCCACGGCAAAGACTGTCCTTGGAGGATCCATTGGCAGAAACGGAAAGGTGGGCTCTGTCGGTACTTCGCAAAGGAAACTCCGGCACCCCCGGATGATATGATTGTACCAGGTCCCCCACAAAAGTAAGTTGGTGTAGTTCGGGTCATGGGCCCTGATCATCGCCATCACTTCCTCATCAGATGGCGACTGGGGAAAAGCGGCCTCCGAGCGAGTGAAAGGAAAGTACGGAACGGAAGTCATTGTGCCCGAAATAAAATAAGGGGAAACTGTTAAAAGCAAAGCCAACAGTGTATATATATATGATTATAAATATATATATATATATATATATATATATATAAAGAGACCATGGAAGAAAACGACAGCGGACTCATTTTATGGGATCAGTGGTTACAAAACACATGGGTCCCACAAGATCAAGATGGCGGCTGGCTAATGATGAGGCAAAGCAATTATAATGAGACAAAGGGAAGAATCTCATTAAAAAAAACAGTGGATTTCAAATGACCCTACACATTCCCCTAGAAGAAATCCATCTTGGACTCTGTGACACATCAAACAGAATCAAGGGAATTAAATTCCTAGAAAGCAACAGTGCAAACTTCTTCTTCTCGGTTGTGAAAAAAAGAACTCAGGGCAAGAAAACCCCAAGAAGTCCCTATGGGAAGAACTCAGTTCCTCATAGGAATTAAATTCCTTTTTTCAAAAAAGGAATTAAATTCCCAGAATTTTTTTTTCCAGAGCCGGAGCTCCTTGATGATGGAATTAAATTCCGTGGGAAAGACGAACCCCACCACCGATCCCTAAAGATTAGAGAAACCCTAAGAGATCTACTATTTGGAGGTTAAATGGTTTTCTGTTCTATGGTTTTTTGTTCTTGTTTAAGAAAGAACTTAAAGAAAAATGGGTTATTGTTAAAAGAGAAAACCCTTAGTGTGGATTTGAAATCCAGTGAAGATTTCTGTGAAAGTTCTTCGATCGTTCAAAGATCATTACCTGAAAAAAATGGTCTTTCTTGAACAGAGATAAACTCTGGAAAATTTTCAAGGCAGAGAACTAAGCTCTGGAAACGAGAATTAAATTCTCAAAAGAAAAGATAGCCAAAAGAGGAAGATGAAAGAGTGGAAGCGCTTCTGAGGAGACCCCTGCATTTATAGGATGTGATGGAAATGCTTCATCTTCCCGATTCCCTAGATGGATCCAACGGTCACATTAGTGACAGCGTTGCACTCACGTGCAGACACGTGAGAGCAACGCTGTGGGGGCATTTGTTTCCTGATTAGAAAATCAGGAATTATCTCAATGAGGTATCACGTGTTCACACGTGACCAATGGTTACGTGATGACACGTGATGGTTAAAATCTCACTAAACAGAAACGGAAAACAAAGGCTGAAAGATGACCCAATTCGTGGTCACGTGCTCACACGTGACCAATGGTCACGTGCCAGCACGTGACAGGCTTTGAAAGCCTCACAGTTTAATAGAATTTAATTCTAAAAATCAGAAAATACATCAACGAGGTATCACGTGCTCACACGTGACCAATGGTCACGTGTTGACACGTGATGGTTAAAACGACAACATAAACAAGCGGCTGTTAAAAGGCTCAATTGGGGGTCGCGTGCTCACACGTGACCAAGGGTCACGTGTCAGCACATGACAGGCTTTGAAAGCCTTACAACTTAAAAGAATTTAAGTCTAAAAATTAGGAAATACCTCAAGGAGGGTCACGTGCCAACACGCGACTGGCTTTAAAAACCTCACAGTTTAATAGAATTAAATTCTAGAGGTTTCTCTAAATCTTTCCAAAATGGAAAAGGGTTATAGAGAACCGTTGGATTAAAAATCCAAGGGTGATTAAAAATCACCAGTTTATGGAAAAATCTTAAACAAGGAAATATCTCCCCAAATCTTACCGAAATAACAAACGGAATATCTTTGGATTAAAAATCCAACGGTTAATAAAATTCACTAAATGATCTAAAGGATCATATTAATTTCAAAAGCAAATCAAATCTTTCAATGAGAGATTTACTAAACAAATTGATTCTTTTCCTCCTCCTATAAATAGGAGTCAAGGGGAGAATTTTAGACATATAGAATTTTGGAGAAAAAACTTTGGAGAGAATTTTGGCATCTTGAAAATTCAGAAAGAAAACCCTAGGTGAGAAAAAGAAAGGGGATCAAAACTTCAAACAGAGAATTTAATTCTCAAATCCAAGAGTTTAACTCTTTTTGCAAGGAACTTAGTTCTTCCACTTATTGAGGTTCTGCAAGAGCACATCTCCCCACAAGTTGAGAATTTAATTCTCATCGGGTTGAGATCCAGCCATGCAGATCCAAAACTTCGAGGGGGAATTGAGTTTAGAGAATTTAATTCTCGCAAATCAAAATTAGGGTTTGAACCCTATCTGAGAATTTAATTCTCCTAAAATTATAGGAATTTAATTCCTTCAAGATGGACAAAATCAGGGTTTAACCCTAATTGAGAATTTAATTCTCTCAGATCTCAGGAATTTAATTCCTCTTAAAGTGAAATTAGGGTTTCACCCTATACAAGAATTTAATTTTTTTATACATATGGGAATTTAATTCCTCTAAAAAGAAAATTAGGGTTTAACACTACATAAGAATTTAATTCTTTCATAATAGGGGTTCTTGATCCCCCCAGAATCATAATTAGGGTTTAACCCTATGAAGAATTTAATTCTTAAAAGTTAAAGAGTTCATCAAGCATGCAAAGAACTAGGGTCACGTGTCCCCACGTGACCCCTGAAAAGATCCCCAGAAATGAGAAGGAAAGAGCTCAGAGGCAACGCCTCACGTGCTCCACGTGACCCCCAAAACGCAGAAAGAAAAAGTAAAAGAAATAGAGGCCTTGGGCGCTCTCACGTGTTCCCACTTGACCTCTTGGCAGATGCTTTAACGATCAGTGCATGAATCCTCTTCACGTGCCAGCACGTGATGCTCCAAAATAAAATATAAAAAGTGCTTAACACTCGTTTGGATAACAAAGTAAAAGCATCCGGTCCCACCTCTGGGCGCCCTCACGTGGCCCCACGTGACCCATTCCTATTTATTGTTTAAACACTAATTCGAGAGCTTTATTCCCAGTGTTTAACACTGATTATCTTTTAGTGTTTAAACACTAATTCGAGAGCTTTGTTCCCAGTGTTTAACACTGATTATCTTTTAGTGTTTAACACTAATTCGAAAACCTTATTTCCAGTGTTTGACACTGTTATGTTCTAGTGTTTAACACTAATTTGGGATTCTATATTTCCAGTGTTTAACACTGATTGTCTTTTAGTGTTTAACACTAATTTGAGAGTTCTGTCTCCGGCGTTTAACACTGTTGCTCTTTAGTGTTTAACACTACTTTTAGCCAAATAGTAGGGAAGCTACCGGCCTGGGATAACCGAGCAGGGTAGCTGCTCGGCTGATTCTTCATGAGGTTTCGCCTGACCATCCATTTGCAGGTATGGGGAACATGAACGGTCGCGGTGAACATGCACGTAGCACGCGGGTCGATTGTGCAGGGAGGCGAAGCGCCAGGGTCGCGTCGTTTCAATTCCGCCAGAGGAGGCTCAAGAATCGCCCAGCGGACGAGTATCAGCCCGTGAGATCTGTGGCCATGGGACGTAACCTGCCGGTGGTCAGCCGTTCCGATGAGGGCAGAGTCTTCTGGAGGCGGAGGGGCGACGATATGGGGCCCTGTCCTGGCCATTTGGACTTTAGTCGGTCTATCGGCCGGCGAGGGCGTTGATGACGGTCGCCGGAGAAGGTTCATCCGCGCCTCCGATGAGGGGGAGGCGGCGGCTGGTACCTGGATCTTCAGGGTGATCACACGCCATGTGGACGGAGATCGGAAGGCCAACTTTTGTTTTTGTGGAGTTTTGTGTTCCCACAGACGGCGCCAACTGATGGAGGTCCTTTTCTGATCTCCTTCAGATGTTGTCTTCCGTAGATCTCCCGGTGGATCTTAGAGGTGATCTCATGTTGCGTGTGGGTCTTAATGGGTTTTGAGGAGATTAGTGATTTTGCGAGTTTAGCACCGAGTACCTGCAAAGAAGTCCTGGGGTGGTTTGGTACCATCGAGGACCCTCCGACGATCAAGTTAGTACGAGATCCGAGCGGAGTAACGGATAAGTGGAATAAAGAATAGCTTACTTGACCCCTCTGTGATGGGGGTTTATATAGCGATGACAGCATGCAGCAGCAAGCGCGAGAATCTTGCCGGCAGTTACGCTCCCGACGTCACGCCCACCAGAGCGGATCGCCCATTAATGGGGATCGTGATGGCGTGGAACGCGGGACGTTGCTGGCGGAGAATTTACGCGTGGCGAGATTTGCGGGGCGGCGGTTACGCCTGTGAATGGTGGAGTTGGTCGGTCAGAGGGACCGAGGAAGACGTCCTCAGCTGGGGAGCTCGGAGACGAGCAAGAGGGCCGAGGAGTCTTGGTCCTGTGGCAGCTCGGGGCGAGCTGAGGGGCTGAGGAGGCCAATTTGCAGGGGGCCTCGAGGAGGGCCGGCTTGTGCTTGCACGTCGGGTACAAGGTGGCCTGGTCGACCTCTGTGGGCCCTTTCTTCTGGGTCTTGGGACATGTCATCTGCCACTTTTCCTGATCTTGAAGATCGCCAATATTGAGCATCATCACTCGCTTTCACGGAGTAGCATTATATCTTCGCAAGCCAAGTCCATCAATTCTTTTACGTCACTGACTTTAGAGATTCTCAGTGGCATGTGGCCATCACTACAAATCCGTGAGACTAATATAATATAGGAGATCATGATGAAACTAGTGAAATTAGTTGCTCGGCGACACCGGCGACACCTCTTCAAGACCTGACACTTGACATTGACAGCGTGAGCTTATTAAGGAGGGAAATACCTCCAGATATTGTTGTAAAAGGGCCATCAAGTACAATTGTTGCAAATAGACCCTCCGCATTTCGCATCTCATGATCAACACATGCAAATACACGAGCATTGGACCAATTTATCGACGACTCCAAGCAAAACGAGCCTAGTGAGGGTAGCGATTCAAAGGAGGAAGATCTTATTTGAATTGATTATATTGATAATAGTTTTGTTTAGACACATGATATCATTTCCCTATACCGGTACACAAGTTATTTAAATTGTTAATTACCGCATTTAAATTATCATTTTATAAAACATGTGTACTAAATGAGTTGCCTTATTTGTATTACAGATGTCACGGGTTCAGGGCCGAGGACAAGAGAGAGGAGGGGGTCGACAAGGCTGTGGATAGGGCCAGGGTCCTAGAGTGAGGGGACCTGCAAAGGCAAGTAAAATATGGAGATGAGAGCATGGGGTGAACAAGAGTATAGTCCATGTATCCGTCTATAATGATTTCGTCGAGGGAAATGTGAGTGATCTAACAAATTTCATGTCCTCAATCAAAAATAGTGAATCACGCATGCCACACCTTGTAAGGTAAGCCGACTATTTTGTTCCTGTTCGTTGGCCAAGTCTTGTTCTAGAAGACAAAAAGCAGAATGAATCGTTTGAGATATTGGTAAGATTTAATGAAGTTGTTCAATATTTGTTTTTAGTTATTATATTAACATGTCTCTTTAATGCTGCATCATGTTATATATAGGTTGCCTATTGTGTTACCTAGGGCCGATTCGAGTTCAGGTGGTGGACGGATGAGACGCCGATCGCCGATGAGATCATCAGAGCCAGATTGTTGACCTGTATGGACCGTAGCTAGTGTGATCACGAAACTAAAGTGCATAACAAGTGGAAGGATGCCACCACAAATGAGCAGAGATGGGCAACGAAACTCATGAATTGGTTGGATCTTTATTGGGCAGCCATGGCTCAACAATTTCAGTCTCCTGAGTTCCTTATATAAATCTTAGGATTTTAATAGTTTTTTTAAAGTGTGTCTTAAATATTATACTCATGTTTGGTTTAAATGACAGGAGATGAGTGCAAGGGGTGTTGCACCCAGTGCCCAAAATGAGGATGTATATTTGTTAGCTTGTGGATTTTGATGATATCGTTCATCCATTCTCGCTTTGTTTTGATGATCGCTTATACATGAATAGTTTTTTAGTCACTTGTTTAACTTGCTTTACTTTATTGACACTAAACTTGTATACACATGTGTATTTGCTTGCTTTTCCTATATCTTGTGTATACCGAGTTATATATCGATATCGACATGCTTTACTTATGTTATATTTCTTGATATCTATATATTACTTTCATCCTTGTTTAAATGATTCACAATATGGATATGTATATACATATGTTCTATATCTTGGTTTCTCATGTATCATGTATATATATAGTATATCAATATCTTATGGCATGAGTTTGATTCATATCTTGATATTGATATACTATTCATTTCATGGTTTATGATAATTGAAATAATGGATGTTTATATACTCGTGTTTAATATCATGTTTATTACATAACACTGTATATGATATGTTCGATCGCTTTGAGATTACTTTTCAGGATATATGATATCTCATGACACAACCGTTTAAAGAAGTATGGAGGATATTAAGCTTAAACGTCATATCTAATGGAGGTTGGAGGAATATGGACGAGAGCTTCTCAAATTGCATATCAAGTTTCGCGAGTTCAAGCTATGTAGCCAAGAAATAAGTATTCATGAATTCAATATACAAATAGCTAAGAAGTTAGAAACCAAGTCCAAGTTGAAACGTCGAAGTTGAAACCAAGATTTAAAGTTCAGGATATCTAATTCAAGACGCTGGTGAGTAGTTTGGAAGGTTCCGAAGTTCAAGTGAAGCGGATCGCAAAAGTTTAAGAGTTAGAGACAACAAGGATTCACGAATTCGAAGATTTGCGAAACCGACATAGGTATCCTTATAAGTACTCTATAGAATATGGGTACATCATTTAGAGCTCTTGAACACTCACATACGCTTGCACAAACGTCTTACATTGCATAAACTTTAGGGTTTTCGATTTAAAATTGATTTTCATCATAAAACACAAGTTTCTGAATTTTTACACTTCAGACGTCTATCCGCATGTGCTTCAGACGTCTGTTGAGTTTCTATGTTTTTATAAAACCCTCAAATGTCAGAAATATCAGCTTTCATGCGTTTTGTGCTTTAGACATCCACCCAATGCTTCTTTAGACGTCTGGCTTCTCTCTGTGTTTTCATATGGCATATTTTTTATGAGAGACAGACGTCTCATGTTCATTTGGAAATACGTCTGATAAAGGGTTTCAAAATGGCATTTTTAAACTTCAGACATTTGTCCATTTGAACTTTAGACGTCTGGTTTGCGCTCTATGCTCTGTAGTGAGGAACACAGACGTCTGTTGTTCATCGGGACAGACGTCTGATGCTATGTTTTAGCCAAAAAAATTCTTCTTCAAACGTCTGCATTATTTGAACTTCAGACATCTGTAGTTAAGATTTTTTGAAAAATATAGTCATTTATAGCCGTTGAGGATTTGTTTTATTTGAGGACAGACGTCTTCCCATCTTGTCTTTAGACGTCTGCCGTGTGTTATTTCTGTTTATCCCCACTTGTTTTTGAGTTGTTTTTCTTTAGGCTATAAAAGGGTTTTTGGTTGGATTTTTTTTTTGTATCACTCACTCAATTACTTGAGCTTTTCAATTGCCAATATCTAGGTGATCTTGAACCAAAATATGATCCCTTGTGAGAGTTTAAAAAGATTTTCATTTGCTTATCCAATCTCTTACAAACACACACTCAAGAGCTTCTATTTGCTATCCATCTTCTTGAGTATATAGTGCTTCATTGTAAAAATCTTTGAGAGTATTTGAGCGTCATTTTTCTTCTCCTTTGCTTTGTGTATAGACTCTAAAGTGTAAGAGTGCCATTGTAAGAGAGGAGAACATCTATTGTTGAGAGAAGAAGTGCTTAAGTATGAGCACGTGTGACTGTATTAAAAGAAGAGGTGTGAAGAGCTTGTAAGAGAGAAGTGTTCCTTATGAAGAGACGTGTTTGGTTTAGCCTCCATTGGAAGAGGGGTTTTGTGTTGCATGCGGGCAACGTGTTTGTCTGTAAGAGAAAGACGTGTTTACTGAACGGGCTCGTGCGCCTAAAGAAAGTGAACTAGGGGATCTTCTGAACCACTATAAAAACGACTTGTGTTTGCAATTTCTCTATCTCTCTTGCTTTACATTCATAGCTTAGAAATTGCTCAATTGCATGTAAGTTCCCTACTTGCTCTAATTGCTCATTACTTGCTCTTAATATTGCTTTCGCTTGCTATATATTCTTCTTTCACAATTGTAGTATTGCTTAACTATATCTCTATTGGTATATCATTTGTCTAAATTTACAATTGTGATTTCTTTTTGCAAGTGTAGATTTCTTTTTAATTTGAGCATATCGTAGCTTATTCCTATTCATCCCCCCTCTAAGAATACTTTCAATTGGTATGAGAGCTTGGTACTCATATCTTGTAGGCTTAACATCCTAAAGTAGATCCTATGGCATCATTTTTACCATCTTGCTATTATCATAATAAACCATCTATTCATAACCCTTCATATTTTGATGGTTCAAAATTTAACTTTTGGAAAATTATGATGCAATACTTTTTAGAATCTCTTGGTAGAAGTATGTGTTTAATTGTTGATCATGAGTTCTATTCCTACTATTGCTAAATCTAAATAGAGTACTCATGAAAAAGATTTATTTGTTTTGAACATTAAAACAATTAAAATTCTTTATGTTACTTTAAATGTTGATGTTCTTAACAGTATCTTTTCTTGAAAGACGGCACATGACTTGTGGTGCTCCTCAGAGAATATCTATGGAGAGTAAGCTATTTGCAATAAAAAAAAAGAGAATGCCAAGATAACGACTCAAATAGCGACTTCGGAGGTGTTCAGTCGAAAATATTGCACATTTGATGGAACATTTTCCATACTTTTGTTAAGTACTTAAAGGTGTTTATGGTAATTATGGTACATATGTGGGTCTATCTGCAAAATACTCTTTATCATATGTGTATACACTATACTTAACATCATGAAGGAAAATATGTGCATATAATATTTATATAATATTTTAGTAATTTAAATATGCATGTCATATCAAATATCCCTAATCAATATTCTTAAAATATCATATCATATAAAATGTTTAGGATAATATCTTAAAATAAATAACAAATATTACTAATACTATAAATTGAGATATTGTGCAAATTTAGCTCAGGTCTGGAGATCGAGATATCCAAGATGCCGAGAGTGAAATCTGCCGATAAAATTGAATCAAATCGTAAAATCATGAATGGAAGAGACTCAGAGAAGATATAAAAAATCCAGACATTGAAGTGATCTCCACGTGTCAACATGAGAAGGAACCTGAATTTTGGAACCCTAACCTCTCCAAATAGCCACGCTTCCGCTGCCAATAGATACAAATAGCTGTGGATCCGTGGCCATTTAATGGCCGTAGGATCTGAAAATTTGGGAGTTGGATCGGGATTGCATATCTTAACCTATGAGATCTAGGGTTTCTTATTTAGGGGCTATATGATGGACCGAGGGCTAAAATTAGAAATCATCACTGTAAACACAAAGAAAATCATCGTCACGAACAAGAGATCCACGACAGGTCCGTGATTCGACGTGATAGAGTGACGTGAATATCGATGGAACATCTACTTCCTACGAGGCAGAGATTGAGATCAACTTCTTCTTGTAATCTAAATTCGAATGATTTGTACTTGTAACGTTGATTAATAAAGGTAGATCATTTGCTTAATTATTTCGCATTTACTTTCGGCATTACTTTCTGCATTTACATCACGATCTCCTTCTTTATCTTCTCTTCTATCTCAACCATGCGTGAGTAATTCCTAACTTGCTAGGGTTCGTAGGATTAGGGTAGATCAATGGATGATAAAATCTCTTAACTTCTTCTACATCTTATAAAGTTTATAAACTTTAGAAAAATAAATGTTAACATCCTTAGCGGGCATGCTACCAATTTATTGATAGTCTCGACCACGATTTGAGATTAGATTAACAATTGTTTTGGTAAAAACTAGGCATGAATAGAGATCAATGCAAGGATAGGGGTTAAGAGTGGGGAAACCGTAGTTTCTTAAAAAAAAAAACCTAATCCACATTCATCACTATCGATCTAGTTTTAAATCTATTGAAAGATAAAAGGAGTCATTTTTAATTACCGATCCATTACTACTAAATTCTATAAACTCTACAAGGCTCTTCTTTATAGATTCTACATCTGTATATCGTATATCTACAACCAATCACCCCTTCTTTCAATCAACTCGTCTAAAGTAAGATTAAGAGTTCCACGCATTCCTGAGGATGACCCATACTCATCTCGGCTGGCTACTCGCGACACCATTATTGATTGCGGTTAACTTTATTTCTGACAAACACTTTTTTCAAATCAATCAAATGGCGCCGTTGCTGGGAATACATGCGTAATTTTTTTTCTTGCTATTCGGGTTGAATTCTTATCCGATCCATAAAATAAAAAATTAAAAACAACAAATTGTATATTTAACGATTAGTGTGCGATTTTTTGCGAAATTTGAGATTCAGAGACGTTCAAAGAAGACCAGAGGAGCAAAAGAGGCATTGTAGAAAAATTTGGCAGAAGACCCCTCCATTGCGTGGTGGAACCGCGGCAACAAGACGGTTTTGGCGGCGGAACCGCAGCGGCCTTAGAGAATTGTACCCCCAAAAGTTTCTGGTATATTCCTCATATCTTTCTCTCTCCTCTAGATATCCAATAATTTGATTTTCTGCAGGATTCTTTGCAAAATATCGCCGCTTAAAAATCTTTTGTGTGTTTTGTAATTGGTTTGTTTTTGCATAATTTTAACCGGATTTTAAGGGGCAAGACCAAAATTCAGATTAGGTGGGGATTTTATCATCCTTCTGAGGCCCCACAAATCACAAAACAAGCATCCGCATAACCCTACATTAATTAAAAAATATTTAGACCAAGACTCTAAGGACTGTCGCGCTCAATTAAGACAGAGGAAGGTCGTGAGTAATCTATCGCTTATCCGCATCTCTCTTGTGGTGTCTAGGCAAGTATGATTAAGGCAAGTGGTTACTTAATTAGGCTCGCTATTTTCGGTGATTCGTATAGCGGATACCTTCCACTTACCTGGCCATAAGAGCGATAAAGAGGTGGTAGAGAATTGATCCTGCGACTTGTCCATTGGAAGTATAGGAGCGGTCTAGTGCTTGACCTAGGTGACCGTAGTTCTAGAGTTGATTTTTGTGATTTGTCGAGTCAAGCCTCACGTCTGGCACTTTTTCAAAACAAACCATTTAAATCATTCTCACACACACTGTCACGTGCGCTAAACCCGCTTAGTGCATGATCGGCTGGACACGGGATTCTGGTACCCGTCTTGTCCGCTTTTCTTCTATCGACTCGGAAGTCGGTACTTCATCTTCTTTTTCCCCTCCACCCACTACATCGACCGAGATGGACGGTTCTCCATCAGATTTTACCAACACACCCCTGCCACCACCCATAGGTGCAAAGAATACACCGCGCATCTCCCTTCAAGAAAGATGCTACCCGATACGCGGTCCCCTTCCTACTTGTCTATCTATTCCACCAGCCAATGGGGATAATTTTGAAATTAAACCCCACTTCATCAACCTGTTGCCCAAATTTCATGGGCTTGAGTCTGAAAACGCCTACATTTTTGTCACCAAATTCGAAAACGTATGCGCAATGATGGACACTACACAACTTTCTGTGGATGCTATGAGATTACGTTTTCTCCCTTTTACCTTGTGCGACCTAGCAGAAAAATGGCTTTATAGCACTGCCGCACATTCTATCACCAAGTGGGATGAATTCGTTATAGCATTGCTTAAGAAATTTTATCCCAATCATAAGACCGCCCGCGTTCGAAGCGAGATTAACCAGTTTACCCAACTTCCCAACGAACCATTCTGGAAATGCTTTGAACGGTTCAAGGATCTTCTTTTACAATGCCCCCATCATGGAATTGATAAATGGAAACTTTGCTGAATTATATATGAGGGTGTTAATCCTTCCACAAAACAGATGCTTAAAACCATCTGTTAATGCTATTTCATGTCTAAAGACGATGGTAAAGCTTGACAATTTTTGGAAGATCTCGCCGAACAAACCTTATAGTGGGAAAGCGTTAGACCAATATCGTCTAAGTAAGGTATCCATCAGCTCGACGTTTCCATCGCAGTGAAAGCCGAAATGGCCGTGATGCAAAAGAAACTCGATGCTATAGAAAACAAATTCTCATCTGCCTCTCTAAACCAAGTTACGCTTCCCAAAACCGTGTGTAGTTGCTGTTCCGTCCCATCACATTTGACGAAAGAATGTCCTTTGTGTTCACCGTTTCAAGGTCAAGAACAAATTAATGCTACTTTTCAGCAACGACCTAGAAACGATCCTTATTCTTCCACATACAATCAGGGATGGAGGAATCATCCTAATTTTGCTTGGAACCAAAACCGAACTCAAAATCAAAATCCGTTCCCAAGCCAAAATAACTATCAAAGGCCTCCTCCACAGCAACAGCAACCACCAAAACAGAGTCAGCACCCCTTTCAACCGCAAACTTTTCAAAATCCGGTCAACAACTCTACATCTTATAATAATTCTTTTCCAACGGCCGGTATCGAAAAATCTGCACTCGAACGAAGTGTGGAAACGTTTATTAAACATTCTACACAAACGACGGCTAATTTAACATCTTCTATCCAAACGTTAGTGCAGCACACCGCTTCCCATGGTGAAAGCATAAAATCGATAGAATCACAACTTGCATAGTTAAATACCGCGATGAGTGAGAGAGAGAAAGGAAAACTTCCATCTTAACCTCTACTGAATCCTGGCCACTCACAAAGTCATAATGTGTGTGTCGTAACCACGTTGGGATCGGGAAAAGTGCTGAATAACCAAGTGAGTGAACAGGTTGATGATGAGGAATCAATTGATATCCCGGCTTCTACTTCTACTCCTCCTTCGTCTAATCCAACAACTTCTTCCGAGCCTATTCTCCGTTTTCCACTAGGCTCGAACCCTCAGCCCACTTCCTCGAGTCAACCTCCAACGATCCCAACTCTAATTCTGGGACCTATTCCATCTCCACAAACTTCTCCACAAATGTTGGATCAAACCATTATTGATAAAGCTCCTTATCCACATAGGATAAGAGGCAACAGACCAAGTCCACAAATGGAGAAGATTATGAAAATTTTTAAGCAAGTTAACATAAACATTCCTCTCCTAAATGCTATCCAACAAGTTCCATCCTATGCGAAAATTCTAAAGGACTTGTGCACTAGGAAAAGGAAAATTCAAGTGCCTAAAAAAGTTTTCTTAGTGAGTAATGTGAGCACTGCTTTTACCCAACAAATACCCAAGAAACGAAAGGACCATGGGAGTCCTACAATATAAATTACTATTAGGGGTAAAAATATCAATCGTACTCTACTCGATTTAGGCGTCAGTGTTAACTTGCTTTCGTATTCTGTCTATGAGCAATTAGGCATCGGAGAGTTAAAACCGGCGCACTGCACTCTTCGGATGGCCGATCGATCTATCACCGAACCTAGGGGTGAGCTAGAGGACGTGTTAATCAAAGTCGGGGAATTTATATTCCCTGTGGACATAGTTATTGATACATAACCTGTAGCAAACCCCCGAAACCAAATCATGGTGATTCTAGGTCGACCTTTCCTAGCGACTTCCAACACAATAATCAATTGTCGAAACGGTTTTATGACCCTATCTTTCGAGAAGATGTCAATTGAGATTAACATTTACAAGTTGGGAAGTGAACCCTCCGAACCCTATACTCATGTATTTTCTATCGAAACGATACATTCCGACAGCAGCGAACTTGAAAAGCTTCACGATATTTATCTCGACTCCACTATTGCATTGTTGTTTGATCCTGCTATTTATTATACATATGAGAACCCTTCTATCGACAAGTCAACACCCAAATCCAAATCCTTTGACTTGTTGAATAAGTTAGTCGAGCTGTCCGGGTCAATATCTAATGCTAAATATGAAACTTTTATGGAGTCCGAGGATCATACCTTTCTTTCCGATGAAATTATCATTTGGAATATCGATGAAAGGTTTGAAGACATTTTCGCCGAAGAACTCGCATTCATAGAAGACATGGGAGTTGTGATGAATCAACCCCAAACCAAAGAAGTTAAACCGCCGCCCCTTCTTTTTATCAAGAACGAGAATGCGAGTAATCCATCATCATTTTTTCGTCTCTACAAACCGAGACGTAAACCCGTTCTATTACACTTCTTATCTCCTCCCCGCTTCTTCACTTCTATAGGTGACATGATTTTCTACCAACCAGTGCGTTACATCGATAAAATATTTGAATGGTTGATGTTAACTTTTGGTCTTTGTAAAGCTTCACATAGACCAATAACTTTCCCTCGTAATTTTAAATGTTTAATACTATTTTACTCAAGTCTTGGGGGAAGAAAAATATTTTTGCTCTTGAAAATAAATTTTTAAAAAATTGTGAGCCAAAAATAAGTTTGGGGGAGGATTTCACTGTCATTTATTCATGTCCCGTTTAATAACTTTTCCTCCCAAGTCTACAAGTTTTTTTATGATTAAAAGATGACATCAGTGAGAACACTGCTGCAAATAGGTTTGGGAGAGGTTTGTGCTTATTCACGCATTATTTTGCATTATACTAAATATAAGCACAAATTTTTTATTTGATAGTAAAAGTTAGAAAGTGAAAAATTACATATGAAAGATAAGAATAGTTTAAGAAAAGCAAGAAAGTTAGATGTTTTCATAAAACTAAACTAGTAATAAGTAGTCATGATCCATTGTCCCAAGGGTTAGTAAGATGAAGGAAATTACTAATCTGAGGATAAAAATAGATCTGAAAAATAGTCCCTATTTTTGAGGCCAAACATTTGAACGTTGATACCATACTATACGCACTTGCACACATCTTGAAACTTGGGATAGTAGAGGATGCCTTGAAATGCTCTTGTCTAAAAGCCTTGGTATGAAGAAAAATAAAAATATAAAGAAAAAACGGTGAAGAAAAATAAACACTGGTTTTGTAATTGCTTAAGGAAGCATAAAAAAAATATAGCGAGGGTGCGTTATCACCTAGTGCCTTAGACCAATTGGTTTGAGAGTCACTGCTAAGCCTTAGGTGTTGTAAGACGAGGATATTACGCCTAAATGAGCGAGCATATTTGGTAATCGGTTGGTTAAGACCTCAAGAAGTATTATCGGTCGCATGAAAAATGTGCGAGCAATTCTATCTAAAATATTCACCGACTAAAAGGTATTAAGAAAGATGGACAAGAGTATGATAGCTTGAATTGAATTCTCTAAGTGTAGAGATGTCATTTACATACACGTAGGGGTATATGATCGATGTTTGGAAGAAAGGTAGGGAGGAAGACTAAAGGCGAGGTTTTATTAAGGGTGATGTGATTTCCGACATCTTTTCATGACCATTAAGATAGGGCTCATAGCAACTGAAAAGTTAGTATAGTTGGAAACTCTTCTTTTCAAGTTCTTTCTTTTATAGTTCTTATCTTTGTATGTAACTTCAATCTTATTTCTTTTATTATGGGATTTTGTGGGTTTAATCCACTGAAAACCATCAGGAGACAACACTCCTCCTATTAGGGACACCAAGAGGTTTAAAGGCTTGTTGCACGTGCTCAGTGCAATCGTGATTGCCTAAGAAAGTGTGCTAGGTTTTCTTTTCCTTTTTTTCTCCCTCTCTTGAACAACTAGTTTTCTCGGGACGATTAAAATTAAGTTTGGGGGTATTTGTTCAGTCGAAAATATTGCACATTTGATGGAACATTTTCCTTAGTTTTGTTAAGTACTTAAAAATGTTTATGGTAATTATGGTACATATATGGGTTTATCTGCAAAATACTCTTTATCATATATTTATACACTATACTTAATATTATGAAGGAAAATATATGCATATAATATTTATATAATATTTTAGTAATTTAAATATGCATGTCATATCAAATATTCCTAATCAATATTCTTAAAATATCATATCATATAAAATGGTTAGGATAATATCTCAAAATAAATAACAAATATTACTAATACTATGAATTGAGATATTGTGCATATTTAGCTCAGGTCTGGAGATCAAGATATCCTAGATGTCGGAAATGAAATCTACCGATAAAATTGAATCAAATCATAAAATCATGAATGGCAGAGACTTAGAGAAAAAATAAAAAATCCAGACATTGAAGTGATCTCCACGTGTCAACATAATAAGGCACCTGAATTTTGGAACCCTAACTTCCCCCAAATAGACACGCTTCCGCGGCCAATAGGTACAAATAGTTGCGGATCCGTGGCCATTTAATGGCCGTAGGATCTAAAACTTTAGGAGTTAGATCGTGATTGCATATCTTAACCTATGAGATTTAGGATTTCTGATTTAGGGGATATATAAAGGACCGATGGCAAAAGTTATAAATCATCACCTTTAACACGAAGCAAATCACCGTCAAGAACAAGAGATCCATGATAGGTCCGCGATTCGACGTGATAGAGCGACGTGAATATCGACGGAACATCTACTTCCTACGAGGTAGAGATCGAGAGAAACTTTTTCTTGTAATCTAAATTCGAAGGATTTGTACTTGTAACGTTGATTAATAAAGGTAGATCATTTGCTTAATTATTTCGCATTTACTTTCTGTAATTATATCATGATCTCCTTCTCTATCTTCTCTTCTATCTCAACCACGCGTGAGTAATTCCTAGCTTGCTAGGGTTCGTAGGATTAGGGTAGATCAATGGATAATAAAATCTCTTAACTTCTTTTACATCCTATAAAGTATATAAACTTTAGCAAAATAAATGTTAACATCCTTATCGGGCGTGCTACCAATTTATTGATAGTCTCAACCGCGATTTGAGATTAGATTAATAATTGTTTTGGTAAAGACTAGACATGAATAGAGATCAATGCAAGGATAAGATTCAAGAGTGGGGAAACCCTAGTTTCTTCGAAAAGAACCCTAGTCCACATTCATCATTATCGATCTAGTTTTAAATCTATTAAAAGATAAAATGAGTCATCTTTAATTACTCATCCATTACTACTAAATTCTATGAACCCTACAAGCCTCTTCTTTATAGATTCTACATCCGTATATCGTAGATCTACAACCAATCATCCATTCTTTCAATCAACTCGTCTAAAACAAGATTAAAAGTTCCATGCATTCCTAAGGACGACCCGTACTCATCTCGGCTAGCTACTCGCGACACCATTATTGATTGCGGTTAACATTATTTACGACAAACACTTTTTTAAAATCAATCAGGAGGCATCTTAACAAAATGCGAATCAAAAAAGACGATCCAACTCTATGGAGTCGGATAAGGGGTGTCTTTATCTTAGGGTTGTAATAATCCATCTTTCAATTATTGCATACTTATCCATGATCAATTGCTAGTTGCTTTCAATACTATACATTGTGGTTTCAATTTGATGGCATCTAGAAACGACTTATTGGTTCAAGTGTTGAAATATTTCTCTTTCGATACTATTGACACTTCTAGGATTTCCATGTATGCATACACACATGCAACTTTTGTGGTGCAAAAGGACACTTAGCACATTCTTGTTCTTTAAAGAGAAATATTTTGTCTTGTGCCAATATGAGATGGGTTCCCAAGGCTAACCCATATGGATTCATGAAAACTTGGATATCGAAATCCCCCTCCATATCTTATTTTGTAGGTGTGGACCAATTAACAACTTGAGCGATTCGGGATCGTGATGAGCAAGAGCAACTCAATGGAAAATTTGCTTGGCTCATCAATTTGTGGGGTGATGTATTCTTTGGTATACTCTTTTAGAATATTGCCTATTTATGTGTGCTTAATATTGATATTCTAATTGTGTATGATATTTTATTCTATACCCCAAGTATTGCACAAGTGCTTATCTTAGATATTTTTTTTGCTTATGTTCATGTATGAGATGCTATTCATAAGATATTTCAATTGATATTTACAATTGGTATCATTCTTTATGCTCATATATGATTTTGTGTGCTCAATTTTCTTTAAACTTACTATCTTTTAAACATGAGCACAATAGTTTGAAAACTTAATTTAGATTTGCATATCTTATGTTTTCTTGTCATAAAACACTCTCACTAGTTTAAAATGCGTCTTTAATCTTTTAAGTGAGAGTTTGTATCTATGTAGTTTTAAATTATTTAAATCTTTTTCATATGAATACAATTTGGGACATGTTTAACTTAAACCAATTTTCAATTGGAATCTTTGCTATGTGCCTTGTTTAGGGTGTTAGTGCTTACAACTTGCTTATCTATGTTTGCACATACCTTTTTGCATGAGTAGAATTATTCATTGATATTGAATTCTTAGTTCATCTTACCAAATGGTTTATGCAACCCTTTTAGGGGACCCACTTGTGGATTCCGTTAATTACAACAAATCCTATGGGTATAGCGGAGAGAATTAGAAACCCTTCACCGGAAAGTTGATTTTCAAGAAGATAGAGTTACTCATGCTTGCACTCACATACGGTTTTCAATCTTTTCCAATTGGTATCATATTGCTTTCAATTGGTATCTTTGTTATATGAGCTGCTTGCATTCACATGCTAGTATAACTTGTTTATCTTTTTCATGTGATTGGTTTTGATTTATTCATGAGTTAGTATCATTAATGTCTATCACTTGTATTCCATTATATATTTTGTTTGAGATCTAATGGTTTGTTGTATAAGTGATTATGAGATGGGACTCATGAATCGATCTGTTGGACTTGCTTCTCGTATTAGGAGATTCAACCGATTGGGATATGTAAGTGTTGCGCTATTGAGATATAATATTTCATTTTTATATTCTCAATCTCGTGTTGTGCACTTTTTAAATCAATATTCTTGTTTTTAAAACATGCACACACTTTATACATGCATAATACGATTATGTTTTTCATTATTATCATATGGTTATGTCACGACCCGTAATTTAGCACGTGACCGGCACTTAAATTACGCAACGTCTAAAGGCGTGACGTAAATCAAGTAAGCCGAAACCCAAAAAATCTAAACCTTTTTACGGAAAATAGTGGGGGTGCAGTTTTGAAATAAAGGTATAATGAATCATGTTTTTCTTTTAAAAATTTGGGCAGTACCTCCCTTGTATATTTTGATCCAAAAACATATATACAACAATATATAGGCATTTCCAAGTGGGAGCTAGCTCTTTGCCAACTGGCAGAATCACAACCACGCAATAACATATATACGAAACCCAACGGCGAAGAATCAACCCAGAAAGAACAAATAAAGAAACAAGACATCAAAACTTAAGAAAACGATCATAAACCCATTACTCTAAGTCTCGCACAAAACCCAAGTCTGACTAGGTCTACCAATATACAATTCTAGTCCTCTGATTTGATGTGATGGAGTTTATCTAGATACAATAGAATATAACAATACGAGAGTGGGCTCGATCCTACATGTGTCCCACCTACCAAAGCAAAGCACCCTGGAAGAAGCTATGTGCCAGCAATACCGCAACTGATCCCAAGAGGTCAAACCTGCAAGAACTGTGGCACAACGGGGGTGAGTTGCCAACTCGTGAGTAGAAAATATCATCAAGTGGAAATCGAATAAAACAAAGATTTCCTAGGTTACTATATCCTGAAGGTAATACTATGATATCTAGAGTAACCACATATGCATATATGTCAACAATCGATCAATGCAATGACATATATAAATAAACATCCGACATCATATGCCTATATGCCTGTGGATATCATCCACATGTCCACCAACGACACAACAATATCATGGAACCTGAGTGTCCCATACCGATACTCGAACATCATGAAAACAGAAGCATGTATATAAATATGAGGATATCAACTACGTGTGTCCATAATCGGCACATCAAAATTATGGAACATGAGTGTCCAACACCGACACTCGAAACATCATGAAAACTCGTGTCCAGCATCGACGTGTAAATCCTCATATCTTAGGCTCCGTCAGTCCGGATCGGCCCATATCACAACTACGGTCGGTATCCTCCAGATATCCGCCGCGCCAAACTATCTCGGGCTCCGTCAGTCCGGATTGGCCCATATCATCTCACGACTCCGGTCGGTATCCTCCAGATAACCGCCGAGCCCAAAAGGATCACCAGTAGGTAGTGCTCCCTGCCAGGCTCATCGTCTATATTTCGAGCTTCTTGTCCAGGGGTACCTCACCGGATCCACCATGTACCCGCAGATGGTGCCTCCCGCTCCTCGAATCGGGTATACTCACTGCTCAGAACCGAGAAAATCATGGTGGACACCTCGAAATATCATATCAAGAGAAACCGCATTTTTAAAACAATACACAATTTCCTTTGAAATTAAACTGCGGTTCTCAAATCCAGAGATCTCATAAAAATAGCATCTCAATGCATATAATCATAAAGTACGATGTATGCAACATAGAGTAGTAATATGAGCATATCGAGTATATCATGCAAGCATGTAAAGTGATAATACTAAACAATGAATGTACCTTTACGGTTAAGAGTAATATCATGATAGGGCAGTTCTACTATGTAAGTAGCATGGCAGTTACCGATGATGAATGTGTGTGAGCCGGCAAATCTGTATAAGTGTAACATGGGCATCAACGGTAATTGTGCAGGTGTACTAACAATGATATCATATAAAATTAAATACTGGAAACATGATAGGTATCATACGAGGAATAATATCCTACACAACATGAACAATAAATGGGTATATCTACCTACACAAGAATCATACAGTCACTTTTTAAATGATACACATCGTCATTTTGAAAATAGGTATGGTTCAGGTGGAAATATTTATATCGGCGCCCTCGCCTCATAACTTCCCATATGACAATAATTCTCAATCATCATCCTCAAATCACTAGCGCGGATCAATTATCCTGTACATCTCATCGCGTACGGTAATCCATCGTACGGGTTCATCAAACAGAATAGGGAATCTATCGACCTATGCAATAATGAGGGTACGAATCTAAAGTCTCGTACGGCATATTACTCATTATACACATAAATATATATACACACACACACACACACACGCATACATACATACACACACATATATCTCAACTCACATTTGTATAAACGTCATATCTTATTAATTTCACAACACTTCTATCTCAATCTCGTGTCGTGTTTATCGATCTCGATCTCATATCCTATCATTATCAACCCATACTTGTCATCTTTCAATTCATACTTATCATGATTCACTTCTCATTTCATATTCTTATATATCAATATATTCATTAGTGTCAACTTTTATCATATCATCTTTTACTAAATCCTATAATTATGTTATCTTAAGTTCGTAGCATATTCTTTATCCAAATTTATAATTTAAAACACAATCTTCCATATCAATGGTTGCGGGGGTGCTATACGCCATCCACCCAATTTCCCCCGTAGATATAAATCTACTCACCTGCTAAACTCTTCGCTTAGCCAAAGTCGATGTACTTCGTCGTCTCGGAAGTCCACGCGAAGGTACCTACAATCAATACACAATCGAAATGCAATTCTATTAAAACCAATATCCAAAACCGATACGGCACACGAATCGCTTATAGGTTAGAACCTATAACCTACGCATGCAAAATCAACCAAATAACCCTCGTCCATTGACGTACAAACGTCAAACGACGGAATCAAATCCAAATATAAAAACCGCGCTTTCCAAATATAAAAACCAAGAATTCACATATCGGAAAATATAACCAAAACACTATCTAGTACTTCCCAGATTTTGGCTCAGGTAAATAGGGACTAAACAAGCAAGTACAGGGGATAGGTTGTAGGGTTAGTGAGCTACAGCCAAAACCACAACACCAATGCCCACAGGAAGTCCGGTGACATCATGATAAAATACGGCCTCGCCGGTCACACTAGGATGAAATGGGCTCGTGTTCTGGTGTTGGTTTTCTAATGGTCTATCTAGGTCAATGGACCTGCTTGATTTTCTTAAAAATACCCCAGATAGCTCCAGATACCCTGTAGGCCTTTAGGTTTCACAAAACCGACACGGAACAATTCTAACTTCGTGTATCGGGTTCTAAACTTATTTCCAGGCCTCTAAATCAATCTCTAAGGTCTTGAAAACACTCACTAAAGCTCAATTAACCAATTAAAAGCAAATTATAATTTTCTAAGATCGCATATCCTGAATAACTCAAATTCTAAACTAAACTACGATATTTAACATAAACACTAATCTAAACTGAAGTGATTACCTCATTTGCAACTAGAGAAAATTCTTGAGTTGCCCAAAGTCTTCAAAATCCAAATTGAATGATTCTAAGGGCTTAGAATGAGTTTGTGCATGTTTATTGTGAAGGGGGCATGAGGTTTTGAGAAGGAATTGGAGATGAGGCATGGAGGTAGTGAGGGAATGAAGCATGAAGCAAATGAGTTGAAGAAAAACAATGGGGAATGAGAATGGGGCAGCCAACTCTCTCTTAAGCTCACTCTCTCACACAAAATATCTCCCCCTACACTCACTCTCTCACACAAATATCAATTTTGTTTCCTTCTCCTTTTGTTTTTCACTCATGGCATCTAATTTTATTCCTTTCACACACACACTCTTTTCTTTTCTTTTCCTTTCTCATTCTCTTCTCTCACAACTCACAAGTCACAAACACAAATACAAACACAACATATACATGACATGGTGTACTAGCCATGGAACAATGTAAAAAAATACGTATTTGACCAAAAATTCGATAAATATCATTATAATAAATAAATCATTTTATTCTCCGATAAATTTCCAAATATTGGTATATACTTATACCATTTTACGGAAAAACCCCTATCCGTAAATCGAATAGTTTTTGTGAAATATATTATTTTAATATTAAATTTCCAAAAATAATATTTTATATTTCTGAAATGTTACAGGTTCGTACTACGACATATATTCTGACTCATAAGTTACAAAAATTGTTTTTCTTTTTATGAGTTAGCGCATGTTTTTGAGCTTTTCATTGTATATCATTTTCGAAACATGCTTTTGTGTATGAGTTGAGATCCGCTTTCAAAATTGTTCATTTTCAATTCGTATCCACTCATACTTGCCTCTACATACCATTAGAACTTGTTTATCTTTCTTTCATGTGGTTTTTTGCATGTATATTTGCATATCTTTTATATACATGTTTTTGGATACGAGTTGAGCTTCATTTTCAAAATTTGCATTTTTTACTTGTGCTCGTATCCATCTCCTATTAGTTTCCTATACATACATTTAGGGGGAATGATTCAAATATTTGATTCGCTTTAGGTGTACGCATATGTTTAGGTGGAATAGTTCATACGTTCTAAATTTCTCAAACACCCTTTTTGATTATGTCAAAATGGGGGAGAATAATATAATCGTTAGTATATCGATATCGATAATTTTGGTTATCTTTAATATAGATATACTATTTTCTATTCATGTTTTGCTATCATCAAAAAGGAGGGAATGTTAGCTTATGAATTTTGATGATATCGTTTATCCATTCTCGCTTGGTTTTGATGATAGCTTAAACATGAATAATTATTTAATGTCACTTACTTATCTTACTTTATCTTATCGACACTATATACACTTGTGTATTAGCTTGTTTTTCCTATATCTTGTGTATACCGAGTTATATATCGATATAAACATGTTTTACTTGTGTTATATTTCTTGATATCGATATATTACTTTCATCTATTGTTTAAATGATTCACAATATGGATATGTATATACATATGTTCTATATCTTGGTTTCTCATGTATTATGTATATATATAGTATATCAATATCTTATGGCTCGAGTTTGATTCATATCTTAATATTGATATATTATTCATTTCATAGTTTATGATAATCGAAACAATGGATGTTCATATACTTGTGTTTAATATCCTGTTTATTTCATAACATTGTATATGAAATGCTTAGTCGTTTTGAAATTGATTTTCAGGATATCTGATATCTCACAACACAAGCGTTTAAAGGAGGATTGAGAATATTGAGCTTAAATGTTATATCTAATGGAGGTTGGAGGAATATGGACCAGAGCTTCTCAAATTGCATATCAAATTTCGTGGGTTTAAGCTACATAGCCGAGAAACAAGAATTCAAGCTACGATAGCTAAGAAATTAGGAGCCAAGTCCAAGTTGAAGCGTCGAAATCAAGACCAAGATTTGAAGTTCGACTTCAAGACGCTAGTGAGTGGTTTGGCGAGTGTTTCCCCAATCAGAGCAAAGCTCTGTTCAAATTTTGAAATTTGAAATGAAGCAGCGCTTCATAATAGCGCCAGTGCTAAGAGTCAAAGACTCTGTTACAGCGCTCACGTGCAAAGCACGAGAGCACTAGCAGCGCTGGCGCTAAGAGTCAAAGACTCTGTTGCAGCGCTCACGTGCAAAGCACGAGAGCGCTAGCGCTGGAACTAAATGTTCCCTGCCGTTGGATCAAAGATCAAATAGTGATTAAAAAATCACCAAGATGCAGACTAAATTCTATATGGGGAAAGATTTTCTCAATCTTGTTAGAACAATAAGATTTCCTTCTGTAAAACAGAAGCCGTAGGATCAAAAATCCAACGGTGGGGAAATCTCCAAATCAATTAGAGAAAATATCTCTTCAACTGATTCAATAAATCAGCCATCACTATATAAAGGCCCCGAAACTTCAAGTCTGAGACAGAGGAACCCCCCCCCCCAAAATTTTGAGAAAGTTCAGAGAGAAGAGTAAGCTCTTGGCAGAAGAAGAATTTCTTCAAAGTAAAATAAAGAGATCAAAGTATCTCATCAGAAAAAGAACTTAGTTCTTATGCTAGATCATAGTCTATAAAGAAAATGTCTTTCACAAAAAGATCATAACATCTCACTATGAAAAAGGGGAAGAATAATTCAATTCTCTTAGGATCACAGATTCATAAAACCAAAGCCTTTCACCCAAAACATAAGAGATTGAAATATCTCCTATAAAATAAGAACTTTGTTCTTAGATCCATGAGACAAAATCTCTTATAAGGGAGAATTTAATTCTCAGAGAGCAGAGTTACCTAAAAAGAGCCCTAGGGCTCCAATTGACCGAAGTGCTTCAGCGCTCCAAATCTAGCGCACAGCGCTGCAGAGCCTTAGCGCTCCAAATTTAAAGAAGCGCTCTGCACTTATTGACTGGCGCTCAACGCCAAGCGCGCCACGTGCTCCTCACGTGTGTGCTACTTAATAGAAGTGCTCTGCGCTCATTGACGGGCGCTCAACGCCAAGTGCACCACGTGCTCCTCACATGTGCGCTACTTAACATAAGCACTTTGCGCTCTTTGACTGGTGCTCAGCGCCAAGCGCACCACGTGCTCCTTACGTGTGCGCTACTTAACAAAAGCGCTCTGCGCTCATTGACTGACACTCAATGCCAAGCGCGCCACGTGCTTCTCACGTGTGCGCTACTTAACAGAAGCGCTCTGCGCTCATTGACTGGCACTCAGCGCCAAGCGCGCCACGTGCTCCTCACGTGTGCTCTGAGAGAACATAAACTGTTCTTTAAATAAAGCACCAGATCTATAATGAGTGCTCAGCACTCAATAAAAGAAAAAAACAATTGCCAGAAACCAGACCAATGCTCGGCATTTTAACTGAATGGACCGAACCCAAGTTGGCCACAGATCCCTAATTCAGATTAATTGAGCCCATATGCTCACAAATCTTTGATCTTAGTCCTAAATTGGACTACAGATCTCCCAACCAATATTGGTTCAAGGGTACATCTCTTCACTCCTCTGATATTTGTCGTTGTAATCCATCAACGTCTTCAGAGAGGTGACGGGTCCCGAAAACCAGACATTTCACGGACCGTGGGGTCCTTAAACTCATGGACTATGATGTCTTTAAACTTTACGGAATGTGGGGTCCTTAAACTCATGGACTATGATGTCCTTAAACATTATGGACTATGATGTCTCTAAACTACCATGGACTGTTAGGTCCTTAAACTCATAGACTATGACGTCTTTAAACTATGGACTATGATGTCCTTAAACTTCTGGACCGCAAAGTCCCTAAACTAAAACAATAGATCCCAAATGCTTTCTTTTTGGATCTAAATAATCCTGTTAAGTAGATCTTAGTCTAAAATTAGGCTAACGTATCCTTAACAAACGTTTAAATTGATCTTAGTCTCAAATGAGATTAACGATCCTTAAACCCAACCCAACCCAAATCTAAGAAAATACGGATTTGGACTAATCCCCTCCCTACAGGCGACAACATAAATTAGTCTCCGTATACAATCCACGGGCAACCAAAAACAAAACAAACACACACAACTCGAAGTGACCATCTGAAGAAGGAGAAAGTGGTTACCGCGATGCGGTAGCTTAATTAACTGCAGGGGCTTGTGCCTGCAGGGAAGAGCATCCCCACAATCAAAAACCCCTCACAATGAGGGGTAATCTGACGAAGTCTGCTACAACAGCCGCATCCGTCTAAACCTTCGATACATGGTGCCATAAATCAACTTGGCATCTTCGGAGAGGTGGATGGATAAAACCAAATAGCATCTGCCCCCAAAATTCAGGCCGGACGTCCCAACGTCCCAGTCGCGTCTTTCGGCAGAGAACATATTCTGGCACGCCCGGTGGGACCTTCCTCTTTCCACTTCACACTTAGTTTGTTGTGTTTTTCCGCGATCAAATAATCGCGGTATATGTGTTTGTTGTTGCCCTTAAGGGAAGGGATACTGATGCAGCGTTTCTTCTTTATGAAGAATGGCATTTGCTCCCACCTTAGCAACTCAGGCTCTGTCATTTCTGGTGGAGTCAAGTACGGTCCACTGGCAGGCTCAAATCTCTGCAATCCAGCTCTTCAAGAAATCAACGAGCTTCTTTTTGGATCGATACTCTCGCCTCCCACCCTCGGTGCCTCAACGCCGATGGAGGAATCCCAAAGGAAGTCTGTCTTCCACAGGCTGGTTTCCCAAGCAGCAGTTTTGCCGACGGAATCGATCCTCAAACAACTGGCGCATGCCAAGGACAAAGGTCGGCGCAGAGGACAGAATATTCAAGCTCTCAAAGGAAACAGGGGGCAGGCTCGTCAAGATCCCGAAGCTAATCAAATCCCAGCCGTAAGAAACGGCCAACGTCGATATCAGCGTTATACAAAATGAGCTGGGGGCAGTCCTCCGTATAGTCCTGTTTCAACCCCAGTGGTGAATGTTTTTGTTCTAACTGGGAACAGCTTCAAATTGTTGTGAAGGGTCAGACAAAATTCTCCTACCGCAATATTGAAGAAGTCTCCGCAGCCCATGGAGATCCCTCGAGAGCAGAAACCAGTTCGCTCCCTGAGACAACTTTCCTCATATATATATAAGGTTTGGAAGCAGGTGAAAGGGACTCACCCCAAGACGGATCCTGATACAGTGGTTCCTCCCAAAACCAAAGCGGCTTTTCACAACAAAAGGCCTAATAAAGCTCAAGTGCCCGGAGCAAACTCTAAAAGCCAAAGCTCCAAAAATCCCAAGCCTAGGGGCATGGTAGTTCACATAGTCTATGTGGTGAATTTCAAAGACAAAGTTCGAGCTTCTACTAGTCACCAACCTCAAACTCGGTCCCTGACAAAAGTTCAACTGCAACGTGAAAATCAGCAGGAGATTCTTGCTCAGGCGGCATCACTCATTAATCCATCGTCTAAGGAAAATCCCGAAGACGCACCTAGAGAAAGAACAGAGCACGAGTTGGATATTGATTTCCTAAATCACGCTCTAAAAAAAACGGTATGTCCACAAGCAAAATGGGCATGGATGAAAACCCGAAAGGGCACCGTGAGTAAAAACATCAGGACTATCGGCGAGCTTGTGAAAACCCAGAAGGGCGCAACCTCGTTAAAATAAATACACTTACGAGATTCTCACGACTCGTAAGGAGAATCCTCCCTGTGAGACCCTCATGGCTCATAGGATTCGAAAGCCTTAAGTTACAGGGATCTAGACCTGTTCTTAAGCCGTCATATCTCTCAAATTGCCTTACAGGCCGTCCATATTGACCCTTGTATACAATCCAGAGGCATGAGTAAATATTTCTTTGCCAAGTTCTACAAATGGCAAGAAATGTCCCTATATGGTGAAAAATACTTGTAGGTCCTCTCGACTTATAAGAAGAAAACACGCTTGGAAGATCCTTACGACTTGCAAGAGAAAACACCACTTAGAAGTCCTTACGACTTCTAAGGAGAACATACACCTACAAGATCCTCACGACTCGTAGGGAGAAATACCTTTATGAGACCCTTACGGCTCATAAAGTCAAAAGTCTTAGCCGACAGAGTCCTAACCCTGTCTACTAAGCCACCTTTGTCCAAATCGACAGGGGCAAATGATGAGTCGCTCCTGTCAATATCCCAGTTGTAGCGATGCAGATGCCTAAACAGGTGTCAAACTCTAAGTCAACTTCTCCGGCAAGTGTCGTTCCTACAGTCACCTGATGAAGAAGGGGACCCCGTTCGTCTGGAATCGCAAATGCCAAAGCGTACTAGACGAAATCAAGCAATACCTGCAAAACCCGCCAGTACTGACCGCTCCAGTCAAGGGAAAGCCACTTATCCTGTACACAACTGCCCTTGAAGGATCCTTAGACGCACTGTGGGCACAAGAGAACGACCAAGGGAAAGAGAGAGCCCTATACTATTTGAGTCGAGTTCTCCTGGGGTCAGAAAACAACTACTCCCCTATCGAAAAACATTGCCTGGCATTAATCTTTGCAATAACGAAGCTCCGGAACTATGCGTTGGCGCATAAGGTCCACCTCATATCGAAAGTAGATCCTATCAAATATTTAATGTCAAGAGCTATACTGACGGGATGGCTCGCCAAATGGGCTCTCCTTTTGATGGAGTTTTCGATAATATACCGACCTCTCAAGGTAGTGAAAGGCCAAGCCATCTCCGACTTCTTCGCTGAGCATCCAATACCCGCCGATTCACCCCTAAATTGCGAATTGCCAGACGAGCACACATTTGACACGATCGACAGAGAGAAAGGAGAGAGTGATGCTCGGTGGGAACTTTACTTTGATGGGGTATCTTCCTTAAAGAAGCGACAACACAATTGAAGGGTTCCGGCAGCGCCCCGGCCGTCGAAACGCGGCCAAAATGCGGAATAAAAATTTATCAAACCGGCGCTACCGCTATCCGAATCCCGGATCTACCTTAAACCCTATTCTATCGAGCTAACTAAGAGTTAGAAAGGTTATACCGAGATGATCCGAGTCCTTCGGTCTTCATTCCAAGCTCCTAGTGATTCCTTGACGAAGTTTGGTTGCCGGTCTTCCTTCATCTCCGATGATCCACCCGAGGGAAACGGCGCAAGCTCCAACCTTGTCGAACGAGGTAACCGACGCCCCAAAGTCGCTAGCGATGGAGAGTGTGGGTGTATGAAAATGTCACTATGGTTTTCCTCTCATCCATGTGCTCCATGGAGCAACTCAAGAAGAAGAATGGATGAGGTGATGGAAAATTAGCATGAGGAAAAAATGGTTAAGTGTTTTGTGTGCATGAGAGAGTGAAAGAGTGGGCTCTTTTAAAAAATGTAATCATCAACCAAAAATGAAATAATCCCTATGCCCACTAGAAGTGGCCGGCCCCTTCTCCCATTCCCATCATAAAAAATCAATTTCCTTTTTTCAATTAAACAATTGCACACCATACTTAAATACCATGCTTTGACCCATGCCTTTGCCACATCATCCCTTCCACCTCATTTATAAAACAAATGATTTTCCAAAAAGGGAAATCATATAAATGAGGTGGCAACTTCTTCTAGAAGCTATTCCATAGAAAATACGGAATACTTCCCGGTACATGTACCGAAATACATATACGCGTATTCGTACCAAAATACGAATAGCCGAGAGAGAAAACGAATAGTGAACAATAATACTAGAATACGTATATACAAATACATATATAAATTATTAAATCAAAACCCGATTTAATAATCCGGCTTAATCCTAAGCCGCTAGTATTATCAACCGTCCGATTAAAGTCTGCGCAGCACTTGCACATATTTAATCGGACACCTGTATGTATCAACATACCTCATGTACACCATATCGCCTGAAACGTGAAAATCCTCTGTGTGGGACTCTAAAGACTCGTCAATACGCTGGCAGTGGGTTTAACCACAAGCACGTCAGCGGCACTAGCTGTACGTAACGGCTACCCAGGTATAGAGCGAAAGAGAGGCCGACGAGCAAACTCATTCTGAACCCCTACTGAGCCTGTCAGTGACAATATCCGCACAGTCCGGTCTATTCGTTTAAGAGTATTGCATATCGAGTCTCGGGGGGTGGATAAAGTCAGACCCCCAACAACGCGATATTTAGTGTCGGGATGAAACCCATCATCACCTGAGAAACTATCGATCCTGGATCGGTAATTCTCGTCCATCGTGGCCACGGATTTATGGTGATGGCCATTCGTACACAACGCGACATCAACCCCCAATACCGGGGAAGACGAATCCCCGACGATCCAATCACTGCCTCCATATGGCTCGGGACTGTACCAAACTAAAACCTGTTTGCACGACTCCTTTGAGCCGTGGTAGGGTAGTAATCAAAGCATGGTGGGAACTCACATGAGAAAAATGACGATCTCAGGTCGACAGACTAACCTGTACACATGTCACTTGGGAACTGCTATCTGACAATAGGTATAATACCAACTAGCAGGTTCTCGGCAAGTCCGTCCAGTGTACTCATAACCCAATGAGCACCTGTATACTATCTTAGATGAACATACTAACACCAATGGCTTGTGAGACCTAGCCACCGCCCCTCTTCGGGGTCTCGATCAGCATACACTAGTCTACACTGGAGTATCGATGCCCGGTCTCGATACTCCCACGACTAGGGACATTTAAGGATGTGCTTATAGACCCCCAGCTCCCACGTATGTGATCGCCATCACAATGCTGGCAGTCAAGCAAGAATCCTATGGGCTCTATCAACATGTACATGATAATAAAGACAAACCAGATAGCATACTATCATGTTGAGTAAGACTGTTTTATCGGTATTGGTCCTGCCTCAATCATCATAATCATCTGTCCGCGACTATGATAATTGCCTTGAGGGCACTATATCCAATAACAACACCCATATAATCAAATCGGGGGTAGGTCTTATCTTTGTGACTCCACAAGGAGGGATAATGCGCTTTGCCTTCTCCTTAACAGAGCCGAGGACGAACAAAGAGGCCGAATATGAAGCTTTGATAGCAGGTCTTAAGATCGCTGTCGACATGGGAATCGAGAACCTCCTCATATACGGAGACTCCCAGCTGGTCGTTAGTCAAGTAAATGGCGACTATCAAATGTGCAAACCAGAATTGGTAAAGTACGGTGAGAGAGTGCAACAATTGCTGACTCAAATCCTTTCCTACGCCCTGGAAAGCATACTGCGAATGGAGAATAGCAAAGCGGACGCGTTAGCTAAACTCGCTAAAGAACTGGCTGACGAAAACCTCGTTGACGTAAGGATCGTGGTACAAAACCGTCGGGTTCTTGCACCGGCAGAAATATCTCCGGAGTCGTCCGAAGAAAAGGGAGTGACCGAGCAAATGGCCCTACAAATAAAAGACCAGGAAAAGGCTAAGGATTGGAGAGAAGTTTTTATAGACTACTTCAAATCCCGTCAAACACCTGAAGATGTGTCCTCAAGACATCAGCTCATGAAACGAGCTCTGTCTTTCGCCTTCGTCAATGACACTATATATAAGAGATCATTTGATTGTCTATGGCTAAGATGCCTGGGACCTGAAAAAGCAAGGAAAGTCGTCCAAGAAACGCACGACGGACTCTGCGATTCTTACCAAGCCGGGCCGAAGATGAAACTGAAGATCAAAAGGATGGGCTACTATTGGCCCACAATGATCCAAAACTGCCTCAAATACGCGAAGCAGTGCTACTCGTGCCAAATTCACGTGGACTTCATTCACCAGCATCCAAATCTGCTACATCCAACGGTGGCTAGCTGGCCGTTCTAAATGTGGGGAAATGACATAATCGGGCCCATTGAACCAGCATCGTCCAAAAACGTCATCTATCGGACCGGTACACCGCGACGGATTATCTCCGATAACGGGACGGCCTACAGAAGTCACAAAATCAGCCACTTCGCGCAGTAACATAATATAGACTGGAGATACTCTTCGGTCTATAATCCCCGAGCTAACGGTCTGGCTGAGGCTTTCAACAAGACCTCGACGAAGATCGTGAAAAGACGGTGTTCAAAAATAAAAAGGACCGGCACGAGAGACTGCATGAAGCTCTCTGGGCGTATCGAACTACGTTCAAAACGGCCACAAACATAACGCCGTATGCATTGGTATTCGGCGCTGAAGCAGTATTTCCCTTGGAGATAGAGCCACCATCTCTACAAGTGGCGGTCCATTACGAGCTAACAGACGAAGAGAATGCTTATCTTCGCCTGGAGGAGCTCGATGCCCTCGATGAAACTCGTCTTATGGCGCAACAAAACTTGGAAGCTTACAAAGAAAAGATGACGCGCTTAAACGAGAGATTGACTAGGCCGAGAACATTCCGCCAAGGCGAACTCATGCTAGTGGTCAAGAGACCTATGATCCCCAATCGTGCCAAACGGGGGAATAAAAGCCGAATTATGAAGGCCCGTACATCATAGACAAAGTCTACCAGGGTGGGGCTTACTTGCTCATGGATATGCATGGTGAAAGACCCTTCAAGCCAATAAATGGTCATTTCTTGAAGAAATACTACGCCTAACCGTGACGTCTATAAACTACTACGGACCGCAGCATCCTAAGGCTGACGCAAAAAAAAAAACGATACGTCCATAAGCAAAATAGGCACAGATGAAAACCCGAAAGGGCTCCGTGAGTAAAAACAGCAGGGCTACCGGCGAGTTTGTGAAAACCCGAGAGGGCGCAGGCTCGTAAAAAAAATTCGTGCACACTTGCGAGGTCCCCTCGACCTTGTAAGGAGAAAACTACCTGAGTGAGATCCTTACGACTCACAAGGGAGCAACACACTTAGGGATCCCCACGATTCCTAAGGTGAAATTACGCTTACGAGATCCTCACGACTCGTAAGGAGAAGCCCCCTATGAGACCCTTACAACTTATAGGATTCAAAAGTCTTAAGCTACAGGGATCTGAACCTGTTCTTAAGCCGTCATCACACTCCCCAGATTGCCCTACAAGCGTTTCAATACTGACCCTTGTATACAATCCACGGGCATGAATAAATATTTCCCTAACAAAGTCTCACCCACGACTAGGGATATGCTCACACGGTGAACGACCCTTGTAAGTCCTCTCGACTTATAAGGAGAAAATACTCTTGTAAGATCTTTACGACTTATAAGAGACCATACACTTAATACTCTTCACGATTCTTAAGGAGAAAACACACATACGAGATCCTCACGACTCGTAGGGAGAAATATCTTTATGAGACCCTTACGGCTCATGAAGTCAAAAACCTTAGTTGGCAGGATCTTAACCCTGTTTGCTAAGCCACCTTTGTTCGAACCAACAAAGGCAAATGATGATTCGCTCCTGGCAATATCCCAGTTGTAGCGATGCTGATGCCTAAATCGGTATCAGATCCCAAGTCCCATACTCCCGAGAAAAAATTAGCGAGCCAAAAATGCATGTGAAATTAGCCGAAATTATGGGGCAACTTGCAACGAAATCAGCAAGTAAAATATATGCATACAGAACAGCCGAAATGATTGGGTAACTCGCAATAAAAAATCAGCGAGTAAAAAAAAGTATATAGCCGAAATGATTGGGCACCGCGAAAATAGCCGAAATGATTGGGCAATCGCGAACTTCGCGATATAAAAGCTGAAATGATAGAGTATCGCGGAAATAAAAAAAATGAAAGAATAAAACTTTTGCCCTACAGATGAGTCCATACTAACCTCTGTATACAATCCATGGGCATAAACAAAAAGGGGACCATATTTCCCCACCAGACCTTGTCAAAGGGAGAGTCGGATCTTGACGGCAACATCTGCATCCCAGAAGAACCATAACGGCGTTCCTTCTTGTTCCAACTAGAAGCAGATATGATGTCAACAAATGGAGCCATGGAAGAGTCCATATTTACAAGTTTCGACGGCCACATCTACAGCCTAGAGACCCACAACAGAGTTCCTCCTCATTCCAGCAGGATTCAGATGCGACAATCAAGCTCGGAGCCATGGAAAAGTCCCTAGTTCCAAATCACGATGGTTCACAGACAACCTAGAGACCACCTCGACATTCGTCTCATTACAGAAGACACAACGTCAGCAAAACGGAGCCGCGGCAAAGTTCCCAATTCCAGGACTCGACTGTGCACAGACAACCGAGAGTCAACTCCTGACCCCATATGGCTAAAGTCAATCCTGACCTCATATGGCTAAAATCAATCCTGACCCGGTATGGCTAAAGTCAATCCTGACCTGGTATGGCTAAAGTCGATCCTGACCCCGTATGGCTAAAGTCGATCCTGACCCCATATGGCTAAAGTTAGTCCTGATCCTGTATGGCTAAAGTCAATCCTGACCCCATATGGTCAAAGTCAACCCTTACCTCATGGAACATGGCTAAAGTCAATCCTGACCCCGTGGAAAACAGCCAAAGTCAACTCTCGACCTCCCCGTCAAAGCAATACTTTGATTCGGGAGCAGGTCAACTCATCAATCACTTATGAGTCCTCTCGACCTATAAGGAAGAAAATTCTCTTGTGAGATCCTTACGACTCTCAAGAGAAAACACACTTAGGAATCGTCACGATTCCTAAGGAGAAAATACACCTATGAGATCCTCTCGACTCATAGGGAGAAAAATCTTTATGAGACCCTCACGGCTCATAAAATTGAAAAGTCTTAGGCAGCAGACCTGAACCTATTTTCTAAGCCATCGCTACCCTACAAAGAGTCCAAGATGGACAGCTACCTACTATCTACAGGCCACACTTGCTAAAATCACATGGCAACAACACTGCAAAGAGAAGAAAGCAACAGTGGGAGATAAAAAATGTGTATCTTTTATTAATGAATTCAATTGAGTACAAGACGAATAATATAAAAGAATAAAAATGGATACATGTTATTCAAAAATTACAAATGTTTGATTGATACAAAAGCAGCTACTGAGAAGGAGGCGTTTTGAATAAATCAGTCAGTTACTCGCGCACTCCTCTCCACTCCTTTTCACGATCAACCACCGCGGCCAGCTCTGCTTCGGTTTGGGACCGTTGTTGCAGACAGGATGAAAGTTTCTCATCAATTTCCTGCTGAGCACCCTCCTGACTCTACGCAACCTGCTCAGTAAGATCAAGCTTCTTCCTCAGCACCAGCCCTTCAGAAATACATCGTTGAAGATTTTCAAAGATGGAGTTCAACTGTGCAGCATTCACTGCAACCTCGGCACGTAGTTGGACAGATTCAGCGGAAGTCACCTCACGTTCCTTTCGCTTAAGGGTCACCTCTCGTTCGAAATGGCGAAGGAACGAACGCTCTACTCAACCTATGCAGCTCGCTGGGAGTTCGAAACCAACACCTTCGGACAGGACGCCTGAGCCCAATCTCATACAGACAGGCCTAAATCTTCCTGCAATGATTAACCCAAGACTTGACGACGCCCTCGCTATGGAAGTGCCTGAGCGTCAGCAGCATGTGATTAACCTCGGCAGCAAAATCTGCAGCAAATACGGGGGCCTCGGCGTCAAGGTCCTCAATGAACTCGCTTAACATTCGCAGACTATTCGCAGCACCCCTGGATGAAGGGCGTTTAGCAAAAGGCCCTGCCGGCATAGGAATCTGAGACTCGAAGGGAGCTGGAGTCGGTGTGATTGCTGCAAAACAAATCATAGTCAGATATCGGCTTAAGAGATAAAAGAAGATGCAAGAGAAATGAAGGCTACTATACCGGCTACGGTAGGTGGCAGAGCCGGGAGTACTGGTGGCACGACTATTCTCTCGTCCCCTCCTTCAATTTGTGGAGCTGTAATCAATCTAAAGTTAACAATGGCAGGGTCACCCATTAAAGAAAAGAAACGACGTCGGTTAGAAAAGATACTTACCGGAACCAGCAGGCAGACTAACTTCCGACTGGAAGGAGAAGTGCGGGTTCAACACTTGATACAGATGATCGAAATGAACTCCTACAAGATTGCGACAGTGCATGGTCAGTATAAGGAAGATGACATCCACAATTCAAATTAGGCAATCGCAAACCCATGCCTTCCAGCATCGAAGAGGACACGAGAGAAGGCGAAGGGTCGGCGACCGTCAGAGCTGCAACCGACGACGGTTCTTTGGGTGGCACGACCTTAATGCTCACCACACCTGCATTAGAAATAAAAGAAATGCCATCAGAAGGGATTGAAAGGGATTGCGTAATAAAAAGGAAAGTAATGATCCAAGATCTACCTGATGAGTCGCCAATCAAAACCGCGATAAGAGCATCACTAGGCACAGCGACTGCTTCGCTCTCCTCCATTGGAAAGGTTTCGCCGCCCGTAGCTTCATCCCCCGATTCTACGAGAGCCGTCGTGACACTCGCAATGCAGGAGATGGCAGGAAATCGCAAGGGGAAAGAGTGGAAGTTGGGGCAGTCCCGGACTCCTGAGAAAGAGTAGCCGCTTCGGGCTCGGTAGTTGCCCGTCATCTCACCTGCCACCTCCTCACCAGGACTTGGCCCTGCAGGGTATGATATATGAGAATCCGAATATCAAACTCTAATAAAAGGACTCAGTGTTACGTTACCTTGGGACAGCTTTTCAATTGCTCCCCGAGCCGCGCGTACCGCCTGTCTATGAGCGGTAGACAAGGCAGCTGGAGCACCCTCAGGAGAAATAGGGACAGGGGAAGCAATGCTCGAGCCTGCACCTATAGCCAAGGCGGCATCACATTCTTTTGCTGCACGCCTCTTGCGCTTCCTTTCAGCCTGAGCCGCGAAAGCTGACCTCCTCAGGACTTCCGATAAAGGTAGACCATTATCTGAATCAAGTTCTGCCTCCGGCGCCGTTACGACATCCATCATCGGCTGCTTCTGCGAAAACCCTAATGGCGACTTAGGGATAGCCGTGGCTGTAGTAGTCGGCGCTAATGATGCCGCTGCGTCACCACTCGCGATCGGCACTGCACTTGGGATAATCTGAGTCAAGATAGTCCCTGCAATAAGATGAAAAAGAAGAGTTGGTTTACCCATAAAAAAAGGGAATGAAGGCACAGTGAGCCGAAATGTACCAAGGCCCAATGAATCGTGAAGCCTCTCTTCCTATTCAAAAGTCTTGAGGGAAGCTGTGAAGGCCACTTCGGCGGAGATACCTGTTGAAAAGGAAACGCCAGTTGAAGCATAATAATTAAAATAACCGAGGAAAGATAAGACTGAAGTATACCTGATTGAGCAATGGTGATCATCGCTGCCTCATTGCGAGCTAGTTGCGCGGAAACCGCGATAGCAGCCTCCAGATCGGTATCATCCGGCGCCATGAATAAGCCTTCATTGGTCCCGTATTCGCTCAAGCCCTCACTGTAAGGAGCATGGGGCTCTTGGCCAAATACAACGTCCGCAGAAAGTATTGACTTCTTTTTCTTCTGCGAACGAGTGCCGGCAGCCGATAACACAAGCTTGCGCTTGGTGGGCAACTTTGGACGACGAGTTCCAATCTCCGCACCCACACCGGACTCGGGAGACGCCATGACTACCGCTTTTTTCGGGCATACGGGGTAGGGGCAGCTCACGTATAGTACGTGGTACCACAGCCACAGTGAGGGAGGATGGACGATGGTCGCTCCAGAGGAACGTTTGGATTACCTGCCGGGGCGGTGCCCTTACGGTCAAGCAATAATCGCTTTTCCTCTCTAATAACGGCGCCTATCGAATGCTGGTACCACGCCACATATACGTTCAGGGCTTTTGGAACGCAACTCGGCTCACTAATAATGAAATTGGAGCCGATGTTCAACCGTATAAAATGGTGCAACGCGCTCCGAAAACCCTCTTCAGTAGCAACCGATTCTGCCAAGAAGGCCTCAAGCGGGACGCCATGATTATAGCTTAATTGCTAGGCGAAACAATGCGGTTTGTACCTCATGAACAACACCGAATCATTCTGCCTAAACATGAGAAATCCCAGCCTGATGGAGTATAAAGGAAGAATCTCCCGAGCTTTCAAAATAGAGGCCCCGTCTTTAAAAATGTCCTACAATGGCTGCACCGTTTTTGCGGATTCTTTGCCGATGCTCAGAATCTTATCGGTAAAGGTCATTCCATCTCTGACCGTGTGCGGACGAAGGAGCAAACCCCTAGCTTCCCACTGTGTCGGATTTACAATAGATGCGTCAACTAGCCGCATGATCCGATGGAAATTATACTTGTCGTAGAAGCAAGGCCTTTTGTAGGCACCAAAAACGCCAATTACATGTGGCTCGATCCATGACATAAAATAATGCATCGAGAAGTTCACGGGCTGCATCCCTGGTTCAGTAGTGTCTGCCGCCAAGCTGAGGCCGTGATACAAATGGGCTAACCTAGCGACCCCGATGGCCATTTGCATCCCAGCAACCATTCGGTGAGCTGGATAAAAGATGGACGGCCTCATATGGAGAGGGTGCATTGGAAGCACAAACCAGCTTAGCCATAGCCCGAGGAACCCCAAAAAGAATGCTTCTTCGTCGATCCCATGAGCTGCAAGCTCTGTGAAAGAGACGACCAGGGTGTTGGGAAGAAAGAAATTCCTCTGATCTGCCTCCACTGCCGGCTGGTTGTCCAAACCGAAACCAAAAGGATTGTCGAGTTTGGAAAATTTCGAGGCTTCCTTCGACAGGACTTCTGAGTGGAGAAAACGGGCGATGAAATCTGTGAAATTAATCCCACGGCCTCCGGATTCGAGAAAAAGGCCCTCATAGATATTCAACACTTTAATCAAACTGGGGAATTGATGTTGAATGGCGTTCTCCGGGGTAAGGCCTGTCATCACTGACTTGGCAGCAAAAACGTACTCGTCCGGAGGAAGCAGCTCCTCGTAGTGTTCTCCCTAACCGGTAAGCCAGAAACCTCTGCAAACTCCTTTAAAGAGATTGAGACTTCTCGAAACAGCAGAAGGAAGGTGTGGGTCGGAATGTTCCATTGCTCCAGAAAAGCCTTGACCCATCAGGCAGGAGGCGTAGAATATTGAAAAAGAGAAGCGTAATTCGCGGGATACAACCCAAGTTTCAGCAGCTACGACTTCTTGGCAGACAAAATATAGCGAGCCCATTGCAAATACCCAGCTGGATGACGAGGAGTTAGGCATATCATATATGGTTGTCCCCAAGGACGCGACTCCTTGATAGATAAGTCGCTCCAAAATATTAAAAGCCGCCGGCGGCTGTACGAGTATTGCAAGCATAGAAGGCTGAAGGAGATCCTCTGAAATCCAATTGACCTCCTCCACGCATAGTTTATCGGGGGTGGATCTGCATAAAAGATGGCCGAAATAGGCTCTGAAGGCGTCGCGCAAGAAAAGCTCCGTCGGCCCCTGATAATTTGACTGTACCATCTACCCCATAGATGAAGATTCATTCGCTCAGGGTCATGATCTTTGATCAGCGCGAAGACTTCCCTATCCACAGGCGCTTCGAGGAATCCGCCTTCCGAAAGGACGAACGGGAAAGAAATGTCGAAAGACATAGTACCTGCGTGGAAAAGAACAAAAAATTAGCCGTCAATGCTACAATTTAAGTTCTGACACTTGGCACTTTAAATTCGCGCCATACTGCAATCCAGTAAAAAGGGACCAAGGGGAGACCGACATAATCTAGATGATAACTCATCATTAATAAAACAGTCTCATCATTTGATGAGACTGTCATTAAATGAGGAAATCCTCAAAGGATTCTCATTTAATGAGGGCCCCTCAGGCCAAGGAGTAAATCTCCCATTGAGAGCAGCGCTCTACAACAGAGTGACATCTGTCAGCTCTGATGATGAAAGGAATAAAAAATTCCACAAGAAAAATTCTAAAGAGCCATGCTTTGTAAAGATGATAGAATAACCCATCAGAAAACTTAAATTAAAGTTTTTAATGAATTAAAATTCTGAGATCTTCAAGATATATGAACAAAACTCTAAGAGTTCTTCATAAAAGATTAACAAATCTACATGATTTGAAAGAGCAAAGCTCTGTTAATAGGTTAAGAAACCCTAAGAAATATCTCTTTAGATCTATGAAGAGCAAAGCTCTATTGAGAAACCCTAACAAATCTACATGATTTGAAAGAGCAAAGCTCTGTTAATAGGTGAAACCCTAGATTTGATCTTTACCTAAAAAATTTTGACAGAGTTCTGTCTCTAGGAGAGTCCTTTAAACAGAGAGCAATGGTCTAAAAGAGAATTAATTCTCATAAAATCAAGACAGGAGATGAACAGAGGTCATCTCAATGGCCAAAGGCCCTATTTATAGGCATTGAGAGCCGTTTCAACTTCTGAGTTGATCCAATGGCAGAGATGCTGCTACTGCTGCACTCACGTGTAAGCCATATGAGCACAACGGTAGGCGGCATTTGTTTCCCCAATTAGAGCAAAGCTCTGTTCAAATTTTGAAATTTGAAATGAAGCAGCGCTTCATAATAGCGCCAGCGCTGAGAGTCAAAGACTCTGTTGCAGCGCTCATGTGCAAAGCACGAGAGCGCTGGCGCTAGCAGCGCTGGCGCTAAGAGTCAAAGCACGAGAGCGCTCGCGCTAGCAGCGCCAGCGCTGAGAGTCAAAGACTCTGTTGCAGCGCTCACGTGCTTTGCACGAGAGCGCTAGCACTGGAACTAAATGTTCCCTGCCGTTGGATCAAACATCCAATGGTGATTAAAAAATCACCAAGATGCAGAATAAATTCTGTATGGGGAAAGATTTTCTCAATCTTGTTAGAGCAATAAGATTTCCTTCTGTAAAACAGAAGCCCTAGGATCAAAGATCCAACGGTGGGGAAATCCCCAAATCAATTAGAGAAAAGAACCCTTCAACCGATTCAATAAATCGGCCTTCACTATATAAAGGACCTAAGACTTCAAGTCTGAGACAGAGGAATCCCCCCCCCAAACTTTGAGAAAGTTCAGAGAGAAGAGCAAGCTCTTGGCAGAAGAAGAATTTCTTCAAGGTAAAATAAAGAGATCAAAGTATCTCATCAGAAAAAGAACTTATTTCTTATGCCAGATCATAGATCCATAAAGAAAATGTCTTTCACAAAAAGATCATAACATCTCACTATAAAAAGGGGGGAGAATAATTCAATTCTCTTAGAATCACAGATCCATAAAGGCAAAGCCTTTCACCAAAAACATAAGAGATTAAAATATCTCCTATAAAATAAGAACTTTGTTCTTAGATCCATGAGACAAAGTCTCTTATAAGGGAGAATTTAATTCTCAAAGAGCAGAGTTACCTAAAAAGAGCCCTAGCGCTCCAAATCTAGCGTACAGTGCTGCAGAGCCTTAGCGTTCCAAATTTAAAGAAGCGCTCTACGCTCATTGACTGGCGCTCAGCGCCAAGCGCGCCACGTGCTCCTCACGTGTGTGCTACTTAACAGAAGTGCTCTGCGCTCATTAACTGGCGCTCAACGCTAAGCGCACCACGTGCTCCTCACGTTTGAGCTACTTAACAGAAGCACTGTGCGCTCTTAGACTGGCGCCAAGCGCAACGCACGAGAGTTCCTCAGTTGAGAAAGAGCACCGCGTGCTCCTCACGTGTGCGCTACTTAACAGAAGCGCTTTGCGCTCATTGACTGGCGCTCATCACCAAGCGCGCCACGTGCTCCTCACGTGTGCGCTACTTAACAGAAGCGCTCTGCGCTCATTGACTAGCGCTCAGCACCAAGTGTTAGGTCCATGTTACCTCTCCCGGTACTTTCGGGGTTGCGGAAACGGTAAATCAAAATTTTTTCTAAACTTTGTAACATGGACCGTAAAAGCCGGATCTTTGCTAAACTAAACTAGCATACTTGCTAAAGAGAGTTAGCTACTATGAAGATGGTTATACCTAAACTTGAACTCCTTCTCTTCTTGTTGTTGTTCTTCTTTCTTGTTCTTTGTAGTAGCTTGAATGGTTCTCTTCTCGTCGCCTTCTTCCGTCGAAGATGGATCCACCTCGAAGGTTCGACCTTTGGGCTCTTCCTCGATCTTTGAGTGAACTAGGGTTTCCGGCTTGCTAAACCTTGAACCCTAGAGAGAGTAGAGAGTGTTTAGGGGTTGTTTTCTTTTCAAGGTGAAGGAATCTCAACACATGAGAAGGAATCACCTTGAGCTAGAGGAAGAAGAAGATGAAGAGAGGAGAGAGAATGGATATGAAAGAATGAGCTCTCTTTTTCTTTTTGCAACCATATCAAAAAGAAAAAGAATTATCTAAATGATAATAATTCAAAATGAGAATAGTTGATGGCAATTTGGAATGACCACTACCATGCTTCATTTAATGAAATGTAAGCATGAATCAAGGAGGACTTTTTAAAGCATGACGGTGGTCAACATTCAACCATGGTCAACAAGTCAACCATGGTCAACAAGTCAACAAAATCAACCATAACATAATTCTCATTTAATTACTATTATTAATAGATAATTCATAAATCCATTAGGGTTTGGAAAATGATAACTGTCAACTGTGCATACGCACCCGTTCCGAAACCCTAATGAAATACCTCATCCTCCGCCTCAAGCAACTGTGCATACACACCTGCATTCTCGTTCCGAGGAACAAGAATACCAAGATATAAAAGCAACCCCAAATATATAAACCAGTATCTGGCTCAAACCAGAGCCTGCCAGTATAATCCGTCCGGACTCCAAACGTGCACAAGTGCGCGGATGAGAACGAACCCTGTCGCAAAACCATGCGACCTCTACTCTGTTTTGCCCAGAGGTGAATACCCTCTGTGTGGGACTCTAAAGACTCGACACTACGCTGGCAGTGGGTTTAACCACAGACCGCAAGCGGCACTAGCTGTGCGTAACGGTCCCCAGGTAGATGCCGACAAGAAGGCTGACGAGGTGAAACCCCATCTGAACTCCTACTGAGTCTGAATGTGACATTCTCCGTACAGTCCGGTCTGTTCGTCTGATACATCGTATGTCGGGCCTAGGGGGCGGTAAAACGTCAGTCCCCCAATAGCGGTACAAGTCGTGTCGGAGTGAAGCCCAAAACACCCTGAGATAACACTGGAACCTACCAGTATATCTCGCTTGCCCTGGGCAGGGACTACTCGTGTAATGGCTCTCCTAGACACAGCGCGATGTCAACCCCCAATACCGGGAGAGACGAATCCTGTCTAACCGGCACTGCCTCCAAGTGTTTCGGGACTGCACCCAACCACTACCTGTTTGCACGACTCCTTTGAGCCGTGGTAGGGTAGTGATCAAAATGCAGTGGGAACACACTCGAGGCGAAGTGCCAGTGTCAAGTCAGCGGACTAAGCTGTACTCATGTCACCTGGGAACTGATAACTGACGATAGGTATAATACCAACCTGTCAGTTCCCGACGAGTCCTGTCCAGTGTACTCGTAACCTAACGAGCACCCGCATACTATCTCAAGTACGACGTACCGACGGCTGTGGGACAGACCGTCTCCCGTGCTGGGATGAGAAGCGCATACGCTAGTCTACTCCGGAGCATCGATGCCCTATCTCGATACTCCCACGACCAGGGACATGTATAAGGATGCGCTTGTAGATTACCCAGCCCCCACGAGTGTGATCGCCATCACAACGCCGGTAATCAAGCAAAGATCCTAAGGGCTCTACTAATGCGTATAGGTGATATAATAAATAAACACACATGTACACATTAAAGCAGAGACAAACCAAGTAGCATACTACTATTTTGAGCAAGATTGTCTGTACAACTGTGAATATCCCAAGCTTCCATCAAGTAATATACATACTAGTATGATACAGTAATGGCCTCTAGGGCATATACACTAACACCAAGCGCGTCACGTGCTCCTCACGTGTGCGCTGAGAGAACATAAATTGTTCTTTAAATAAAGCTCCAGAGCTATAATGAGTTCTCAGCACTCAATAAAAGAAAAAAACAATTGTCAGAAACCAAACCAATGCTCAGCATTTTAACTAAATGGGCCGAGCCCAAGTTGGCCACAGATCCCTAATTCAGATTAATTGAGCGCATATGCTCACAAATCTTTGATCTTAGTCCCAAATTAGATTACAGATCTCCCAACCAATATTGGTTCAAGGGTACATCTCTTCACTCTTCTGATATTTGTCATTGTAATCATTCAACGTCTTCAGAGAGGTGACGGGTCCCGACAACCAGACATTCCACGGACTGTGGGGTCCTTAAACTCATTGAATATGATGTCCTTAAACTTTACGGACTGTGAGGTCCTTAAACTCATGGACTATGATGTTCTTAAACTTTACAGACTATGATGACTCTGAACTACCATGGACTGTGAGGTCCTTAAACTCAAAGACTATGACGTTTTTAAACTATGGACTATGATGTCCTTAAACTTCATGGACTATGATGTTCTTAAACTTCTGGACCACAAAGTCTCTAAACTAAAACAATAGAGCCCAAATGCTCTCTTGTTGGATTTAAATGATCCTGTTAAGTAAATCTTAGTCTAAAATTAGACTAACGTATCCTTAACAAACGTTTAAGTTGATCTTAGTCTCAAATGAGATTAATGATCCTTAAACCCAACCCAAACCCAAATCTAAGAAAATACGGATTTGGACTAATCTCCGTCCTACGGGCGACAACATAAATTATTCTCCGTATACAATCCACGGGCAACCAAAAACAAAACAAACACACACGAAACGAAGTGACCATCTTGAGAAGGAGAAAGTGGTTACCGCGATGCGGTAGCGTAATTAACTGTAGGGGCTTGTGCCTGCAGGGAAAAGTGTCCCTACAAACCCCTCACAATAAGGGGGAATCTGACGAAGTCTGCTACAACAGTCGTATTCGTCTAAACCTTCGATACATGGTGCCATAAATCAACTTGGCATTTTCGGAGAGGTGGACGGATAAAACCAAATAGTATCTACCCCCAAAATTCAGGCCGTACGTCCCAACGTCCCGGTCGCGTCTTTCGGCAGAGAACAGCGAGTTCCGAAGTTCAAGTGAAGCGGATCGCCAAAGTTCAAGAGCTAGAGACGATAAGGATTCAAGAATTCAAAAATTTGCGAAACCGATATGGGAATCTTTGTAAGTACTCTATAGAATATGAATATATCATTTAGAGCTCTTGAACACTCATACACGCTTTCACAAACGTTTTACATCGTGTGAAGTTTGGGGTTTTCGATTTAAAATTGATTTTCATCATAAAACACAAGTGTCTGAGTTTTTACACTTCAGACATCTGTCCCCATGTGCTTCAAACGTCTGTTGACTTTCTGTGTGTCACGCCTCGCTTTTCAGTATACGGAATCAGTGACGTGGCAAGCCGCAACGTATTTACGAAGAAATAAATACGTTAAGAGTAATTAAGTAATTTATATATATATATATATATATATATATATATAATGCACAAGAATGACAAGTGATATAAAATAAACAGCAACTTTGATTTACATTCATCTTTAGATACAACTGTTTTTGAAAATGAAAGATATAATAAAATAAGCAATGCCTAAACAGTGGCATACAAAATAAAATAAGTGCAAATGAGCTAGTAGTCCGGCTGAGCGATGAGCTGCTCCAAGTTCTCCTGGTTAGGCTCGATCTCCTGAGAGTCTGGTCTTCCTGGCGAACATTCCAAAGAAAAAAATAGACAGTAATGTCATCAGTGAACAAGCACTCAGTAAGTCCATAAAGAAGGAATGGAATATAACAAGTAAAATGAAACTGGTAAATTGTGCAGGTATATGCTTGTTATTCTAACGTAGTTGTTTGTAGCTTGGTACAGAAGGTATTTGTGTATACAAGAGGAGTCCATCTTACCCCGTGGACTATGGTAACATGTAGTACAAGGCCCCGTCAAAACCCACGAGACAACGGCACGAAAGTTCATGTAGGTGTCTTTTAAGTGACCATCTCATGCCATGTTAATACGTTCCGTACCAATCTACCCTGTTATCCCCGCGTAATGTATTGTATAGATTATTTACAAGTCTTGCCGAAACAATGGATACAATTTGTTCAAGTAATCAGGTTCAGGATGTAATCTTGTATTCAAAAAGTCATGTCAAGTTATAACCATGGTTTGGTCAAGTCAAGTCAAGTATTCAGGTTTGATATTGATGTTTGAATTCAAGTATTCAGGTTCATGTTCAAGTACTCATGTTAGACTTTGGATTCATGTTTGAATTGGACTCTGATATTGAATTTGGATTTAGGTTTGAGTTAGACTCGGACTGAGTCAGACACTTGTAACTGATTTAGATCCTGAATTAGGTTCGGGAGTTATCGGTAACTGCTGCACATAGACGGCAGGATTTGTGTCTTTTTCCAAGACAATTATAATTGATAACTCCGTTAAGTTTTCTATCTTAAATAGGCAAGCACTCACTTTCTCCAGCTCCCTGGAGCTCAAGAGAATTGATTCTACTTAAACCTATATTTAATAAAGTCCTTAAATATCGTTTTATATAACTCGAAGGGCGTTTTGTTGGATATGTATGCCCTAGAGGCCATTATTGTATATGTATACATGTGGATGCTTGGACATATGTATGTACAGGACAATCTTGCTCAATATGATAGTATGCTATCTGGTTTGTCTTTATCTTAATATGTACATATGTTTTTACTTGTTATTACGTATCATCTATATGTGTTGATAAAGCCCGTAGGATCATTGCTTGACTACCTACGTTGTGATGGCGATCATACTTATGGGAGCAGGGTAGTCGATAAGCACATCCTTAAAAGGTCCCTAGTCGTTGGAGTATCGAGACTGGGCATCGATATTCCAGAGTAGATTGGTGTATACATTTCTAGACCCCGACGAGGGGCAATGGTTGGTCCCACAGCCATTGGTCTTTTTCACCTAAGACCGTATACAGGTGCTCACTGGGGGTGAGTACACTGGATAAACACACCGAGAACTTCTAGATGGTACTATACCTATTGTCAGGCTGCTCCCCCGACGCTCCTCCCTGCTGCAGCTGATGATGTACTCCATCTGGAGGGCATCGCCGGGGCATTACAACCCCCTGTCCGAACAGCTCTATGATGAGGCCGTGGGCAAGCTGCGGTCCATGAGGCGCATCGGCCTGATCTCCGCGAACCGGCTGGCTCGCTTGGAGGCGCTCGTCCGCGAGTGCTACGAGTTGAGGCTCGGGGTCAACGCGCGCGGGGGAGCCGAGGGGAGAGGTTGGATCTCACGAAGCCTCGGCTGGTGGAGATTTGCCGAGTATCATAAGCAGTGCTCTCTGCACCCCCTTCCCCCACTGTTGTAATTTTCTTTTTCTTTTTGTATGTATGGCTGAGGAGCCCATAATATCTTTTGAATAAACAAGGTTTTTTTTTAATTTTTCGCAATGTTCCAGTGATCTTTATTAAATTAACAACAGACCCTAGGAAGAGTTTACATTGCCCTAAAAGAAAAGTACAAACTAGTAGATGATTTTATTGGCTCGGCCCGAGCTCCCTGGAGGACTGTTGGCCTCCGTGCTTGGTACAGGGTATGGGGCTCCCTGAGTTCCGTGCTGGCCGTCCGCCGAAACGAGCATGATCTGACCGATGGTCAGGTCGGCGGGAGGGCGATGCTGCTCCTGCTCGCGGTCGGCCTACCATTTGTCCCTTAAGTATGTGGCGAGGTGTCCTGATCGGATGAGCTCTTCGATATAGTCCCTAAGTTGCTTGCAATCCTCTGTGGCGTGGCCCAGAGTCCGGTAGAAAGCGCAGTAAGGGCCCCGGGTCCGCTTCGCGGCCTGACACGGGATCGGAGGGAACTTGAAGAACCCCTCGTTCTGGGCCTCCTCTAGCAATACTGCGAGGGAGACGTTGAGGGGGTATACTCCTGGAACTTTGGGTGATAGGGCTGCTAACGCTCCGGCCTCTCCTCTCGAGCCCTCTTCTTCTGGTCGGATCGTTCTGCTCGGGGGAGGTTTGCGTTCACCTCGGATTCCAGCTGAACCTCGCGCTCGGTCCACGCCTTGACCTCGGCCATGGTCTTGAGTTGTGCCAACGCGAAGGAGCGTAACCACTCCTTGTGCCTCAGACCATATCTGAGCGCCGTGATGATGGTCTCGTCCCGGTGCTCGGGGATCTCGAGAAGGGCATTGTAGAAGTAGGTGATGTAGGCCTTGACGTCTCCTTGTCCCCACTCTTAACCATGAAGAGGTAGTCGACCGTGCGCTTCTGCCGACGGTTTCCAACGAAGTGGCCGAGGAACTGAGTACCCAGCTCATCGAAGGTCGAGATTGAGCGGGGCTCGAGCCCCCGGAACCAGTCCCGACCTACGTGGATAAGAGTGGCCGGGAAGGCCCTGTACTGGGCGGCGTCGAAGTGGTCCTGGAAGCTCATCCCCGCGGTGAAAGCGTCCAAATAGTCCTTCGGGTTGGTTTTCCCGTCGAACAGAGAGACCTTCGAGGGTTTGTTGTGCGAGGAGACGTGGACGGTGAGCAATCCCTCATTGAGCGGCTTTGTGAGTGAATCGGGGGCGTACTTAGCCCCGTCGCTCGAGAGGTGAGCCTCCCGGCGCATGCCCTCGATCTTCTTCTCAAGGGTGTCGAGTCGACCGTGGTATACCGAGGAATCGGCGCCTTGGGATCCCTGGCCTCTGCTGCGGGTGACCTGCGTCTGGGAGCGGCCCCGGTTCCTCTCGATGAGGTGCCTCAGATCCCTGGGCGAGGTGGCTCTCGAGCCGTCGATGTGTACCCCTTCTGTGCGGCCCCGCCGAGGGGGGTGGTGTCGACCATGCCTGTGGACAGAAGAGGTGACTGACATCTCCTCAGGGGGATAAGGGTCATGAGGAGGCTCGAAGTGAGGCGTTCTGGCGGCGGACCTTGGTGTGGAGCCGTGGGGTGCCCAGCGGGCCTCAGAGAGTACCGGCGCGAGAGATCTGTGGCCAGGAGTCGTAGCCTGCTGGTGGTCAGCCATCCCGATGGGGGCAGAGCCTTCTGGAGGCGGTGGAGCGGCGATCTGGGGCCTCCACGGGGGACTGTAAACGATCTATCCGGCAGGCGAAGGCGTTGATGATGGTCGCTGGAGGAGGCTCATCCATGCTTTCGGTGAGTGGAAGGCGGCAGCTGGTACCGGGATCTTCAGGATGGTGGCTCGCCATGCGGATGGGATCGGAAGGCTAACTTTGTTTTTGTGGAGTTTAGTTTCCCACAGACGGCGCCAACTAATAGAGATCCTTTTCGGGTCTCCGTCAGATGTTGTCTTCCGTTGATCTCCCGGTGGATTTTTGTGGTGATCTTCTGTTGCGTGTGGATCTCAATGGGTTTTGGTGAGATTGGTGATTTGAAAAGTTTAGCACCGAGTACCTGCAAAGAAGTCCCGGGGTGGTTTGGTACCACCGAGGACCCTCCGACACTCAAGTTAGTGCTAGATCCGAGCAGAGTAACAGCTAAGTAGAAAAAAATAGCTTACTTGACCCCTCTGTGATGGGGGTTTATATAGCAGCGGCAGCACGCAGCGGTAGGCGCAAAAGTATCGCCGGCCGTTACGCTCCCGACATCACGCCCGCGTGAAGAGCGGATCTCCCATTAATGGGGATCGTGATAGCGTGGAACGTGGGACGTTGCTGGTGGAGAATCTGCGCGTGGCGGGATTTGCGGAGCGGCGGTTACGCCTGCGAGTGGTGGAGTTGGTCGGTCGGAGGAGTCGAGGAGGACGGCCTCGGCTGGGGAGCTCGGAACCAAGCAAGAGGGTCGAGGAGTCTTGGTCCCGTGGCAGCTCGGGGTGAGCTGAGGAGCCGAGGAGGCAAATTTGCAGGGGGGCCCGAGGAGGGCCAGCTTGCGCTTGTAGGTCGGGTACAAGGGTGGCCTGGTCGGCCACTGTGGGCCCTTTCTTCTGGGTCTTGGGACATGTCATCCGCCACGTGTCTTGATCTCGTATCGCCAATATTGAGCATCATCACACCGGGTAGATTCCGACAAATTAAGTTAACGTTTCAGTAAAATTTTACTGAAACGTTAACTTATTTCATCGGATAGTACCCGAAAAAATAAGATTTTTAACTTATTTCATCAAATTATTTCCGACGAAATAAGTTAATATTTTAGTGGAAAAAATAGTTTGTTTCATCGGTTTGTTTCCAGTGAAATAACATGCCGACAAAATAAATAACTGCTTCCAATGAATTAACTTTTTTTGTCGAAATTTATTTCATCGGATTTGTCTTGACTGAATAAGATTATACCAACGAAATAAAGTTATTTCATTGGTAATCTACCGATGAAATAAGTGTACAACTCTGGTAGTGATCCTACCATTTTTAAACGTTGGCCACGAAAATCGAGACGAGACGAGACGAATCCGAGACGAACTCGATCGTTACGGTGGCGAAAATGAGGTGAGGTGAGACAAGTTGGGTCAAACTAACAATTAACGAGTCAACCCAGTCGTTGGAAGAGTTGGAACGAGTCACGAATTAAACGAGACGGGACGAGTTGCTTCCTGAGTTGGACGAGCCGAGTTGAGACGAGCAGGATTTAGGTTTCCACAGAACCGGCCTGTTTCGTTGTGTCACCACGACGAGACGAGACGGAGTGAGTATACAAATACTCGTCTCATTTGCCATGCCTAGTTAGAGGATGGAAGAGGAGAAGGAAGAGTTTCTTCTTCTTTTTCTATTTCTTTTCCTTTCTTTTTTTTTTTGTTTTTTAGAGGTATTTTGGTCTAAATTCATGTGTGTCATGCACATTACCTATTTTGAATGGAATAATTGAGGTTTTTTTTTTCTATATTCAACCATCAAAACTTTCGAATTGCTAAATAAGACCTCCAAAACTTCATATTTCTAAATAAGACCCCTAAATCTTTTAAATTGTCTAAATTGGTCCTCATGATTAGTTTTCCATCCAAATTCTATTTAAAATTACCATTTTATCCTTTTCTTCTTCTTTCATGCTCCATCAATACCATTTTTCTATTTCTTTACAAATTACAACACCTAACCATCTATTATAATTGCACCCATCTATAATTATGATTATAATGGTCATTCTCTTAAGCCATTCGGAACCCGTCTTCATGAATTACAAATGATTATTTTTTCTACAAAGTACCCAATATACTAAGCAATGATGATCTAAGGGTTGATTAGGTTGATTAGACCGCCAACGTAAATTAGACATTTAACAACTTAATTAATCTAATTAATAACTATTTAACTGATAGGGGTCCTTTTTAGACAACTAAAAGAATGTTGGGGTCCTTTTTAGAAATATTAAGTTTCAGGAGTCTTATCTAGAAATACAAAAGGTTTGAAGGTTGAATATAGAAAAAAAAAACCAAAAATTAATCACCGAGGGTGAAGTGGAGGTTTTCAAACCGTTATGGCAATTTCCCGCTTTTGGGCCAAACGTGTGGAGGGCTTCCTGCATTTTAAGCCTTTTCAAAATGTTACAAAACTAAAATTGGAATCACCATTTTGATTTAATATTTTTAACTTGTGATGTTAGAGTTTTAAAAGTCCAAGAACCTGAACTCAGGGGCATGTTTGATTGTCCGAAAGTTCAGAAGAGCTGCAAGTGATTTTGAAATAGCTTCAAAGAAAGTTATCATGGAAGTAGATCTAAATCTTATTTCTAGCGTTTTTTTTTATGTTTCTGAAAAAGGAATTACAAAATGAAGCAACGTCCTATATTTCTTTCATAAGCAAAACAAGTAAAAAAAAAGTTATTTTTAATAGCAGCTAAACTATTACTTTTTGGAAATGATAAAAAAAGCATTAAAGGTGCGTTTGGTAAGAGATAATTTAGGTGGTAATCATAAATTACCATGAAATATTATCACGCTTATTTAGGTGTAAAAGATATTCTTGGGAATATAGAATTACAATGGTAATCAATTTATCCCATTTCATAATAATCTTATCCCCAAAACATGTATCTATCTTAGAATATCATGAAATATTCACACCTAACATGAAATGAGCCATGACTATCCGTCGGCGGTCTCTCTTGCCACCCTCCAGCTGGCTGATCCCGCCGTCCGTCGGCCAGCCCATGCCGATCGATCGTTCGCTGTCGGTCGGCCGCCGTTCATCGCCGATCGTTCACCGGCCGGCCGACGGTCGATCGGACGTTCGCCGCGAGTCGGCCGTAGTTCATCGTCGGCCAGCCTTGTAACGTTTTAAAAATAAATAAATAAATAATTAAATAAATAAAATCTTTTAGGTGAATTTTCTGATAATCAGTAAAATAAACCGTATTTTTCGTAAAACTTAATTACAATTATTTTTCAATATAAATTTAAATACGCCTATTTTAACTATTTAATTGCTAGTATTTAGTATTTAATTGGTCACTTGTAAATTTTTAGTTTACTAAAATATTTTCCGTAATTAATTAAATTCAAATATTTACATAAGCTTGTAATTGTACATTTAATTAGTGATAAATACAAATTTGATTGGGTTAATTTTACAAAAGTGAACCATGATAAATTAAAACAAGTTTGTAGCATGCTCACTCTTTTCTTAATATGTCTTCATTATTCTAGTAGATTTTAACATGAAACAATTAAGAAAAATAAATAAGATTAATTAAATTAGTGAAAAGACTTAAAGGAGATGTTTAATTCAAGAACTTTCTACACCATTCTACACTCTTTTCTCTCTGTCTTTTCCTCCCTAGGGTTGGCCGAGCCTCACCTTTGGCTGCCCTCATTTTCCCCCATCTCATTTTCTCTAAAAAATTCATCATTTTGCCTCAAAAATCCAATAAAATCAACACCAATTTTTATTAACTCCTAATCCAACCTTTAACCCTTGTTCCTTGGCCAATCAAGCATGGATTTTGGGAGCAAGAGAGCATGTTGGGGTGGCTAGGTTGAAAGCTAAATTTCTAAACTGGTGAGATATAATTCCAACCTAATGGCTAATTAGTTGTTTAATTATTCTAATCTAAACTTGTCATGTAATAAATTGGTTTTGATTTCTAATTTGTGAAATTCAAGAAAGGGTTGTGATCAAGCTAGGGTTTTTATAAATTGTTCATGGTTTTAATGAGTGGATTAACATATAAAGACATGTAAAATCTAATTTAGATTGTTAAGTTACTAATTGTTACAATTAATTTGTCCAAATTGCTAAATTGTTGCAAACTAGGTTTTGGTAATATGTGTGTGTGTGTGTGTGTGTGTGTGTGTAAGATAAAATTCTAGTGAGAATTTTTATCAATTATTCATGGTTTTAATGGGTAGATTAATATGTTAATCGAATCCAAAACCTAATTTAGTTACTAGTTGCTAATTATTAGTTTAAAATTGTGATAATTATGCTAATTAATCTTGCTAACTAGGTTCTTAGAAATTGATTAAATAATTGGGATTAAAATATAATTAGGGTTTCATGACATTATTAACATTTTAAATTTTAGTTTAATAATTTAGTTCATGCAAAACCAAGCTTAGTTGTTGAATTGTGAATTTTGCTTTAAAAAGTGTTAAAATTTGATATTTTTACAAACTAGAATTTTGGGTTTAATGGAAATTGATGAGATTAAATTTAAGTAATAGTTTGTATGACTTAATTAAGATATTTAGTGAATATTATGACCATTAGTTTCGTTAAAACATCAAGTTTTGAAATTAAAACGGTTATTTGAGGCTTTCTAGGTTTTCGGAAATAAATCGATTTGATTTATTTTGAGTTTTTGATGACTTGCAATCTATTTTATATTATAATTAGTGGGTTTTGGAACTACAATTTGTACGCTTGTGTTTTATCTCGATCAATCGGTGTTTGTACGCCGATGTCAAGGGTTATTTGGTTCTTTTGTATGAGCGGGTCATAGGTTTTAACCTATGCGCGTTTCGTGCGTCGTTTTGGTTTTGTCCGTGATTTCGGTTTACGATATTATATATGTTTGCGTATAGGTACCCCTCACATGGATTTCGGACGATGAAGAAGAGAATGGCGGTATCGACTTCGGCAGATAAGGACCAGGTGAGTAGATGTATATCTACGGGGGAAGTCGGGTGGATGGCATATAGCAACCCCGCAAACGTAAAATAAGGATATTATGTACTATTATTAGGAAGTCGGACGTGACCTTAGATTCTTGACGAGTAAGGTATTATTGAAGACTTTAAGTTGGATTAGACTGATTTAGAAAGACTTAACCAGAGGATGATTGCCCTGGAGGGAATTCGTAGGTTTCATGTAGACACGCACACGCACACACACATACACTTGACTTGGTGTGTGTGTGTGTGTGTGTGTGTGTGTGTGCGCGCGTGTGTGTGAATGTGTGTAGGTTTCTATATGTATGTGTGTGTGTGTATAACATATACACGTGATGTGAGGATATTATATGATATCTGAGAATGAGTCGGCATGACTGGGCATGATGCCGTGAAATATAGATATACGATCGAGTATGATATGAGATGCACTATGATATTAGAGGATCTTTGGGAAATGAGAATATGTATATTTGTGCATAAACGATAATAGGTGATGATGACATTGAAATGTAAGAGACTCTAGAATAGAACCCGGATTGTAATATGTGACTTAATCACGATATGATATATGACATGATATTTTAGTGGATCATTTGACGATTTATATTTACACAGACGATGATATATGTTTGATGATATTGGGATGCATGCGATTATAGTACAGTACCCTTGATTATGATATTATTTGATAATGATACCATACGAACGATGATGTATATATGTGATAGTTGACCCGTACCCCGATTTTGGGATACCGTACGATGGATTTTACCGTACGAGACATAGATGTGATGATTGATCCGCACTCTTGACTCGAGAAAGTCGTACTATGTACGTGATGCTATTGAGGCTGGATAGCCAACTACTAGAAATGTCGACTCAGACTTTAGGAGGATTCTTCTTACATTTCGACTAGTGTCTTTAGTTAGTTGCTTAGTTGGTTAGGTAGATCTTACTTTAGACTCGAGTCATACTTATTTTCAAAACTAACGAATCGTGCGCATTTTTAAAGACGGACTGAAGGATACTACGGATTTTTTAAAGGACGTATCTTTTCTATAAAATCCCCGTAGCCCCTAATTTTCTAAAAACCACGATTCGTACTTTTTCAAACAACAAACTGTATGTCTCATAATTAGTATGTATTCTCTAGTTGTGTGTTTACTACACATTCACTGTTATATTCATGTTGCATTCATCGCATTGCATGTTCACACATATGTTTCTTTAGCTAATATGAAACTCTGCATGTTAGGACACCAGCACCATTACCGATGATGCGCATGTTCTACGTACACTTATTTGCCGGCTCATACACATCATCATCGGTAATTGCCATATCACGTACACCTTAGAATATATTATCTTTTATTGATATAATCAGCTAAATGCTAGTCTAATATAATATTGTGTGATTACTCTCATGTGCTAGTTTAGACATTGCATTTATTAGTTAGACACTTCATGCATTCACATATTCATATTATCATGCAGTATTGTAGGGCTTATGCCGACACTCATTATTTATATACTCATGATTTTGAGATTTTGGATTTCTATGAGATTTCTGGATTTTGGGGAAAACCGCAAGAATATATATAAAAACTTCTCTCTCTCTCCCTCACGTTTTAAAATACAAGTTGCGGTTTTCTCGTGATGTATGGGTCGTCCACCATGAGTTTTCATATTTTCTGTTGGATTTCGAGACCCGATTCAAGAAGTGGAGGAACCGTCTCGGGTACATGGTGGGCCTGGTACGGTACCCCGGGACGAGAGTGTTTTTGTGGGGATGACGATGAGCCTGGCTGGGGAAGAATACCAACTGGTGATGTCTGGCGAGGCGGATATCCGAAGGATACCGACCGTTGTCGTGTGATTTGATGATATGGGCCGATCCGGACTGACGGAGCCCGAGATATTGAGACTATGAGATATTGAGATTATGAGATTTGCATATTTTGTGTCGATACTTGGCACGGATTTCCATGGATTTCATTGATGATGTTTCAGATTACCATACAAATTTTACTATGATAAAAATTAAAGATTTCTTATACAGATATATCCAGATTTCATGGTTGATTATTTTACATTCATGGTGCATGCATACTCATACACATGACATGTTACTACTTGAGGCACTGACACGAGCACTGAGTATTGCACTTACGCATAGATTATTACCCTGCCACTTGTTCATATCAGAATTTTGCATTATTTTATTCCCCATTCTTAATCATATTGCAAATAAATAGGTGATTTTTATCCATGTCTGCTAAATAGTTGCAGGTTACAGGTTCTCAGAATAATACAGTGAAAATGGTGAAAAGACGCTACAAATGTGAGACTACGACCAACAAATAGATGAATCTGTAAGATACCGCCTACCAGTTTGAGGAACAAACGAAGATCAGCAAACAGTTCAATATACAAAGTACAAGGGCAGTACAAGATTCAAGACTTCAACGCGAAACTAACGGTAAAAGTCCACAAATTCTGCACTATTGGAAATCTGGAAGAAACTAGAAAATATTCTGAAGAACCAAGTGAAGAAAACAGAAGGAAAAAGCAACATGAAGCAACCCTGGAAAGATGAGACAGAGAGCCTCCAAGATGGCCACGGATCCGCGGCCAAACATGGTATTCTACAGCGGATCCGCGGCCGTGCTGTGCACGTGTCGGTGCACATGTCGGTGGGTGTCAGTGCATTGACCCGGCTTTCTTAGAGTAGTCTTGTAATTTCAGATGTGGATCAGATGTAAACCCTAGGGTTTTTCCTATCTATAAATAGGAAAGCCTACAGCCTCTTTTTGGGTATGCCTCTTTTAATTTCTAGATTAAATTTTAGTTTCATTGTAATCGTCAAGAGGTGTTAATAAAAGTAAGTTTTTTGTCTTGAATTTTTCTTATCAGCAATTTAATTTCTGCAATTTTTGTATCTGACTTTTATTATTTGCACGTTAATTAGGTAATTAAAAGAAAATTATAAAAATGAACTTCATCATAATATCCCTAATGAGTGAGTAGTTCCTCACTTGTTAGGGTTAGGTTTGGGGTAGCTTTAAGAGATGGAAATCTCCCATTCCTTTCTTGCCCGTATAATAGTTTAAATTAGGACTCTATGCTAATCAAATACACACCGCTCACTACGGCACCCTATCCCATGAGGTAGCGGTGATTCTCTAGCTAGACCGGTTGTAGTTGATTTACATAGAAATTAGAGCTAAGAGTTAAGAAAGGATGGACAAGGACCAAAAGTAAGAAACTATGTTTCTTCCTAGTCGTGCTAATCTCCTTTGTTAATTATTACCCTAACACCTATGATCTTAATTAGGGCAAAGGAAGCAGTGAGTAGAATTAACTTTCCAAACTAACCTAATCCTAACCCTTGCAAGGTTTTAATCCAAATTAAATTCAATCTTAGTTTATATAAAATTCAAAACCTACCAAAAATAAGAAATAAACTCGTTAGAACAATTATAAAAGAACATGTTTTCCCTGTGGACCGACCCATACTCAATCGGCTAGCTACCAAGCAACACCGTTATTGATTGTGGTATTCTATTCTTTGATTTTAAAACGCACGCAAAACAACAGCGATCAATCAAATGACGCCGTTGCCGTGGAAGCGGTAGTTATTTTCTTTTGTAATTTCGGGTTAATTAAAATTAAAAAATCATAAAAAACTGGAAAAAAAAAAGCTTCGTTTTGTTCTTTTTGAGGGGTTTTGTGTGAATTGTGCAGGAAAAGAAGACGGAATGATTCAGATCTGGAGCAAGCCCAGTAAACAAATTAACAAACAGAAGATCTGAACAGACAGAGGAGAACCACAACAGACAACAGAAAAATTTTGAAGATCCAAACCAACTTAACCACTGCGGAACCGCGGTCAACTGCTGACGTCAGCACCCCAAAATTTTCTGTAAGTATTTTTATCCTCTCTTCTACCCTCTGAGCTCCACTGAAAATTTTTCCTGCAGGGTTCTTTGCGCAAAATTTTTCTCCCTCTCCAATAAATTGTTTTTGTGCAGGATTCTTTGCGCTGTAAAATAAAAAAAAATTTGAAAGTGTTTTAGATTTTTGGTGTGTTAACTGCTTTGCATAATTAATACGGACTTTTAAGGGGCTATAACACCAATCAAGATTGGGTGGGGATTTCATTACCCTTCTAAAGACCCCAAAAATCACAAAAAGCATATGCATCACTCTCGAGTTAATTAAAAACTATCTAGACTCAGCCAATTAAGGACTGTCGCGCTCATTAGGACAGAGGAAGGTTGTGGGCAATCGGTCGTTTATCTAAACCTGACTTTGTGGTGCCTAAGCTAGACAAGTAGGAAAGGTAATTTTAAAATGCCCGTCTCACGGTGATTCATGAGCGGATCCCTCCTTTCTTTACTTGTGCTTATCTGGCCACAATTGGCGGTGAAGAGGCGATTTGAGCGATATCTCACAACTTGTCGCTTGGGACCAGTTAGAAGCAGTCTAGTTGACTTAGAAGACCCTAGCTCTAGGCTTGATTGTGCATGCTTAAATTGTGATTGTGCCGTAGTTCCGTACAAAGTTTTGCAAAAATCTTTCTAAAAATAACACTTTCAAAAATTTCAAAACTCCAAAAACAAACAATAATAAGAAAAATAATAATAATAAAAATTGAAAAAATATAAATAAAAAAATTTACATTCTTTTCCTTTCTCTCATCACATCATGGGTACCCCATCTCGCAAAACTCTTGCCGAGCTTTGGTACCCTCAACCAGACATTACTTCCTACGTCTCTTGTTTTGGTCGAATTTCGAACGACCCCTCCATGCCCAAAATTTCTTTGAAAGAGGAATAGACGCGTCTAGGACAACCAGTTGTACTCCGCAACCCACATTATATCAACCATTTCAACCTTCACCGCCTTCTTACGTTGATACCCCTTTTTCGAGTCCTGTTGTAACTCCGAAACCCATGTCTATTGCTGAACATATTGAACAATCTCGTAAACGATCTTTCATTTCTTTCACCACTGTGAATTCTTTGGATCAACAATTCCATTCACCTTCTTATCCAAATATTGATCATACTCCTGTCCAACCATTCAATTCTTACCAGTCCTACCTGACTTTTGCACCTTCCCTAGACATTGCTTCTTCACAGCCATTTGGGAGTTTCACGTATCCAAACAACTTTGAATCCTTTACTGAAACCCCGTCACAACCCATATCTAGTCTGGAACAGTCGTTGAAAGATTTTATGGTAGAGTCAAGCCAACAGATGATGGATTTGAATGCATCCATGGCCGCCCTCATACAACCTAGTGACCCGGTAGCTGGTTTCCAACTAGCTCCAAATTTTCCAATGTATGATGAGGCGGTTGGAAAGATTGATAATTTGAGTGGAAAAAGTGAGCTGTACACCCTTCCAAATCAAACCTACACATCCCCAATTGAATCCCACAACTCCGGTTTTGAATGCTTATCAAGTGTTCTAAATGATTCACCTGTTGAAGATAAAACGTTTGATGAGTTGCGCGATTTTGTAGTGTTTGATTTACCTGATTGTGAAGGGTCTTTTTCGAGTGAAACCGTCACCAATCCCTTTGACCTCTACACCTCCACTCTAGAACTTGAATTGATTAATATCCATACTTTTGATGAGGTATCTAAGAAAATTGATTTTCACTTGATTGAGGATATCGACGCTGGAAATATTTTGGATGATGAACCCGCAGATTTGACCGAATTTTTCTCTCCAATTCATCATCCCGAGTCATTAAATATTTCTCCCGAACTTCATATGCATCTTGATTTTGATGAGAATTGCATGGATAAGCTAAATTTTGAGAAGAGTAATGAGGAAATTATTGAGGATGAAGCGGTTTTACTTGAGGAGTCGGATTTTCCAATTCAATCTATCCCTTTCATTGACTGCGCACACCCTCCTGAATCTTTAACCGATATCCTTTCTCAATCACTTCCGTCCATCCTCGTTCCGACCTTGCAAGAAACCGTTACACTTTCATTTTCAATGTCTGGTTTACCAAGTTCGACGTACCCATATTTTCTCACGAATCTTGAGGGATTTGACCCCATTTCTCGACGGGTTGATAGATTAGCACATTCGCTTTTTATACAACGGTCATTACAATTTGTGATAATTTATTCACTCAATTTACACTCTCAAGTTCGTACTACACTTCTTTCTCTCTTCCGCCATTCTACTCTTAATATACCGAGACCGTATTTCACCTTTCATCCCATACGGTCTCGCGTATTCTCCATTTCTTTCCTCTCCGCATTCTATCACCAACCAACACACTACAGAGATAGAATATTTGAATGGTTGGTGCTCAGTTTTGGCCTGTGTAAGGCCTTGTATAGCTTGATACTGTATTTTTCTCCTCCCTAATTCTGAACTTTAACGCTTAAATAGTGGAAACACTGTTTCACTTAAGTTTGGGGAGAACCTTTTTGTATATATATTTTGTTTTTTTTGTTAAAAAAAAACAAAAATTTCTAAATAAACAGGGGAGTGCCGACAATTTTGACCATCTTGGTGTAGCCTGACAGTGAGGGCACTGTCAAGTTTAAGTTTGGGGGTGTACTCGGTAAGTTTTCTTCCTTCGCATTCATGTGTATATTTTTTTTTGCATTTGCATACTTATTTTAAAATCCATAAAAATTGAAAAATTATAAAAATTATAAAAATTGAAAAATTCAATCTTAGCCATATTTGACTTGAGTTTGACAAGACGGTTAACTAGTTAGGAAAAACTAGACCCTAAATTTAGTAAATTAAAAGCCCTAAAAATAACCTTTCTTAAAATTTAACAGTAGAAAATATATGTCCTTGTAGTTTATTTAGAAATAGGCAAATTTTGAGTTCAATTCTTGGGCTAAGTCAAAATAAGGGAAGAGTATTGAAATTTTTATTGAAGTGTAAGTCTGAAAAATAATTCCAAACCTTAAGTCTAAATTCTGAAAATATATACCCTACAATTTGCACAAACACGCGCCTTGAAACTTGGAATAGTAGAGGATACCTTGAAATGCTCATGTCTAAAATCTTTAGTATTAGAAAAAAATAAAATAAAAATATAAGTGTGAATAAAGAGATTAAAAAAATGAACATTGGCTTTTGTAATTACTTAAGCCTGCGTAAAATAAAAATATACAGCGAGAGTGCTTTATCACCTAGTGCCTTAGATCAACTGGTTTGGAAGTTTCTGCTAACGCCTTAGGTATTACAAGACGAGAAATTACGCCTTAATGCGCAAACACATTTTTTAATCGATCGTTAGTACCTCAAGAAATATTAACGGTCGCATGAAAGATGTGTGAGCAATTTCATCTAAAATTCACCAACTAAAAGTACTTTAGACAATGGACAAGAGTATGATAGCTTGAATTGAATTTCCAAGTGTAGGGATGATAATCACACACATGTAGGGGTATATGATTAGGGTTTGGGATAGGAATGAAAGATAGGGTTTATACCTTCAGTAGAGATGATAAAAATTCCTAAGTTGAGATGAACCTTAGAAGAAAAATTCAAAAGATGCTGAAAGCTTAATAAATTTACAGAACATATACGATCTTAAGTTAAATCATAAGTGAGTGTGAAAAATATGGGTTGATGATTTCTAAGTTAAAGATAATAGAATTTCTTGCTAGAACACCGAATTGAAGAATAAAAGTCAACAGGCCAAATTGATCGGATTTTGTGGGTAGTATCCGCTGAAAACCCTCAGGAGATAACACTCCTACTAGGGACAACTAGAGGTTTAATGGTTAGCTCAGTGCAATCGCGATTTCTTGCGAAAGTGAGGTTAGGTTTTTTAGAGAATAAATTGGCTTTGCTTGGGACGAGCAAAAGATAAGTTTGGGGGTATTTGTTCATATCAGAATTTTGCATTATTTTATTCCCCATTCTTAATCATACTGCAAATAAATAGGTGCTTTTGATCCATGTCTGCTAAATAGTTGCAGGTTACAGGTTCTCAGAACAATACAGCGAAAATGGCGAAAAGATGCTACAAATGTCAGACTACGACCAACAAATAGATGAATCTGCAAGATACCGCCTGCCAGTTTGAGGAACAAACGAAGATCAGCAAACAGTTCAATATACAAAGTACAAGGGCAGCACAAGATTCAAGACTTCAACGCGAAACTAACGGTAAAAGTCCACAAATTCTGCACTGTTGGAAATCTGGAAGAAACTAGAAAATATTCTAAAGAACCAAGTGAAGAAAACAAAAGGAAAAAGCAACATGAAGAAACCCTGGAAAGATGAGACAGAGAGCCCCCAAGATGGCCGCGGATCCGCGGCCAAACATGGCATTTTGCCGCGGATCCGCGACCGTGCTGTGCACGTGTCGGTGCACGTGTTGGTGGGTGTCGGTGCATTGATCCGGTTTTCTTAGGGTAGTCTTGTAATTTCAGATGTGGATCAGATGTAAACCCTAGGGTTTCTCCTATCTATAAATAGGAAAGCCTACAGCCTCTTTTTGGGTATGCCTCTATTAATTTCTAGATTAAATTTTAGTTTCATTGTAATCGTCAAGAGGTGTCAATAAAAGTAAGTTTTTTATCTTGAATTTTTCTTATATGCAATTTAATTTCCGCAATTTTCGTATCTGTCATTTATTATCTGCACGTTAATTAGGTAATTAAAAGAAAATTATAAAAATGAACTTCATCATAATATCCCTAATGAGTGAGTAGTTCCTCACTTGTTAGGGTTAGGTTTGGGATAGGTTTGAGAGATGGAAATCTCACACTCCTTTCTTGCCCGTATAATACTTTAAATTAGGACTTTATGTTAATCAAACACACACCGCTCACTACAGCACCCTATCCCACGAGATAGCGGTGATTCCCTAGTTAGACCGGTTGTGGTTGATTTACATAGAAGTTAGGGCTAAGAGTTAAGAAAGGACGGATAAGGACCAAAAGGAAGAAACTATATTTCTTCCTAGTCGTGCTAATCCCCTTTGTTAATTATTACCCTAACACCTATGATCTTAATTAGGGCAAAGGAAGCAGTGAGTAGAATTAACTTTCCAAACTAACCTAATCCTAACCCTAGCATGGTTTTAATCAAATTAAATTCAATCTTAGTTTATATAAAATTCAAAACCTAGCAAAAATAGGAATTAACTCGTTAGAACAATTAGAAAAGAACGTGTTTTCCCTGTGGACCGACCCGTACTCAATCGACTAGCTACCAAGTGACACTGTTATTGATTGTCGTATTCTATTCTTTTATTTTAAAACGTACGCAAAACAACAACGATCAATCACCACTACTAGATGACCTAGGAGATCATCGTGCATGCGATTTCTACTCGCAGATGTCTTCTACTCACGAGTTGGCAACTCACCCCCGTTGTGCCAAATTTTCTTACAGGTTTCGATGTACAGGTTTCCTTGGCAGCTTGCTGGCACATCATTTCATTTAGGGTGATTTGCTTGGTAAGTTGGTTCACTTGTATCAGGACCGCCGTTGTACTTTTATTATTTCATTTGTATCTAGTAAGCTCCATCAACCAAACTTGTATTACTTGATAGATTTAGAAGACCGATTGTTTTTATTTCGACCTTAGAGTTGCGCTTATATTATTATGGTTTTTGGTGGATTTGGTTTTCTTTTGAGTTTTGAGCCTCGTCCTTCGGCGTTGTATATTTTAGTGCATTGTGTGGTTGTTTCCGCCTTTTGTCATAGAGCTAGCTCCCGCTTGGGGATGCCTTTTTATTGTTGCTTATGTATATATTCTTATTTGTATCCGTTTGGGGCCAGTTTTTACAAAGGAGACTCTGCCGAAATTTTTGAGAAAATTTGATGTTGCTTTTAAACATGTTTTTCTTTACTTCTTCTTTTAATGGTTTAGATTTCCGGGGTTCGTCTTGCTTAGATTATGTTACGCCTTTAGACGTTTCGTAATTTAAGTGTCGGTCACGTTCCGTACCTTCGGATCGTGACAAAGTTGGTATCAGAGCGTTAGGTTTAACCCTTGTCTAAGTCTAGGTTGATCTTGGTTGATGGAGTAGGTGACTTAGGTACAGTGACGTACCGTGGGTATGATCCGCAGCATACTTACGATATGCTACTCCACTTAAGAAGCCTTAGAATGTACATTTCTTTGCACCGTATTCTATTCGTTCCTCTGATCTATCTTCGTCGACATCGGATGGTGGTTTCTGTTACCACGGTCGCACGGACAGAGGGAGCTACGGCTCGAATGCGATGACCGTTAGGGTATCGTCTATTCTTGAGGATTGAAGCATTGTTTAGCGTGTGGACGAAGGGTATTCACATGTCGTTCAGACAAAGTTAAAAGGTTCGAACGAATGTCAGAAACCCATTTTTCCAAGTTTAAGGTATTCGGAAGAATATGCAGGTATTTATATGGACCCTCTGGAAGAATGAAACCCTAACTCGACATAATAACCATGAGAACGCCTTTGAACCTTAGGGTTTATGGCAGTTCCGCGGTGCCATTAGTGAGACTTGGGTTTGCCCTCTACGGCTGGTCCGCAGGTGCTGTGGCATGTACTGAATATTTTTAAACTGTACTTGAGTGTTGAGCTCTCGGAAATTATGGGACTTTGATGAATCGATCGAAAAGTTTAATATAGTCCGGATATCATGTGATGGGATACATTACTTGGGAGACTCTAGATATGAGTATATCCGTTTGTAGCACAGTTCATACAGCTACGAAGAGACGAGTTCGAATCAGTCGACACCAGAGAAAAGAGGAGCACATTGACGTCGGTGTTACGATTTGCAATCTGGTGATTCGAGTATCACATTTCCGTTGTTTGGATTTTGGTATTTTGAGGATTTCGTTTTATGATTGGTTTTCCTATATGCTCATTCTTTTCACTTGATTCGTGTTCCATGTATCAGATGTAGTGATGATCGTTTTGTGCATACCCATGGCACTTGATTTTGATTTTATATAGTTTGAGATACCGATTTGATTTCGTGTATATGGATTGCACATGATTTTGGATATTCGATTTATATTTTCATGCACCATGTGCACTTGATTGAGATTCTTGCGCACACTTCGCACACTTGATGTGATTTATGCACACCAGATGCACTAAATCGGGGTTTTGTGCAGATTAGATACACCTGATATTATTGTTGTGCACGCCTATTGCACTTGACAGATGTTTTTGGTGCACACCCATTGCACTCAGTTTTGTTTCCGTGCGTATTCGTGGTATCTGTATTTGATTTCGATTTCCGTGCACACCGGACGCACGTGGTACCTCGTATACTGCATTTGAGATTGATTTTATTTTGAGCAGTACGATTTTATGATATTTACTATTTGGTTTAATAATCGAGCAGGACTGTTCTGAGAACAGTACCTAGGATTTCGATGTATATCATGTTGGTTTTCGTATTGGAATTTGACATTGTGTTTTCACCATGACTCCGATGATTGCGTGATGCTTGATGGAGTTTTGATTTTATGTTATGTACTTATTTTTCATGCTCATGTATTGCGCTAAGATGTGTTTTATGTATTAATGATTTCGGAGCCCCGATGATTTGAGTGTTTTGCTAAATGTTTTAATAATTGGGGGAGTTTTAATTTAAATTCGGGGATCGAATTTCTTTAATGGGGGAAAATTGTAACGTTTTAAAAATAAATAAATAATTAAATAATTAAATAAAATCTTTTAGGTGAATTTTCTGATAATCGGTAAAATAAACCGTATTTTCCGTAAAACTTAACTACAATTATTTTTCAATATAGATTTAAATACGCCTATTTTAACTATGTAATTGCTAGTATTTAATATTTAATTGGTCACTTGTAAATTTCTAGTTTACTAAAATATTTTCCGTAATTACTTAAATTCAAATATTTACATAAGCTTTTAATTATACATTTAATTAGTGATAAATACAAATTTGAATGGGTTAATTTTACAAAAGTGAACCATGACAAATTAAAACAAGTTTCTAACATGCTCACTCTTTTCTTAATATGTCTTCATTATTCTAGTAGATTCTAGCATGAAACAATTAAGAAAAATAAATTAAATTAATTAAATTAGTGAAAAGACTTAAAGGAGATGTTTAATTAAAGAACTTTCTACACCATTCTACACTCTTTTCTCTCTCTCTCTTTTCCTCCCTAGGGTTGGCCGAGACTCACCTTTGGCTGCCTTCATTTTCCCCCATCTCATTTTCTCTCAAAAATTCATCATTTTGCCTCAAAAATCCAATAAAATCAACACCAATTTTCATTAATTCCTAATCTAACCTTTAACCCTTGTTCCTTGGCCAATCAAACATGGATTTTGGGAGCAAGAGACACTACTAAAATAGGGGGTTGCCCCTACGGATAACAACATCCGTAGGGGCAGATAAAGTTTGGCCCTACGGATTAACCCGTAGGGCCAAACGGTTGCCCCTACGGTCCTTACATATTTATTTAAAAATTATTAAATCTTAAATTGTTGTTTGCCCCTACGGAGCCGCAAACAAAGAACCTACGAACTTAGCCGTAGGGGCATCTAAAAAGGGATTTATGTAAAAAGGCAGATCGATCCCTATGCTGATTATCTCTTATTTTCTCATCACTGCACGCGAACCCAAATCCCCAAACCCTCGTTCCCGTCGATCGCCGTTCTCGTCGTCGCTGTTCTCGTCGTCGCCAGCGCCGGCCGATTCGTCGTCGCCACCGCCTGCTTCTTCCTCATCTCCGTTCGTCGCCGCCACCGCCTGCTACTTCCTTATCTCCGTTCGTCGTCGCCACCGATTCGTCATCGCCACCGCCTGCACAGGTTAGGAAATCTTCAATTAAACAAATTTTTGATTGTTTTAGGGCTATGAATCATGGTTTGGGTACCGATGAGGCATCGGTTGGGGTTAGCGTTAGGGTTAGGGCTGGGGCGGGGGGGCTGCGGTTGCGGTTGGGGTTGGGGTTCGGCAGGGGGTTGCAGTTGGGGTTGGGGTTGGGGTTAGGGTTGGGGTTGGGGTTCGGCTGGGGTTGGGGCTGGGGCTGGGGCTGGTGGTAGGGTTAGGGTTAGGATTGGGGTAGGGGTTGGGGTTAGAAACTGGATGCTGTTACCGCAGTAGATTGCAAAGGCTGATATTTTGCCAGTGAGATTACAAAATTAGGTAAATACATTTTTGACATAGCCCAAAAATAAAAGAAGCGATGTTGGAAAGCTATAACTAAGCGAGCTAGACACTATTAAGAAGTTGAAGTTTCAAGAATTATAAAATATATTTGTGGAGCTTAATGTATGTATATGCCACCTGCCTTTATCTTAGCATATTTTACATGCTGTATTTCCGTCGTTAATTGTAGGAATCTAGGATGATGCAACTTAAGTTGCTTTATCTACTTTTATCATATGATTTTGGAAATAAATTTGAACATAGGATTATGACATTCTTTATTTTTCTTTTCGTTATAACCTTTAACTAATTTTAGCAATAAAATGTCCTTTAAACAAGAGAAGCTAGTGTCTTGTTAAGAAATTTGACTTTCTTAATTGTTTTAAGCTTATCTATTGATATATGCTTGGTATTGTAGGAAGAACTTTATAGGGTAAGGAAAGCATTTGATAAAGCTGAGCCATTATATTTAGAAGCCATAACCATTCTGGAAGAAGTGTTTGGTTCTGATGACGTACGGTGTGTATATTATTTCAGTTGAAATTTATTTTATTTTCTAACCTTGTAGACATGTATGCTTAGTAAGTAACTAATGTTAAATCTAATAATTTGTATAAATAGTTATTAATGAAGTTCAGTGAAGGGTCTTTAAGCCTTTGTGACTTTTTTTTAATGATATATACTTACATTATATGTGTAGAACAGATATAGTAATTCTGTTTTTTAATATATGATTTTATGTATTTTTACCTTTTTAGTCACCTAAATTGGATGATGGACGCATTTGTCATTTTTTAAGGTTTCTTGCTTTTGCAGAGTAGGGGCTGCTTTACACAACCTAGGGCAATTTTACCTTGTCCAGTGAAAACTTGAGCAGGCTCAGAAGTGCTTTGAGGTATAAGTTCTTTCGAAGCACTTTTTTCTTTATGAATTTTTCTATTTTAATAATATTTTTTCCATGAACCATGATACTTGATATGATAGTTGTTAGTAATAAAGCATAAATTTCAAGGTAAGGTTCTCAGAACTCTAATGTTATATTTCGATAGATTTATATCTAAGTTTTAAGGCAATCAACTTTCATTTTTTATGGGCTATTTCTCATCTCCTTCCCCCAAAAGAAAACCTCTCTACTTCTATGTCTTCCCCTCCATTTCATATTTTCAGGTTCTCCCAAAAGAAATTATAATAACATGTCACATTTTCTTTAAGCAGCATAAGTTAATTATTTATTTATCTATCAATTCCTATATGATAATATGTTCTATTGTCTTTCTGTTTCTTTTGGCAGCGTGCTCTAAAGATATGAAACAATGCTTGAATTCTCTATCTTTCAGCTCCGATATGGTGGTTCTTTTCCTTTTATTGCTATATGCTGTTTATGTTTTGTGTAGATAGAATGACATGTTCTAGGCTATAGTGTGCTTATACAATGTATTATCTTAAGAAGGGTAATACCGTGTTTTTCTAATATGGATAATTTGTCATTGTTAATCCATCTTCCTGAAAACGGTTTATACGGAGGAAGTATATTTCATGGTACTTGAGAAAAATATATGTTGAAGTCAAAAGTTATCAAGATTTAAATGCTCCGCTTATAGTCTTCTAAGATATTTTATATTCCAAGGCAAGGTGACAATAATTGCATGCTTGTGCACGATTTGGTATGTAGATTCAAGGTTATGCATAGTTACGACCCTTTCTTATGGTTTCTTATCATAATTTTCTGTATGCTTATAGTTTATAAAGGCAGTTAGATCATATCACTATACGAAATATTGTATTGTGTTCTATTGTGTATGGTGGATCACACACTAGAAACCAAGACATTGCATGCATGTGCACGTTTTGGTATATTCCTCGATACGTGAAACAAATTTGATTTAATAAGGGAAAACTTAAAATAACAACCTTTATACTAAAAAAATTATATATGCTATTACTTAGTAGTTTATGGTTTTCAGATGCAAAATCCATTTGAGAAATACTTTTCCTAGCCACTATTAATCCATATTCTCAATATAATCATCATAACCTACAATTTATATGATACAGTCTAACATGGCCCATGAGTACGTCAGGGTTAAGGACTGGATGTATGTGAATTGGCAATAACGTATGCAACCTAAGTTTGTCACTGGAGTTTCTGCTTTCATTGAATTTGCACGCGCACATAATAAGAAGGAGAAGACAGTAATGTGGCAGAAGAAGAAGGAGAAGATAGTAATGTGGTAGGAGAAAAAGAAAATGACATTCCTTGTTCTCTGCTTCAGTATCAATCTTCTGATATGAACTAATGATGGCTTTCACATTGGCTTTTCGTTTTAGAGACTTCTTAGTGTCCAATGGAAAGTATACATCAGATTTGTGCAGGTCAGGTTCTTCTATGACTTTCAAGAGTTTCAACTGATTCTGTAAATTACACCCTTGTTAGGTGATACTTTTACCACTTCTCACTGCAGGTGCGTTCTCTAATATCCATTTTGAATGTAATATTATAGATATTCATGCCCGTTTATGTCAAAATTACTTATATTGTCAATGTTTGATTGTCTAGTTGTTGGTGATGCGTCCATATCAGAGACAGAGGCCACTCCCGCTCCTCCAGGTATGTTTATATATCATATAGTGCATGTATTTTGATTTAGAATACCATATCATAAATATACACACATTCATTTTGCTCTTACTTAGATAGTAATTTTATTATTGTCTAGCCGTAGGTGGTGACAGTAGTTGACAATAAAATTTGTCATCCTAGAAACTATGATTTTTATATGTGCTCGCATGCGGGAAAGATTGTAAGTCGTGGACCTGTACAATAAATTCTTATTTGGTATTTGTTTGAAATCAAATTGAATACTATATAATTGATAAGTTTGTTATATTTGTATTTAGTTTGGAATTAACACAATATTTATTCACGCAGCATGCACTTATGAGAAATAGGGCACCACGCGTCCAACTCATTATCATGTGCTGCTTGATGAGATTAGATTTGCGCCTGATGATTTACAAGAGCTTGTTCACTCCCTGTCTTATGTGTAAGCAGCGCAATATGCGAGTTTATCTTGTTAATATGTATGTACTGAAATTAATTAATATTATTCAAATTTTGATACATGCAGATACCAGAGGAGCACATCTGCTATCTCTATAGGTAAGGCTTTGAATTTGTTGATTTTGGTATTTCTTGTCAATTTTATAGACCAGTATGTGCTAAATATAATGTTCTGACAGTTGTTAGGGGGAAGGCAGCATTCCCCCTCTTTTTTACCCTTGATTATCGCTATACCGGTCCTCATGCCGAGAGGTTCGGCCGGTATATGGGGGATGAGAGCCGACTCGTGAAAAACTATCCACTTCACGTTGAGTGGGGCGAGCAGCACCGGCGCTCATTCGCCCTCTTCTTTGATCAGGCTCGGATATTAATATATATTTTCATTTGTGATATAATGCAATATTAAGAGTTGTTTTCTAATATATCTAATATTAAGAGTTATTTTCTAATATTGCAGACAGTTCAGACCCTGGCACAAGGTGGTATACCGAGCGTGCTGTCCACATATCTTGCCGTCCACGGCACCTCGACATATCCCGCCACGGGCGAGCTTCGATATCCCGACGTCGCTACCCAGGAGTATTGCGTAAGTGTTAATATTTATTCAACCCATATTTAAAAATTTAGTTTTGGAAGGTTCAAATTTAAATTTTATACTTATACTTTATTGCTTAATGTGGGTGTAAGAGCGGGTGATTGAGCAAGCCGAGGCCTCGGGGATCGATTTTAACGGACAGAGCGATCCGAGGCTGCTGACCCCAATCCTGGACGCCGCACACGGACGGCACCATGGAAGTTGGGAGAGAGGCCGAGGACTGGGCCCTAGCAGGGCCCATATGAGGTTGGACTCCATCCCGGCGGTTACTTCCTCTGTCTCCAGTGAGCGACGTGTCCAGCAGGAACTGGAGAGCTTGAAGGCTACAGTTCAGGAGTTGAAGGAGATGCTGGTATGTATACTACTTAATAGTAAAATATCATGTCATATTATAGATATCAACATATCCAATATTAGTACGTAGCCTGAGCTTATTTGGTTGTAGACTTAGGTTTGATTAATCATACATTCATATCTAATTAAAATAAACTACGGTTTTCCAAACTAGATATCCAAATGGGGTTTCGAAATAACTTGATAATGATAAGAATTCAAATAATACACAGTTCTTACACGCTTATTACACAGGTTAGGTCCAGACGTGACGGGGTAAATCGTTCGAGCCTCCACACGCATCTTCTTCGGCTGCGGCTCCGCAAGCCACTACATCGGCTGCGGTTCCGCAGACAGCTCCTATAGCTCCACCGCACGCTCAGAATCCCGCAGCAGCGGCTCCGCAAGCCACTACCTCGACGGCGGCTGCGCAGACCACATCGCCAGCTCCACAGCCCGCTCAGACTCCCGCACGCGCCGAATTGCATGGTTTATTGACCGAGGAGCAGGCACGCCAGATTCTAGCGTTTATCAGAGGTGGAGCTGGACCGAGCTAGAGTAGCTTTTTTATTCTTATTTTTTGAAACATTTATTTATTTATATGATACATATTGTACTACATTTTGAAACATTTTGGACGATATTGATATTGGTTTATATTTATATCATATTCAATTTTTTGGTTTCTTTTGTATATTATATGAGTGAGATGTGATTATGAATACTGCGATATATGTTGTGTGATGATTAATTTTATATTTGATTGATGTATATATTATTGTGCACAGGGCGAGAAAAAATCAGGCAGCCCATTTTTTTAAAAAAAACAGATAATATGTACCTAGGGATTAATCCGTAGGTACACCAGTTGCCCCTACGGCTTAAACCGTAGGGGCAAAATATCAGAATTAACTGATATTTTCTCCCCTGATCTCAGTTTCAGGGGGGGTGTGCCCCTACGGATATCTCCATAGGGGTAAACAAATGCCCCTGCGGCGGTATCCGTAGGGGCAAAATGTAACGTTTTGAAAATCGTTTCGGTGAAATTTCGAAAAAAATCGGTAAAATAAGGGGGTTTTCTGTAAAAAGTCAAAATACAAATATCTTATTATAAAAATTAAATATACATATTCTAGCTATGTAATTGCTATTATTTGGTGTTTATTGAACCGCTGGTGAAATTTTAAATTTTCTGGAAAAAATATTATTTTATTATTATTTTAAACCGTCACTAATACATTTACTTAGGGAAAATTACAAATTGGAATGAGTTGAAACAAATTTTGTGCATCATAAAACATTAAATAATATTTTATCATGTGGTTTTTGGAACGAAATTATTTGCCAAAACGGTTTAGAAATTATTGAAGAAAAAAAAGGCTTTTTTTTAGCGTAAATGGATGTTTGGGATATTGTATTTATCATTTTTCATCACCCCACACCCGTACACACACCCAAACCCCCATTTCCCCATCATGATGGCTGAACCCTTGCTGCCCCACTCCCACTCTTTTCCCCACTTCAAAAAGAAAAGAGAAGAAAACAAAAGAAAAGAAATGAAAGAATAAAGAATGAGTGTGTTGACTTGAGGTATGGGTTTTTGACTTTCTCTTTCTCTAATCAACACCTCACTCTTTCCCACACTTTCCCCACCTGCACAATGGCCGAGCCTCCCCCTTTCTTCAGCCCCTTCAATTCTTCATCTCATTTCTAATCAAAAATCCACTCAAAATGCATCAAAATCCCTTCAAAATCAAAGCAAAATTAAAATCCAACTCCTACCCATTTTTCATTTGCTATTCTTGCATGGATCTAGGGAGCAAGTTGGCATTTTAGAGGCTTGATTTTCATATTTGATCTCTTGATCATGAGGTATAATTCTAACCTTTTCTTAAATTGTGCTAATTGTTTCATGTTAGCTTAATTAGGTTTTTTTAATTAGTTCTAGGTGCTTGAATTAAAATTCAAGAGAAGGGTTTTGAATTAATGATTAGGGTTTGTGATCAAGTGAGGTTTTTATCATTTGTTTATGGTTGTAATGAGGAGATTAACATGTAGTTGTATGCAAAATCTAAGTTAGTTGCTATTTGCTAATTTGTTAATTTAAAATTGTGATAACTTTGCTAATTGCTAACTAGGTTTTTATAATTAGTCTAATAATTAGGTTTAAAAATCTAATTATGGTTTCATAGAATTATTAACATTATAATGAGTGGTTTAATACCTTAGGTTATGCAAATCTAAGCTTAATTCTTAAATCGAGAATTTTTGCTTGAAAATTGTTAAAATTGGATAATTTGTAAACTAGGTTTTTGGGGTTTATGGAATTTAATGAGATTAAATTATGGGAATCATTTTTTTACTTATTTAAGATATTTAGTGAATATTGTGGCCTTTAGATTCGTTTAAACATTATGTTTTGTACAATAACGGCGAATTGTGCTTGCTAGTCTTTTCGGAAAAATGACTTTTAAGTGAAATTGGGGTTTTTATGAGTTTTAAGCTATTTTATAATAAAATTAGAGTTCGTGAATATGCAAATGAGTGTATTTGGGTTTTTCTCGATGGTTTGGCGTTTGTATGCCGACATCGAGGGTTTTTAGGTTGATTTGTGAAAAGCAACCATAGGTTTTGACCTATGTGGGATTCGTGTGTCGTTTTGGTCATGAGTCGGATTTTAATGCGATACGGTGCGTTATGATATGTAGGTACCCTATGTGGACTTCGAGACGACAAGTAAGAACGTGGCGCCGTCGGCACCGGCGAGCGAAGATCAGGTGAGTAGATTTATATCTACGGGGAGAAGTCGGGTGGATGGCGTATAGCACCCCCGCAGTTCGTGGTGATGTATACGAATACGTATACACACATTTATTGATTATATATTGTTTGAGTTTATTGATGATAAATATGGATGGTTTAGTATCGCGAAACCCTAGAGTAGTGGTCGCACCATACATGCACCCACCCACCCATACTTGCATACATTCTTCTTCCATTTGTGTTTACGGGAATATATATATAGTTATGTGTTCACATGTGTATGGGACTATGTGTTCACATACGGATCTGAGTATGATACTTGGGATTGAGATGAGTCGATGAGATTTGTGTTGAGGTTGTGATATAGGTGATATGGCAGGATTCGTACTTGAGGTACGTCCTGGTGTTATAGCGGATCTTGGGGCGGCGATACAGGTGAATAGTGTTATAAATAAAATGGTCGACATATGATCGTGATATGAGACATGATATGCTAGGATATTGATATTAGGCCATATTGGGCGATGTATACCCCTTGATGATGATATGCTGATAATATCAGTTTGTACGAGACTGTCGATCAGTAGCCAGATCATGACCATATTGATGATATTAGTATTGTACTAGACATAGGTCAGTACCTTAGACTATGATCTTTGACAAAGAGGTTACCGAATGAATAGTGTGATGAATATGATATTGACCCGTACCCAGATTTGGGGATGCCGTACGACGGATTTACGTACGAGCTATATTTTGATGATTGATTCGCACTCTTGACTTGGGATGTCTGATTATAGATATGGTATCGGATATGATATTATTGAGGCGGGATCACCGACTAATATATATACAGGTATGTATATATATCGACTCAGATGTTAGGCGGTTTCCTTACCCGTAGTCCAGCTTGTTAGCTTAGCCCTTTAGTTTAGTTTAGTTATTAGATTAGATTATACTCCTACCTATTTCAAAACTAGCGGATCGTGGATATTTTAAAAGACAGGTCAAGGGATCTACGGATATTTCAAAAGACGTATCCTTTCTTAAAACTGCCGTAGCCCTATTTTCAAAACCCCACGATTCGTGTTATTTCAAATGGCACCAGTGTTTAATATTTAGCTCCCGCTCATTTTGGTTGCTCGCTCCGCATCGCATACTTACATTGTTATTTCATATTGCATTGTTGATATTATGCTGTTAGGACACCAGCACCATTACCGATGATGCGTATGTGCTACGTACACTTACTTGCCGGCTCACACACATCTTCATCGGTAATTGCCATGTCACGTACACCTTAGAAAATATTATTGCTTGACTTAGCTTGTTAGTTAGTAATTTGACATGATATTAGTGTACTTGTCTCATATGTTAGTTTAGACATTGTAGTTATTAGCTGCTACTTCATGCATGATGTTATTCATTGTTATGCCGCATTCATGGTTTCTCATGCATATATTCACTATTTTACGTATTATTGAGGTTTTGGATTCGGATTTCCATGAGATTTTCTGGATTTGGAGGAAAACCGCAAAAACATAAATAAACCTTTTCTCTCTTTTAAAATAAAAAAGTGCGGTTTTCCCATGATGTATGAGTCGTCCACCATGAGTTTGCTGATGGATTTTGAGACCCGATTCGAGGAGACGGATGAACCGTTTCGGGTACATGGTGGACCCGGTAAGGTACCCCGGGACAAGAAGCGCGTGATGATGACGATGTGAGCCTGGCAGGGGAGCACTACCTACCGGTGATATTACCCGACGCGTCGGATATCCGGAGGATACCGTCGTGGTCTTGAGATGGATGCTAGGGGCCGGTCTGGACTGACGGCGCCCTAGATATTGTGATTGAGACATTGAGATTGAGACTTGAGGTACATAGATTGTGACACAGAGATATCGAGGTATTTGGACACTTGTTTTGTGTCGATGCTGGGCACTGTTTTATGCTGATTTCATATATGGTACCTCATTTCTTTTAAAATACAGAAATCTCACTGATTTATGAAACCAGTTTTATTCAGTACATGCATTCTGTTTCATGCATTCATACATCATCCATATAATATATTGCTACCTGAGGCACTGACACGGGCACATGAGTTTACACTCGGGTTAGATATTTACCCTAGCCATTGTTAGGCTGCATGTTATATACATTTTTGAGGATATATTATGATCATTGACCTAGGATTGCGTCATTTATGCGATTTCTGTGCGTAGATGTTTTTCTATTCACGAGTTGGCAACTCACCCCCGTTGTGCCCCAGTTTCTTGCAGGTTTGCCGTACAGGTTTCTTTACGGCTGTGCGGGCATAGTTTCCTTCGGGTGACTTGCTAGTAGGTGGGTTTTTCTTGTATCGTACCCATCATATTACCTTGTATAATATTATTCCGTTGTATCTAGTAAATTCCATCAACCAAACATGTATTTATTGAGATAGAGACCAGTGTTGTTTATTCTTTCGACCGTAGAGTCGCTCGTTATATTTCTGATGGTTTTGAGTTTCCTTTTGAGTTTTGATCCTCGCCGTTGGCGTTGTATATTATATTGCTTGTGTGGTTATGACCGTCGATTGACGAAGAGCTAGCTCCCGCTTGGGGATGCCTTTTTCTTGATTTCGTATACTATTCATGTTGTATCCCGTTTGGGGGTCAGTATTTACAAAGGAGACTCTGCCGAAATTTTCAGTAAATTTTTTATGTTTTTAAAAACCGCATAATTCGGCTTATGCTATTGAAACAACTTGCTTTAAGTTGGTTTTCCTGCACTCTACTATTTTTCTTGGTTTGGATTTCTGGGTTTTCGGTTTACTTAGATTACGTACGCCTCGAGACGTTCGTAGTTTAAGTGCCGGTCATGTTCCGTACTTTCGGGTCGTGACACAAAATATCAGAATTTCTTATATTTTTCCCCTACGGATATGTGCCTACGCATGTATCCGTATGGGCTATTACTTGGCCCTACGGAGTCATCCGTAGGTACAAGAAATCTATTTTAAAAAACCGTAAATAAAATAATTTTTTTGTCCTTACGGCGTAATCCGTAGGGGAAAAGGTACCTACACATAACTCCGTAGGGGCATGTTCAGGGTTTCGACTTGCACCTACGGCGTTTGCACCTACAGATTATTTGCTCCTACGGGTAAATCCGTAGGGGCAACCCTTATTTGTAGTAGTGAGAGCATGTTGGGGTGGCTAGGTTGCAAGCTAAATTTCTAAACTTGTGAGGTATAATTCTAACCTAATGGCTAATTAGTTGTATAATTATTCTAATCTAAACTTGTCATGCAATAAATTGGTTTGATTTCTAATTTGTGAAATTCAAGAAAGGGTTGTGATCAAGCTAGGGTTTTTATAAATTGTTCATGGTTTTAATGAGTGGATTAACACATAAAGACATGTAAAATCTAATCTAGATTGTTAAGTTACTAATTGTTACAATTAATTTGTCCAAATTGCTAAATTATTGCAAACTAGGTTTTGGTAAAATATATATATGTGTGTGTAAGATAAAATTCTAGTGAGAATTTTTATCAATTATTCATGGTTTTAATAGGTAGATTAACATGTTAATTGAATGCAAAACCTATTCTAGTTACTAGTTGCTAATTATTAGTTTAAAATTGTGATAATTATGCTAATTAATCTTGCTAACTAGATTCTTAGAAATTGATTAAATAATTGGGATTAAAATCTAATTAGGGTTTCATGACATTATTAACATTTTAAATTGTAGTTTAATAATTTTGTTCATGCAAAACCAAGCTTAGTTGTTGAATTGTGAATTTTGCTTTAAAAAGTGTTAAAATTTGATATTTTTGCAAACTAGAATTTTGGGTTTAATGGAAATTGATGAGATTAAATTTAAGTAATGGTTTGTATGACTTAATTATGATATTTAGTGAATATTATGACCATTAGTTTCGTTAAAACATCAAGTTTCGAAATTAAAACGGTTATTTGAGGTTTTCTAGGTTTTCGGAAATAAATCGATTTAATTTATTTTGAGTTTTTGATGACTTGCAATCTATTTTATATTATAATTAGTGAGTTTTGGAACTAAAATTTGTACGTTTATGTTTTATCTCGATCAATCGGCGTTTGTACGCCGATATCGAGGGTTATTTGGTTCTTTTGCATGAGCGGGTCATAAGTTCTAACCTATGCGCGTTTCGTGCGTCGTTTTGGTTTTGTCCGCGATTTCGGTTTACGATATTATATATGTTTGCGTATAGGTACCCCTCACATGGACTTCGGACGATGAAGAAGAAAATGGCGGCATCGACTTCGGCAGATAAGGACCAGGTGAGTAGATGTATATCTACAGAGGAAGTCGGGTGGATGGCGTATAGCAACCCCGCAAACGTAGAATAAGTATATTATGTACTATTATTAGGAAGTCGGACGTGACCTTAGATTCTTGACGAGTAGGGTATTATTGAAGACTTTAAGTTGGATTAGACTGATTTAGAAAGACTTAACCAGAGAATGATTGCCCTGGAGGGAATTCGTAGGTTTCATGTAGACACACACACACGCACACACGCATACACTTGACTTGGTGTATGTGTGTGTGTGTGTATGAATGTGTGTAGGTTTCTATATGTATATGTTTGTGTGTGTGTATAAAACATATACACGTGATATGAGCATGTTATATGATATCTGAGGATGAGTCGGCATGATTGGGCATGATGCCGTAAGAGATATATATACGATCGAGTATGATATGAGATGTACTATAATATTAGCGGATCGTTGGGAAATGAGAAAATGTATATTTGTACATAAATGATAATAGGTGATGACGACATTGAAATGTACGAGATTCTAGAATAGAACCCGGGTTGTAATATGTGACTTAATCACGATATGATATATGACATGATATTTTAGCGAAACATTTGACGATGTATATTTACACAGACGATGATATATGTTTGATGATATTGGGATGTATTCGATTATAGTACAGTACCCCTGAGTATGATATTGTTTGATGATGAAACTTTACGAACGATGATGTATATATGTGATAGTTGAACCGTATCCCGATTTTGTGATGCCGTACGATAGATTTCACCGTACGAGGCATAGATGTGATGATTGATCCGCACTCTTGACTCGAGAAAGTCGTACTACGTATGTGACGATATTGAGGCTGGATCGCCAACTACTAGAGATGTCGACTCAGACTTTAGGAGGATTCTTCTTACATTTCGATTAGTGTCTTTAGTTAGTTGCTTAGTTGGTTAGGTAGATCTTAGTTTAGGCTCGAGTCATACTTATTTTCAAAAATAACGAATCGTGCGTATTTTTACTGACAGCCTGAGGATACTACGGAGTTTTCAAAGGACGTATCTTTTCTTTAAAAACCCTCGTAGCCCCTAATTTTCTAAAAACCGTGATTCGTGCTTTTTCAAACAACAAACTGTATAACTCGTAATTAGTATGTATTCTCTAGTTGTGTGTTTACTGCACATTCACTGTTATATTCATGTTGCATTCATCGCATTGCATGTTCACACATATGTTTCTTTAGCTAATGTGAAACTCTGCCTGTTATGACACCAGCACCATTATCGATAATGCGCATGTTCCACGTACACTTATTTGCCGGTTCACACACATTATCATCGGTAATTTCCATATCACGTACACCTTAGAACTTATTATCTTTTATTGATATAATCAGCTAAATGCTAGTCTAATATAATATTGTGTGATTACTCTCATGTGCTAGTTTAGATATTGCATTTATTACTTAAACACTTCATGCATTCACATATTCATATTATTATGCAGTATTGTGGGGCTTATACCGACACTCATTATTTACTTACTCATGATTTTGGGATTTTTGATTTTTATGAGATTTCTGGATTTTGGGGAAACCGCAAGAATATATATAAAAACTTCTCTCTCTCTCTCTCTCTCTCTCCCTCTCATTTTAAAATACAAGTTGCGGTTTCCTTATGATGCATGGGTCGTCCACCATGAGTTTTCATGTTTCCTGTTGGATTTCGAGACCCGATTCGAGGAGTGGAAAAACCGTCTCGGGTACATGGTGGGCACGGTACGGTACCCCGGGACGAAAGTGTTTTTATGGGGATGAAGATGAGCCTGGCTGGGGAAGACTACCTACCGGTGATGTCTGGTGCGGTGGATATCCGGAGGATACCGACCGTTTTCGTGTGATTTGATGATATGGGCCGATCCGGACTGACGGAGCCCGAGATATTGAGACTATGAGATTTGCATGTTTTGTGTCGATACTTGGCACGGATTTCCATGGATTTCATTGATGATGTTTCAGATTACCATACAAATTTTACTATGATAAAAATTAAAGATTTCTTATACAGATATATCCAGATTTCTTGGTTGTTTGTTTTACATTCATGATGCATGCATACTCATACACATGACATGTTACTACTTGAGACACTGACACGAGCACTGAGCATTGCACTTACGCATAGATTATTACCCTGCCACTACTATATGACTAGTGTTATATTAAGTATATTATTATGACCTAGGAGATCGTCGTGCATGCGATTTCTACTCGCAGATATTTTCTTCTCACGAGTTGGCAACTCACCCCCGTTGTGCCAAATTTTCTTACAGGTTTCGATGTACAGGTTTCCTTGGCAGGTTGCTGGCACATCATTTCATTCAGGATGATTTGCCTGGCAGGTTGGTTCACTTATATCAGCACCGCCGTTGTATTTTTATTATTTCATTTGTATCTAATAAGCTCCATCAACCAGACTTGTATTACTTGATAGATTTAGAAGATAAGTTGTTTTTATTTCGACCTTAGAGTCGCGCTTGTATTATTATGGTTTTTGGTGGATTTGGTTTCCTTTTGAGTTTTGAGCCTCGCCCTTCGGCGTTATATATTTTAGTGCATTGTGTGGTTGTTTCCGCCTTTTAGCGTAGAGCTAGCTCCCGCTTGGGGGTGCCTTTTTATTGTTACTTATGTATATATTCTTATTTGTACCCGTTTGGGACCGGTTTTTACAAAGGAGACTCTACCGAAATTTTTGAGAAAATTTGATGTTGCTTTTAAACATGTTTTTCTTTACTTCTCTTAATGGTTTAGATTTCTGGGCTTCAGCTTGCTTAGATTACGTTACGCCTCTAGACGTTTCGTAATTTAAGTGCCGGTCACGTTCTTTACCTTCGGATCGTGACCAGCCCGCCGCCGAACCGCCGCCACTGCCGATCTCACCGTAATCCATTGGCCCTCCTTCGGCCTTACCGTCGGTCGACGGTTGCACATACATATATTACCGGAAATGATTAAAGTATACCAAGTATGTTAATACAAGATTTCTTAGAAGCAGATGTCTGGTCATCCAATTCTCAGAAATACGAGAATTCCCGGTAATCTTCCGTTTCATATGCCAAGCACAGCATAAATAATTAATCTTTTTTTCATATTTTTGTGCTTCATGATTACTTCTCTTCCAAAATAAGAAAGGAAATTTTAGAAAGTAATGGTGTCAAATAAGTTCCACATCATCAAATTAAAGCACCTTCCAAGTTCTATTCCTGTCAAAACAAACAATTAATTAAGCGTGTGAAGCACGCCTCCTTCCCAAGTTTGTTTACCACACGAACAAACAAGCCTGAGAAAAGCACAAATCACAATTCGGTCCAAGGCTAAGATGACACTTGTAAAGCAACCTCCACACGTGTACACATAAAAACAAAACCAACAAATCTAGTGCACTAAACTCCAGGATAAATCCTCGCTTTTAACAAGTTAATCATACCAATCCAACCAAACTGGCTCCTCTCTCTCCCTCCCTCTTTCCCTCCCTCTTCTCCCATCTTGGGAGGGGGAGGGAGGGAGGGAGGGGGGGATGGGGGTAATGGTGGTGTTGCTAATAATAGGTAAATCAGAGTGATGGCTTTTGGGTGTTGCTCATCCACCCGTTGACTTTGTGAGATATATATATATATTAATTATTTTCCCTCATGTTTTGAGATTTATCTTGAGTTGAGTCTGTTTAGATTTATATCATGTATTAAAGGCTTGAAACAGATGTACTCTGTATATGTGTGCGGTTTGAGTGAGTACGTGAGTAGGGACTAACGGCACTTAGTCGTCTGCTTGTAAGCTGTTTTATGTATTTCCAATATTGTTTAATCCGTTCTCCCTTATTAGTATGTTTGTGTGTGGATGGAATGCTACCATATAATTATAATTTGGAAACCGGAAGGATCCATTTCTATTCTGGGAAAAATTCTTGTGTGTGCCAAACATATAAATATGCCCAGTCATGAAAAAGAAAGAAATAGAACCACGGTTTCACCAAGCTGTCCGAACAGTTTCTCTTTTCCTTTCCCAGCCGGGTTCATTATATTTGTTCTTAATGCTTTATTTTGATTGGATTTGCTATTCTGGCTGATCTCTCCAGAAGGAACTGAGGTGGGAGAAAAGGCAAAAGAAAGAGACGGGGGTTTTCTCCTTTTTTTTCCTTTTTTTTTGTTTTTGGTATGGGGTTTTTGGAGGGGAGCGGGGTCCCGATGGCTCTCCATGAAGCACCTGAGCTGAAAACCGAAAATTACACTTCTCACCCAGTTAAGCGAGACACCTAATATGTCGGTTGTTTTACATTTTCAAGTAAAAATCTAACTTTACATTTCATGTTATTAATAAAAAAAAATTTTCTACCCACTTTTGTTTCTATGTGCATGTACCCAGAGGCAAAAATCATGGATCTTATGTATGACGTTAATATCTAAATGATATGAACCTCTTTTGTATCTCTCAGGTTCATGCAGTTACCTAGGGAATAAAAATGGATGGGTGAAGAATTTGTCTTATTAATGTTATTGAAGGTATTGAAGAAAGGTATAAGAACTTTGATTGAGTAGATATTTAAATTACCCATGACCCATTAGACCAATTATTAATCTGTAAAACACTGGTGACGGGTCAAGATACTTTTGTATAAGGTTTATCCCCATGAAATAGTTAAGTGGGAAATTTTGGCAGGGCATATCATTGATCTGCAAAAATTATTTTTTATTCAATTATGCAAGTAATTCCATTATTAATGGTGTCATTCACCAATTGACCAGTTTATGTACAATCAGCTGGCATAGATACAGGTGATCTGCACACCTGTGTGATATATGGGTTGAGTCATGGCACTAGTACTCCCATTTGACATAAAGTTAGTTGTGGTCATGTCGGATCATTGTACTAAATTTATCATAAATAAGGTTCTCATCTAGATCTAATGATACTAGACAAGATCACATACATACAGGGAAATGCGGGTCATAAAATTAATTCATATGGTCTCAAGCCAGTCATAGAACTAATCTGCGTTGGCCCTGAATATGCATCTAATAATAAGAGAAAACAGTGATATGGAAGTCCAAAGTACAACCTAGAGAGAGGTGAATAGGTTTTGTAAATTTTCTAATTGATTCGACAAATAGACGTTGTTGTGAAGATGTCTCGTATTTAAAGAAGCCTGCACATCAGGAAGAGGGACTGGCATCTACCTGTAAAAAATAGACGTCGGTCAAAAGAAGATGTAGAAATCCAGTTGAAGTACAGATGTCTGATACTAACGTTTATACAGACGTCTGCCTGCAAAGAATAGACGTCTACCTACAATCTGAATAGAAACATATTAAGTATCAAACGTTGGCCTGTATGGCTACTGACATCTGGTTGGCGATAACTGCGAGTTTAAATTCGAGATTTAACTCAAAAATCAGGTTTTTTGTGACAGTTTTGTAATTTCTGAGATCTTAAATTATAAAGACTGTATATAGAATCTTAGGGTTATTAGTTAGAGTTGATGTCCTTTATCATAAAATTTTAAAGGGAGTCATCGCTCCATAAGAGATCAAAATGATCATAAGAAGAATTTGTAGAAGAAGATAAATCTCGTTGGAGATCATAAGAAGAGAGTGTAATAATTCTCTGTAAGATTTTCTTCTTCTCAAGTTCTAATAAAGGTTCTTCCCGTTCCCTCCCTCCCTCCTCCCAAATCTCTTTTGTTAATTTTATTGCGGTTTGCATCCAATTTTCTTTTATTATTTCGTCTATAAGATTTTCCGCTGCGTTGCCGATCGGTCTTGTAGCAGCAGCAATTGGTATTAGAGCTACGTTCCATAATTTTACGATTTAAGTTTACAGTAGGTGACGACGTATGGGTCCGCTTCCTATTTTCTTAAATTGTAATTATATTGATAGTGGTTCGTAAGGATCCGAGAGAAAGGTATTTTCTTTGGAATTAAGAATGACGGATAACAAAGTAAATAGCACAAATTTTGAGGTAGAGAAATTTAATGGGAAACATAACTTCTTATAAGAGTGAAGGCCCATCTGGTGAAAGAAAGGTTGTTTAAGGTACTTGGTGGTAGTAAACCTACCGACATGACAGATGCTGCGTGGGCAGAATTAGATCAGAAAGCACAATGCACGATAGAATTTTGTTTGGCGGATAACGTGATATATAACGTTATGAAGGAAACTTCTATGACAAGTTTGTAGTTGAACTTGGAGAGCTTGTACATGACAAAAAAGTTGTTAAGCAGGCTATATTTTAAGAAGCAACTATATGGTTTACGCATGAAAGAAAGGAGTCATACTTACGACCACCTAAATAGCTTCAATAAGATGGTGAGCAATCTTTTATGCTTTGAAGTCAAGTTAGAAGAGGAGGACCAAGCGCTATTACTCCTATCTTCACTTCCAAATTCGTATGAACATTTAGTGTCAACGATCTTTTATGGTAAGAAGACTCTCGAGATGGAGAAGGTTACAGCGACTCTTTTGAACGATGAGATCATGAAGAAATCAAATCCATCGGAGGAGTCATCGGGGTTATTCGCCGGTGAAAGGAGAAGATCGAAAAATAGAGATGGAGGCAAGAGTATAAGGGGGAAATCCAAATCATCCGGGAAAGAGAGCGGACCGTGTTTCTTTTACAAACAGTCAGGGCATCTAAAGAAGCAATGCCAAAAGTATAGTGGTTGGAGAAGAAAGGTAAAGATGCCAATTCAAAGGGTTTGGATCAAGCCAATATTGCGACCGAAGTAGAAGAAGATCCATGTAACGTACTAGCAGTATATACAGGGTAGGCAAATTCTGATGCTTGGATCTTTGATTCCGGATGTTCATACCACATGTGCCGGAAAAAGGAGTTGTTCGACAATTATAAAGAGTTCAATGGTAGTAGTGTTCTCATGAGAAACAATATGGCGTACAAGGACATTGGTATAGAGAACATCAAAATCCGCATGTTTGATAGGGTGGTGTGAATGCTTGTGAACATGCGACACGCTCTAGAACTAAAGAAGAACATGATTTCTCTTGGAGCATTAGATGCGATAGAATATAAATTCGTTGGTCAAGATGGAGTATTAAAGGTTTTTAAGGATGCCCTAGTGGTTATGAAGGGACAACGACTAAAGAATTTATATCGTTTGGACGGCAACACAGTGACTGGTGGTGCGGCTGCAGCTATAGACAAATAGGTGGAGAATACTGCAAAACTGTGGCATATTCTTCTTGGCCAGATGAGTGAGAGGGGGCTTCGTGAGTTATACAAAAAGGAGTTGCTGCAAGGTGTTATCTCATGCAAGTTAGATTTCTACAATTTTGTACGATGGGGAAGCAACATAAGGTCGGTTTCAAGCAAGCCGTGTACAAAACCGAAGGATTTCTCGATTACATTCACTCAGATGTATGGGGGCCATCGTTGGATGCATCAAAGGGAGGGGCCATGTATTATGTCGCTTTCGTTGACGATTTCTCACGGAAGGTATGGGTCTACATCTTCAAACATAAATCAGATGTGTTTGCTAGATTTAAGGAGTGGAAATTATCCGTGGAGAAGCAAAAGAGGCGACCAATGAAGTATTTGTGAATAGATAATGGAGGTGAATACACCTCGAGGGAGTTTACGGACTTTTGTAAAAATCAGGGCATCTAGCGGCAATGGTTTGTTCTAAGAAATCCAGAAAAGAATGGGCTAACGAAGTGCATGAACAGGACACTACTACAGAGAGTCAGAAGTATGCGGTTGCAATCCGGACTTTCAGAGGATTTCTGAGCAGAGACGGTGAGTCATGCGTGCTATTTGGTCAATAGGTCTCAATCAACGGCCATAAATCTTCAGATCTCTGAAGAAGTATGGAGAGAAGAGCCAGTCAGTTATGATTCATTATGATGTTTGGATGCCGTGCTTATTCGCTCGTTGATCGGAAGGATAGAACCAAGCTAGAATCAAAGTCTAAAAGTTGTGTTTTCTTGGGATTCAAACTTGGTGTTAAAGGCTACAAGTTATGGGATCTCGAAAACAAAAAGGTGTTCACTAGCCGAGATGTGATCTTCGATGAGGATTCCATGTTGAAAGACGTTGCTGGAGATGATAATGAGGTAGGTGAAGCATTAGGAGACAATGATTCGGTGGAGGTGGAGTTATCTGGCGCTCAAAGGTTACGACACTGAAGCACAATTACAGCCTATTGATGCAGAGGTGGACGAGCAGATTTCGGAGACAGAAGGTGAAGAACAACCCCAATAGGACCCACAGACAATGGCATTAAAGCAATCAACACGTACTCATAAGTCACCAGTCAGATATAGTTTCAACTAGTCACCAAAAGTGGAGATCCTAGCTCTTATCAGGAGGCCATTGGGCAAGAGCATAGTGATCGATAGATTGTGGCGATAACAGAGGAGATAGAGTCACTTTGAAAGAATAGTACGTGGAGATTGACAGAGCTACTGAAAAGCAAAAGGGCTATTGGCTGCAAGTGAGTATACAGAAAAAAAGAAAACGAGCAATACAAGGCACGGGTTTTGCTCAGAAGGAGAGGGTTGATTACAACAAGATTTTCTCTCCGGTAGTCAAGCATACGTCTATTAGAGTGTTGTTGGCGATGGTAGCTACTCAAGATTTTGAATTGGAGCAAATGGACGTGAAAACGACATTTTTGCATGACGAGTTGGAAGAGACGATATTCATGAAGTAACCTAAAGGATATACAGAGCCCGGCAAAGAGAATCATGTATATGAACTCAAGTGGTCTTTATATGTGTTGAAGCAGTCTCCTAGGTAGTGGTACAAGCACTTCGATTCATTCATGAGGAAGACTAATTACTCTCGATGCGAGTATGACAACTGTGTATACTCGAAGCGACTTAAGGATGGGTCGTCGATATATCTACTCCTATATGTCGATGACATGCTGATTATGGCTAAATGTGCTCAAAACTTCATTGAGCACAGAATTTGACATGAAGAACTTAGGTGAAGCGAAGAAGATTCTTGGGATGGAAATTATTCGAAACAGGAAGGCTGGAAAGCTGGGTTGTCCCAAATCAGATATATAAAGAAGATGTTAGAGAAATTCAACATGAAGGACTCTAGATCGGTGAGTACCCCTATCGCCGGTCATTTCAAGTTATCCTCCAAAGAGTGTCCAAAATCAACGGAAGAGAAGGAAAAGATATCTCGAGTACCATATGTAAGTGCGGTGGGATCGTCGATATACGCTATGGTATGCACACGTTCAGACATTTCCTATGCAGTAAGTCTAGTTAACTGGTACATGTCAAATTCAGGGAAGCTTCATTGGGAAGCTGTAAAGTGGATACGTCGGTATCTAAAGAGAACCAAAAACCTTGGTGAAGGATCTCTAGCAACCTAGTAGTGATTTTGGAAGGTTTAAATAATGGATTTTTAATTCTAGAGATATAGAAATCCACACAACTTAGAATCATTGACCTTAGCAACCTAAACTAGCAAAAAAACCAACAAGTTAGAACATAAGCTACCCTTGTAGCATCTTCAATTGCTCCACACTTATGTTGGACTCCCTGTAGGCTCCTAGTTGTTGAGACAAGCTTGGTGAAGACCCCCTCCATCATAGATGATCCACCATGAGAGTTCCAAGTCCTTGGATTCAAGCTTCAAAGTAGAAGCTAACTGCAGGGTTTCCTAGCACAGCAGCAAGGTTTCGGGAGGCATCGTCCATACTAATTTCAAAAATTTGCCGTTCTAGCCAACCCTAACCATAGAATCTTTACTAGAAAATACGACGATACAATATGTAAACTACTTTACATCTAAGTGAATGAGGAATACAACCTTTGTAGACCGGTCCTTCACTTCTAATGCTCCGTGTAGTAGTCCCTTCGCTGCAAGTCATGAACAACCGAACTCTAGAAAGTGTTCTCCCGGAGAAATGAAGAAGCTTGCTCGAAGTCTTCGACGCCGAAGATGATCTATTTCGAGGAGACTCAAGCTCATGCTATCTCTTCACTAATGGTAGAATAGTGAAGCAAACACCCTAAACTAAATGGCTAATAGTAGAGGATGATGAAGTAGAAAGTGGGCGCACTTTAGATTTATTTTTCTCACAATATTTTCTCACTTTTCCAAAAGCTAGAAAGCTTTTTCTCAAGGATGAAGAAGATGAAGTGAAGAATGATAGAATGAACTAATTAGGTGAGAATGGGAACTATGGGTGAGTTAGTGTCATACGCTAACCCATGTAGAGATTAAACTATGGCTAACAATAATGGTTAGGTTAATAAATATCTATAAGTAAAACAAAAAGAGTGGAATTAGTCAAAGATGCTACAAGCTTCTCCAAGCTTCCAAGCATGTGACTAATTAACACTAATTTTGATTTACTTAAATAAATATAAACCCTCACATTATTATTAGTATGGTGTGAGTCTCATACACCCATGTAGCATGTGGCATCAAGTATGACACAATAAAACGTACACTAATATATATCACATATATACTAATGCACACTTGTGAGAAAAAGAAATGTTTAAGTGAGCTAATATTAGTTAATGTACAATTATACATTAAATTATTAAATCAATACTTGATTTAATAATCCGGCTATATCATATATAACCGACTAATATCAAATGCAACAACTTATCGAATCAACACTTGATCCGATAACCCGGCTATATCTCATATAACCGAACGATGTCACATATCGCGAGAATAGAATGCAGTATCACATACGCGCATTACTCTCGGTCCCGCACATATCACATATGTGCTCCTACTCCGTTTCGCATGAACCAGAAATCCTCTATGTAGGACTCTAAATACTCGTCAATACGCCGGCAGTAGGTGATGATCATATCAAACACCCACAAGCCGCAAGCGGTCTGCTAAACGTAATGGACACCCGGGTATTGAGCGATCAGAAGATCAACAAGCAAGCATGCTTATACTCCTGCGAATCCAATCGGTAACATTACCGTACAGTCTGGTCTCTTCGTCTGATATGTCGCATATCTCGTCTGGGGGTGGTAAACGTCAGACCCTAATAACTCGATAAGTCGTACAGATGTGAGGCTCATAATGGGTCGAGAAACTACTGATAACACTTACCAGTAAATCTCAGAAACAGCCCTCGTCAGGGACTTCCTGTTACAACCAATCGAGCACAGCACAACATCAACCTCCAATACCGGGAGAGACGAAATCCCCTCCTATCACTCATTGCCTCCATGTGACTCGGGACTGTACCCAAAAACCACCATTTTGCACGTTCTCTTGAACGTGGTAAGGTGGAAATCAAAGCACAGTGGAAATCACACAAGACTCTATGACGATCTCGGGTCGACAGACTAACCTGTACCAGTGTCACCAGAGAACTGCCATCTGATGTGAGGTGTAATACCATCTGAGAGTTCTCGGAGAGTCCGTCCAGTGTACCCAGTCTCCACTGAGCACCCGTATACCATCTCTGATGTCAAACACCAATGGATATGGGATCATCCATCGCCCATCTACATGGGTCGAGAAGCTATACGCTAGTCTACTCTGGTATATCGATGTCCCGTCTCGATACACCCACGACTAGGGACATTAAATGATGTACTTACTGACTACCTTTGTCCTACTAGTATGATCCGCATCATAATACAGGCAGTCAAGTACACATCCTAAGGGCTTTATCAACACGTAACAGAGAGACAATCAATGTACATGTTAAGATAAAGTGCAACCAGATAGTATACTATCATGTTGAGCAAGAAAGTCCTCCCTATATATGTCCAAGCATCCACTACAATATACATCTCATGTACAATAATGGCCTCTAGCGCATACATATAATTAACACTAACTAGTGCTCCTAAGTTGCTGAGTTTAAAGGCCCAGAGACGTGGCAATCTTTCACTATTTTATTTTCTTTTTCCTTCTCTCTTTAGCTTTTTTAAGGAGAATGATAAGAGCTTGGAAGTAAGGAGATGAGAGCAAAAATAATTCCAAAAGCCTTAACCATTTAAAAAATGATTACAACCTTTTGATTAGAATTCTCTACTAAATCCTAACCATCTATTCTCATCAATATAACAAGTGTACATTCTCATCCTCTCCTTCCACATGTCACCACTAAAAAGATGGCGAATATTGTGCTATACCTTAGTCACAACATAAGCTTAAAAGAACAAAGAGAAAGAAATAAATCAATTACAAATTATATATATATATATATATATATATATATATATATACTTGTAATTGATTTCCAATGCATTAAAAATACATAAAAGAGATAAATATCCTGTGTGTGTATCAATATATTAAATTGGCACCCGATTTAATATCCGTCTTTCTAAAAAGTGCAGCTGATATTTCAACCGTCCGATTACCGTTAATGTATAAAATACAAAAGTTTTAATCGAACTCAAGCGTACACTAATATACCGCAACTACATCGTATTGCCAAAGAGGGAAACCCTCTGTGTGGGATTCTAAAGACTCGACAATACGCTGGCAGTGAGTTTAACCATAAGCACGTCAGCGGCACTAACTGTACGTAACCGCTACCCAGATATTGAGTGAAAGTAAAATCGACAAGCAAGCCCTCTGAACCCCTACAGAGCCTGTAAGTGACATTTACCATGCAGTCTGGTCCGTTCGTCTGAGAGTATTGCATATCGGGTCTAGGGAAGGTTAAAGTCAGACCCCTAATAACGCAATATATCGTGCCGGTATCTAACCCAATACCATCCAAGAAACTACTGACCTGCCCGTCAGTAAATCCCATTTACTATGGCCATGGATTTTATGGTATTGGCCACCGAACACTGTGTGATATCAACTCCCTATACCGGGAGAGATTAATCCCTTCTATCACTCACTGCCTCCAAGTGCTTAGGGACTGCACCCAAAAACTACATGTTTGCACGACTCATTTGAGTCGTGGTAGGGTAGAAATCAAAGTACAGTAGGAACACACTTGAGACAAATGATGATGTCAGGTCAGCGGACTACCTGCACTATGCCATCAGAGAACTATTATCTGACGTTAGGTATAATACCGACCAGCATGTTTTCGGCGAGTCCGTCCAGCGTAACTTATAACCCAATGAGCACATGTATTAGTGACTAATTAACACCAATGGCTGTGAGATCGGCCATCGCCCATCGTCAGAGTCAAGAAATGTATACACGAGTCTACTCTGGAATATCGATACCCAGTCTCGATATTCCCACGACTAGGGATATTTATGTGCTTATAGACTCCCTAACCTCTACAAGTCTGATCGTCGTCAGAACGCTGGTAGTCAAGCAAGAATCCTATAAGCTCTATCAACATGTAATAGCGATACATAATACTACATTATACATGTATATGATGATAGAGACAACCAGATAGTATATTATCATCTAGAGTAAGACTGTTCTACCTGTATAGGTCATCCTCTGTTTACCGCCGAAAGACCGGACTGAGACATCGGGAACGTCTAGCTTGAATTTGGGGGCAGATACTATTTGGACATATTCATCCACCTCTCCGAAGATACCAAGTTAATTTATAGCACTTTATATCGGAGATTTGGATAGATGTGAGCGTTGTAGCAGATTTCATCAGATTCCCCCTCATTTATGAGGGGTTTTTTTTAATTGCGGGGACGCTCTTCCCTGCAGGCGCAAACCCCTGCAGTTAATTACGTTACCGCATTGCGATAAACACTTTCTTCTGCTCCATCAGTTCACGTCGTGTCGTATTGTATTTGTTTTATTTTGGGTTGCCCGTGGATTGTATACGGAGACTAATTTATGTCGTCGCCCATAGGGCGCGGATTAGTCCAAATCCGTATGTTTTAGATTTGGGGTTTGGGTTTTGAACTTAGGTGTAACATTTCAGAAATATAAAATATTATTTTTGGAATTTAAATAATAAAATAATATATTTTACGAAAACTATTCGATTTGCGAATTGGGGTTTTCGTAAAATGGTATAATTATATACCGATAGTTTGGAAAATATTTGGAAAATTAATAAAAATTATTGATTTGGAAAGAAATTATGTGAATTGAGAATTTATAGATTATTATATAATTATTTGTATACAATGTTAATGCTAAACTTGATTAATTTTCACTAATCATGCATTAATCTTGTTTATGTGTATGTGACATGCAACACTACATGTTGCAAAACTTGCTCACCTTATTTTGAACCATGCTTTATTTGCTACTTTATGGTTTTGATATTGGTTTTATTATGGTTTTTAGTTTTGAAAAGGAAATATAAGGAAAAAGGAAAAAGATATTTTAATGAGGCGGGGGGGGGGGGGGGGTATGTAGGTATGGGCATGTACGGGAGGAGAGAGAGAGATAGATGTCTTAACCATCCTTATCCTCATCCTCCTCATTTTTCCTCCATCTTCATTTCCTTCTCTTCTTCTCCTCCTTCTCCCTCCACCTCCTCATCCACCATGCACCACCCTCTAACTTATCCCAAAACACCATACTTCCTTCATGAAAAATGATCACAACCTCTCTACAAATCCCATGGATGCATCAAGTTTGGATTTTAAGCACTTTGGGAAACCCAAGAATTTTCTTGAGTTGTCAAAGGAGGTATATTTCTACTCTTTTTGTTAAGTCTTTAGTTTTCCTTATGTCCTATATTAGTTTAGAGTTAAACCGATATGGTTTGATGATCTTAAAATTTCCAAGATGAAGTTTAGGGAATGCTTTGATTTTACAATGTGTAATTAAGGTTTAAAGTGGCCACAAACCCTTTTAGTGCTAGAATTCTGGTCTGGACTTGAGCTAGAAACCCAAATACGAAAACTGAAATATTCCAATATTGGTTTTGTGGAATTTTTGGGGATTTACAGGAAATCTGGTGCAACTTGGGATGTTTTTAAGAAAATCAAACAACTATATCGACCTAGTTAAACCACCATAAGACCACCACAGAAGAACGAGACCAAGACTTCACCTGAAAACCGACGACATCGGGTCTTTTTGCTTTCTCGCCAGCCAGTCTTTGGTGTCTGGTGTTGGGGTTTTGCCTGTAGCTCATACACCTTATAACCTAGCCCAATCTGTGCATGAATCTGGGAGTGATTTCCTCAGTTGACGTATTATATTTTTTGATATTTGAAACTTGGATTTATGAATTTCTTGATATGATTTGGTCGTTGGACATTTGTACGTCAACGACGAGGGTTTGTTTTTGCATGCGTAAGCTATAGATTCTAACCTATAAGCAATTCGTATGCCGTATCGGTTTTCGGACTTGATTTTAATAGCATTTCGATTGTGTGTTGATATGTAGGTACCTTCGCGTAGACTTCCGAGACGACGAAGCACATCGACTTCGACTAAGCGAGGATTTGGCAGGAGAGTAGATTTATATCTACTGGGGGAAGTCAGGTGGATGGCGTATAACACCCCCGCAACCATTGATATGGAAAATCGATATATAAATTATGATTTGGAGAAAAAATATGCTACGAACTTACGGATATGATTAATGGTTTTAGTATGAGATAATATGATAAAAGATGACATTAGTGGATATGTTGGCTTGAGGATGCAAGGCAATGTACATGTTATATTCATATGCCAATAGATGGAGTGAGATTATACTTACATACAACTGAAAATATGATATATATATATATATACAAGATGACTTGATGTGGGACATTGATATGATGAAAAGAGAATGTGATGAAATAAGATGACATTTTCCCCCAATCAGAGCAAAGCTCTGTTTGAATTTCAAAAATTCAAAATTCGAAGCAACGCTCCAAATTGCTTGAGCTGCGGGTAACGCGCCACGTGTCAAAAGCTGATACGTCAGCGCAGCGCCCAAGACAGCGCGCCCAATCAGAGCAAGGCTCTATTTGAAATAAAAAAGGAAGCAACGCTTCAGTTGCGCAAGCGCTGCGCTGTGCGACACGTGCCAGCAAGCGCAGTTGCGCAAGCACAGTAGCACAAGCGCTGCGTGACACGTGTCAACGTAAGCGCAGTTGCGCTGCGCTGTGCGCTCGCAAGCGCAGTTGCGCTGCGCTGTGCGCTGCTTGACACGTGTCAAGCGCTGGTGTATCTGCGCCAAACAGAATTAAATTCTAGTAAGATCTTTCTGTTCTTGTTAAAACAAGAAGATTGTCTTCTGTAAAACAGAAGCCCTTGGATCAAAAATCCAACGGTGGGAAAATTTTCCCAAATCACTCAGAGAAGGATCTCTTTAACAAACTTAACAAATCTATGAGCACTATATAAAGACCCCTAGACCCCAAATCAAAAAGAAGAACAATGTGAGAAATTGAGAACCTCAAAACAGAGAGAACTCTGAAGAAATTTCAAGAAAAAGATAAAAAAAACCTTCATAAAATAGAAGAATTTCTTCTAATAGATTATTGATCTAAGAACAAGATCAATGATCTTCATATAATAAACAGGGCTTTGCACCTTTTTATAAACCATTGGTTTTGGAATCTAAAAGATTCTCAAGATTAATAGTGCCTTGCACTTCCAAAATTGCACTGTTGCGCTCCTGGGTTGGCGCAACTCACCAGAGTGCGCCACGTGTCAGCAGCGCAAGTGCAGCGCACTGCGCTTGCGTGACACGTGTCAACACCTGAACTATTTGCGCTATGCGCTTTTGATATAGAGCCTTGCTCTCTAAAATTGGCGCAACTCACCAGAGTGCACCACGTGTCAGCAGCGCAGCAACGCAGCGCACTGGTGCAGCTAACTGCGCTTGCGCTCACCAGAGCGTGACACGTATCATCACCACAAGCGCTTGCGCTCAGTGATTGGCGTAAAGCGCCTGACAAATGCAATGCATTAGTAAAAGGGCCAGGCCCAAATCAGAAAGGCCTAGTAGGCCAAATTAAATTGCAATGCAATAAAAAAGGGCAGAGCCCAAACAAAATTGATGCTCTGCATCATTTATAAATGGGCAAAGCCCAAAAAAAATAAATAATGTAATGCATTATTTTAAAAGGGGCAGAGCCCTAATAAAGGTCTAACATAGACCAAGATTAATGCTATGCATTATTTAAAAGGGGCAAGCCCTAGCACAGGCCTAATAGGCCAAAAACAAATAAAAATGTTGAATATTTTTCAACTGAATTTAGCCCAATCATGGCCATAAGTCTTAAAATTAAATTGACTGAGCAAGGCTGCTCCCTCAAATCAATTTACATCCGGTTCAAGGGTACATCTCTGAACTCCTCTGACATCTATTGTTGTAATCCTTCAACGACATCAGAGAGGTGACGGGTCCCGACAACCACATATCGATATGGACCGCGGGGTCCTTAAACTCGTGAACCGAAACGTTCCTAAACTAATGTTGGACCACCACGTCCCTAAACTGGAACATGGACCACCACGTCCCTAAACTGGAACATGACCGCAACGTCATTAACTAAACAGTAGAGCCAATTGCTCTTTTGTTGGATCTAAACGATCCCGTTAAGTCGATCTTAGTCTGGAGATTAGACTAACGTATCCTTAAAAAAAGTTTAAGTTGATCTTAGCCTTAAATAGGGCTAACGTATTCTTAAACTAAAACACCAAATCCAAATCTAAGTAAATACGGATTTGGACTAATCCACGTCCTACGGGCGATGGCATCACTTAGTCTCCGTATACAATCCACGGGCAACCACAAACAAAACAAACACACACGACACGAAGTGAAATTCTGGAGAAGGAGAAAATTGTTACCACGATGCGGTAGCATAATTAACTGTAAGGGCTTGCGCCTGCAGGGAAGAGCGTCCCCACAATAAAAAAACCCTCAAGCGAGGGGGAATCTGACGAAGTCTGCTACATCGGCCGCATCCGTCTAAACCTCCGATACACGGTGCCATAAATCAACTTGGCATCTTCGGAGAGGTAAACGGATAAAGCCAAATAGCATCTGCCCCGAATCTCAGGCAAGACGTCCTAATGTCTCGGCCGCCTTTCGAAGGGGAACAGATTCTGGCACGCCCGGTGGGACCTTTTCCTCTTTCCACTCCACACTTTGTGTGTCGTCTTCGCGAACGAATCGCGGTTTGTTAATAGTTGCCTTTGGGTTTCAAGTTACTAAGATTTGCTCTTTTTCCTGGCACAGAAATCAAGCATCGATGGCCTCAAATTGGTTGAACTGCTCGAAGTGCCAATGCAATCAACGCTCCGCCTCACCTGGAGGCATAGCATATGGGCCTCAAGCGGCCTCCATCCTCGCCCTGCCGGTAGAACAGGTGACCCAGGACACCACCGGCCTGTTTTTCGGGACCATGATCCTGCCTGCGAGCTTCACCATGCCAATGCCTGCACCAGAAGCAAACAAAAAGTCGGACTTCGACCGGCTCACTGCTACAACAGCCCCTGCCAACGAGTCTCTATCTTTGCCAGGCTGGATCAAAACTCTGATGGGTCCGCTAGGAAGCCCATGAACTCTAAAGTGGCTGTCCCGAGGAAAGCAACAACCGCTGCTCCAAAAGTCGTCAAGGCGGCTTCTCCTATCAAAGAGTCAGTCTTCTCAAGGCTGACTATTCATGCTCTTGCCTGTCACGCCCCGCTTCCCAGAGTATGCTAAAATGGGCACGTGACATATCCAACCATGCTACCTGTAGGTAGGAAGTATCCATCCACAGTCACATTACGGTTGTAGAGATATCAAGAACAAAATAAAACTATCTAAAACATGTCCATAATCCAAGATAACATGAGTCAAGAATAAATAAATGCGGAAGCGAAAGATCCAATACAAAATAACTGGAATGTATGTCCCATAATGCGGGCTCACATCAGGAATGAAATGCAGTAAAGAAAAGCTAACTACTGCTAACACTCACAGCTCAGCCTGTCGGCTGAAGTACTCCTGCTCGGGCTGCGACAGCGGTACAGAATCTGGGCCATGCAAAACCCAGACGTCAGCGCGTCAAGTCATCAAGTAATAACATAACAAACAAGCAATGCGAGTATAAACATGAATAAAGCAAGGGTAACAATAATATGAAACAAAGCAGTGCAGGGTAGTGTGCAGTGGGTAAACTGGACTGTTCTATCAGGTTCTCTGTTCTAAAGTCTTTGAAACCAAATTGATGAATCATCGATGTAACTCAATAGTATCCCGTGCATGCCCGGGACCACAGTCTAAGACTCTCGGGCTGAAACCGAGACGTGCCGCTAGGCACTAACAGGGAAAGGATAAAGACCAACGATGTCAGCAGCATCGTCACGAGGCGGGCCTGGCCTCTAAAACTGATCAGTACAAGTGGTGAACTGTTGAGTTACAAGTCAGGTTTCACCTTTGATTTCCCCATACCCCCAAGTTATATGTGTAAGTCAAGTCAGGTATCCCGAAATCAAGAAACTAATGCCAACACAGGATCAGGTAAACAGGTTTGTCTGGATAGACAACAGGAATGGTCCATGAGGACTACATGTCAGGTTTGTTGGCATTAGACACAAGATCAGGTAACGGGTCAGGTCATGGTACATCAGGTCAAGTCAAGCAGTATACGGTACCATGTCGGGTCAATCAACATGCGTGTAGCAAGTTAAGTCAAGATGTAAACAATGTCATAGGTGTGCTCACAATTAGTTATATAATCAAGCATGGTTATCATCAACATGATATAAGCAATGAATTAAGCAATAGGCAGATTTACTCAATTTGCAGTACAGCTATCAGTTGGGCGGATAGTCACCCGGTTTAATTCTCGATAGTCGATGCACATCTTTCTTGTGCCATCCTTCTTTTTGACTAGAAGAACTGGAGCTCCCCAAGGCGAGTTACCGCTTCGAATCCACCATTCTCAAGCAATTCAGCAACCTGCTTCTTGACTTCTTCCAACTCTACTGGCGCCATTGGATAAATACGCTTCGGATACTGGCGCTGCACCAGGAATAAGATCAATTGCGAACTCCACGTCTTGCTTCGGCGGTAATCCCGATATATCTTCAAACACGTCCATAAAATCATGAACAACAGCTGGCTCTTCACTTTTATCAACTTCCATTGATGCAAGAATGTTGTTTGTCGGCCTAGCCCTAAACTCGACCGGCCCGACAGAATTGCTTCCTCCAGTGAAGGTAAACTCGGAATGTCCGGGAATCTGGAAAATTACTTTCCTTGCCCTACAATCAATCTGAGCGTGGAAAGTGCCAAGAAAATCCATTCCCAAGACGACTTCGTAGCTGCCCGTATCAATCACCAAGAAATCTGCAAAAAGCTCATGTCCGCACACAACAACTGTACAATCTTTACATTCCCTACTAGCTATGATTTTTCCATTCCCATTGTGCATGTCCCAGAAACTAGACAGGGTCGTGTAGTCGATCGAGTGTGTAGTTAAAAACTTGGATGACATAAAACAATGGGATGCACCAGAATCAAATAACGCTAATGCGGGAAAACCACGAACGAGTAGAGTACCTGAAACAGCTTCTCCTGACGCCTTAGCTTCCTCAGCTGTCAAGGTGAAAGATCGAGCCTGATCAGGTCCTTGCGTCAGCTGTTTCTGTCCTTGGAACGGTCTCTGCGGAGGCTTCTGAAAATCATCCCTCGTACGAAGCTTCGACGGACAAGCACCAACAGCGTGATATGCCGCTCCACAAACCAAACAGAGTCCCAGCCTCTTTCGACAATCCTTTTGCAAATGTCCGGGTAAGTGGCAATAGCTACAGACCACGCGCTTCCTCTGATCAACGACAGTAGGCTTCTTCATCGGTGTTACGCCTCGACGGTCTACTGGAATACCTCTGCGACCATGAGCTCGGTTTGGTACAAATGCTGGCTTCCTTACCGCAATTGCTGTCTGCTGCGAACTCCCCTTCATCCCAGATAAACTCTGCTGCTCTCGGGCTGCCACAAGTACTTATGAGAAAGTGGTCAAACCCAGGGAGACAATCTGCCTCTGGATGTCCACGTCCAAGCTGCGCATGAACCTCCGTGCCCTGTCTGCATCGTTAGCAACTAAAGGTCCAGCGAATCTGCTGAGTCTTGTCCATTCTGCTGCATGCACATCCACCGGTGCTCCCTTCTGCTTTCGCCCGATGAATTTCTCTTCCATTTCCTCCCGTGCGGTCTGCGGGAAGAACTTCTCTAGGAAACTCTTTGAAAAAATCCGCCCACTTGATCGGCTTGGGCAAGCGGTTCTCTTCCACAAGCCACCATTCTCGGGCGTAGTCCACTAACTGAATGCGTACCATATCAACTCTTTTCTCATCTGGAATCTGTGCCGCAATAAGCAAGTTCTCTGTGTCAACTAGCCACTGCTCTGCTGGTAACGGCTCCTCCAAACCAGTAAAGGTAGACGGACCCAAACGTCTGAAATCTGCTACGGTCCCTACTCGGTCAACTGTTTTAGCACCAACATTGTTCACAGACTGCTGAACGATCTGCAAACCTTCCTGAAAAGATTCCGCTTGCTGCTGGATCAGCTCGGTCTATTTCTTTTGATTCTCCAGCATTCCTCTTATCACTCCAAGCATGGCGGCTTTGTCCACACGCCTCTGGTACGTCTTCAAATTCTTACCGGCTATATTCCTGCAATCAAAACACCCAACATTAGCATGATGATAGATTCTGAATATAGATCAAGGCTAGAACTCCAAGATACTTAAATAGAGTGCAGCCTTGTAACTATGCCGCGGTATCATAGCCACAATTACATAACTCCACCCAAGTCGCCTAAGTCCTAGAGATAACAAGGAATCAGGTTTCGAGTTGATATGCAAAGGAAGTTTGCACATCGTAAAAGATATAATCAGGAAGAATGTGATTCAAGAATGGCAAAACGGCAAGGTGGCAGGACAAATTTCCTAAACACGGGTATTCTGATTCGTGTATTGGGTACAATACCCAACTACAAAAGAATCAACCCGACTATCCTATGGCTCTGATACCAAAAGAACAATGTCATGCCCTGCTTCCCAGAGTATGCTAAAATGGGCACGCGACATAGCCAACCATGCTACCTGTGGATAGGAAGTATCCATCCACAGTCACATTACGGTTGTAGAGATATCAAGAACAAAATAAAACTATCTAAAACATGTCCAAGATAACATGAGTCAAGAATAAATAAATGTGGAAGCGAAAGATCCAATACAAAATAACTGGAATGTATGTCCCATAATGCGGGCTCACATCAGGAATGAAATGCAGTAAAGAAAAGCTAACTACTGCTAACACTCACAGCTCAGCCTGTCGGCTGAAGTACTCCTGCTCGGGCTGCAACAGCGGTACAGAATCTGGGCCATGCAAAACCCAGACGTCAGCGCGTCAAGTCATGAAGTAATAACATAACAAACAAGCAATGCGAGTATAAACATGAATAAAGCAAGGGTAACAATAATATGAATCAGAGCAGTGCAGGGTAGTGTGCAGTGGGTAAACTGGACTGTTCTATCAGGTTCTCTGTTCTAAAGTCTTTGAAACCAAATTAATGAATCATCGATGTAACTCAATAGTATCCCGTGCATGCCCGGGACCACAGTCTAAGACTCTCGGGCTGAAACCGAGACATGCCGCTAGGCACTAACAGGGAAAGGATAAAGACCAACGATATCAGCAGTATCGTCACGAGGCGGGCCTGGCCTCTAAAACTGATCAGTACAGGTAGTGAACTGTTAAGTTACAAGTCAGGTTTCACCTTTGATTTCCCCATACCCCCAAGGTATATGTGTAAGTCAAGTCAGGTATTCCGAAATCAAGAAACTAATGCCAACACAGGATCAGGTAAAGAGGTTTGTCTGGATAGACAACAGGAACGGTCCATGAGGACTGCATGTCAGGTTTGTTGGCATTAGACACAAGATCAGGTAACGGGTCAGGTCATGGTACATCAGGTCAAGTCAAGCAGTATACGGTACCATGTCGGGTAGATCAATATATATGTAGCAAGTCAGGTCAAGATGTAAACAATATCATGGGTGTGCTCACAATCAGTTATACAAGCAAGCATGGTTATCAACACATGATGTAAGCAATGAATTAAGCAATAGGCAGATTCACTCAATTTGCAGTACAGTTATCAGTTGTGTCACAGAGATGATTTCAACATTATAGGAATGCAATAAGACAATTATAGCCATTTAATCATGTTAACAAGTTTGAGACTTCACGGATGCAATGTTATATGTGTAAATAGGTTCCACGAATGAAATCACAGTTTAAGCAGGTTAAATGTATACGAGTGTCCGAATGAAGTAAAACGGTAGAAAAGGTGTCACAGGCTACATTATCAGTGAAAGTGTAATTAAAACATGTAAATGTGATTATTAGGTTCCAAAACAGTAATTGTAACAGGTAGGTTACAAGTTTGAAAGATAAAATGATATATATCAATCTTAAACACAAAAATAGGAAATTATAATACCAAAGTTAAATTGCAGGTTTTAGGGTGTCATCAAGTATATGTAAATATTGTTTAGCATGTAGCAAGGGGTACTTGCCTCGACGGGTCGCGAATCGGGAAAACGGAACGTTAAACGTCAGCGGGGAAAACTCGCGACGGGCGCACGGTTCACGGAACGAACCCAAACGATGAACAGTGAAGCCACACGGGTCGGGGTACCGCGCTGGAACGTCGGGAAACGTCGCCGGCACAGCCGGATTCCGGCGAGATCAAAAACAACGAATGTAAAGAGTTGCAATCAAGAAAAGAAAGGAAAAATAAAGAAGAAAGGGAAGGAGGATGGAGAAGGAAATGCTCACGAGGATCTGTGGGACGGTGGTGACGGTCGACCACGTCGACGGAGCTCCGACGGTGGCCTACGACGACAGCGGCCGAACTGCAGATCAAGAAAATCGCGACAGAGAAAGAAAAGAAGAAAGGAAGATAGGAGGGGATGCTAGCTCACCGAGGGGTGCGCGCGAGGGCCGGGGACACGGGGACGGGGTCACCGGCGGCGACTTACGGCGGTGCAACGGTGTGCAGGGGGTGCGTGCTGGCCTGGTCGGGGGTGTGCAGGCGCGTGCAGGGTGCACGGGGTTGATGAAGGAGGAAGTGGATGAGACGAGGTTGAGGAGGCGAGGATGCTGGTGATGTTCGCGTCGGCGTTGGTGCTGCAGCGGCGAGGGGTGAGGCGGCTGGGTTCGTTGGGTTTGGGTTTGCGTTTTCATTTAAAAAGAAAGGAGGAAGGAAGAGATGATATATAGGGGAGAGAGAGAGATAGAGGAGAGAGAGAGAGATATAAGAAGAGAGAGAGAGACGGGGGAGAGAGAGAGGAGAGAGATAGAGAGAGGAGGAATGAGGTGGGGCCCACTGGAATCAATGAGGGTTCTGATTGGCTGAATGAATTCGTTTGTTAGGAAAAATATATTAAAAGATTTTAAAGATTTAAGGGAACAGTGAAATTTATATGGTTAAGAAAAAAAAATACGATAGTTTAAGTATATTAAAATTTGGGATTTTAGCGTAAAATAAAACATTTCCAAATTGCGCCCGGGTCGGGTCCAAAAATTTAAAATTGAAATAATAACATTTTAGGCGGGATCCAAAATTTAAAATGAAGTGTTTTATGATCAAAAAGCATACCCTCAAAACGGACACACGTACGTGCACGTAGCCGTCCAAACTCGCCCGTTTTACTGAACGGGACGAGAACACGATGCACGGACGCTACAACAGGGCTAGGGGTGTCAAGCAGGCCAAGATGAATATTTTTAATTTTATTTTAGATGCCATAAATTATTATATGCAGAATTGAATTGACGGGGTAAAATTACAATAAGTAACAATCAAGCAAGATAAATGAAATACGTGCCACACTACGCTCAAACGGTAACTGAAATTAGTAGAATTGGGCTCGGGTATTACACTGCCCCTGCTCGAGGATCTGTCTTTGACAGATTGAATATAACCCCTCAAAGGATAAGCTCAGTCTTTAACAGGTTAACACCGGCAGCACCTCATTCAGACAGGGGCAAGAAGAAGCTGTCTCTATCACCGAGCCAGTCCCAACGGCTCATCATGCTCTACGTCGCCATTGGCGACGAGTAAGGACGGTAGGGAGCAACTCCCCCTCAGGGCTAACTCTACCTGCTCTAGTGGTGGAGGTCGATGCTGCTGTTCCAACTGGGAACAGCTTTGAACCACTTAGGAGGGTACGTAAGAACTCTCCAACTGCTACATTGAAAAGATCTCCTCCACCTGTGGAGAGAGTTCCGGAAACGAAGCGGGAGCAGCCCCCTCAACGGCTGTCCTAAAAAATATAAAAGGTTTGGCGGAGAGTTCAAGACTCCGTAATTGACCCAGATCACTCTCGTCAACAGAAAAAGGCAAAGGTACAAGGAGAAAAAGACCGTCCTATTAAACAGCAAAGGACAACAACCGCCAGGGTGCCCACTGCAACGGCCCCCTCAACTTCAACGGCCTACAAAAGAAGAAGGCCAGAAAAATCCCCGCGCCCGCGGAAAATGCTAAAGGTGGTGAACCTAAACGCCATAAGTCTGGGGGCATAATAGTTCATACAGTGTACATAGCGTCAGGAAAGGAGGACAGCCGTGCATCTACAGGTCATAGACTGCTTACACGGTCGGTGACCAAAGCTTAGGAGCAATAGAAAAAGCTCCAGGAGATGATGAACGCGATGGACGCACTTACTGGGCCAAAAGAAAACCCTGAAACGTCCTCGGACGAACGCCAGGAGCAAGAGACTGACGCCGAGTTCCTTCGTCGGATATTGGAGAAGAAGGATAAAGAGGCTGCTGAACAAGCAGCCAACATAAAGCGTATGGGCCTCCTGTTCCAAGACATGGTGGGGATGATGATCCAACAAGATCCTCCGACCGAAGCCCCCGATCGTCCTTGAATACGATAGGGGAGAAACGTCGAATCCTCCACCAGCTCTGTCAACAGCTAAGGAGGAGACAATTTCCAAAGCTGACTTGGACGAGTACATAGCCCAACAAATACGGGTTCATCATGCGACTGAAACAGCCGGCCAGGTCGTAAAAATAGGACGACCATATCCGAGCTGGTACGACCAGATCAAGTACCCGCCGGGCTACACAATTCCCAAGTTCCATGTCTATAAAGGGACGGGCAATCCCCACCAGCATGTTGCCCAGTTCAGGGCACTCTGCGGCAACACCGGCGGTGATGACAAACTATTGCTTCGCCAGTTCGTTGGAAGCTTATCAGATACAGCGTTCGAGTGGTACTCTGAGCTCCCGAACGACTCTATCAAGACCTTCGCGGAGATGGAGCTACTGTTTACTCAGCGTTTTGCAAGCGCCAGTGAACATACCCTAATGACGGCACTGATTAACGCCAGGGTGAAGCCAGGCGAGACATGGGTCCAATATGCTATACGATGGCGGAACTTATGGTCGAAGTGCGAGCAACACATTGAAGAAGCTCCTGCAGTAGGTATGTTTGTAGGAACCCTTGATCCGCAAGCAACCATCTCGCAATTTATGATGTTCTTCAAGCCGACTACCTTCCAGGCCTTGATTGAAAAGCTAGCGCAAATGGATCAGATGGACCATAAACCTTCTCTTCCAAAGCCGGACTCTCGAAATGACAAGGGGAAGGGAAAAGCGATCGTTGTCGCTAATGCTCAACAACAGCCGAGCAACTCGAAGCCGGTTGTTCGTCAAAATAATATGTGTCCGCACGTTCCCTTTGAGGAGAGGCTAGGACGTCCTTACTCGTTTCCTCGAGATAAAACGAGAAGATTATTCGAGCTGGCGTTGCGTAACCGACTCATAAATTTGCCAGAGCCAAGACGTCCATCGCAGCCAAATGATGTCAATGACCCCAACTACCATCCTTACCACCGAGTACTGGGTCATCCAATCGAAAATTATTACGTCTTCAAAAATTGGATTGAAGACCAGTACCAACAGGGCAAGTTCGCGTTGTCCTACAGATGGAAGGTGAGTCCGCCGCAGCCTTACACCCCTAAAAGGGAGAATACGCCGGGGGTAACGTGCTCTCTCATCGAAGAAGCCCCGTGGGAGGTTGTGCTGTCAGCTAAGACAAAGAAAATGCTGAACGATCTTCGGGCGTGCCCAGCGATCAAATGGAAGAACCCGTTGGAACCGCAGGTCATTGAGGGGATGTTGAAGCCGCGTCCAACTCCAAAGACCGATGGTGGTGTCCCAAGCACTCACAACCAGCCGTCAAAATCTTCAAAGAAGAAGAAGAAGAAATCCAAAAAGCCCGTGAAGCCTGGCGACAAGCGCACGGACTTACAAAAATAAATTGACGCGCTGGAGGAATACAACCAGAAAGCACGAACTCCCATCACGCTCCAGGAGTTCCTCAACCACGTCTTTCAAGAGAAAGATGAGGGAGAGAGTTCGTCGGATGAATCCGAGGAAAACGTGGTAAGCTGTCATATGATTTCCCGTTCGTTTACAGACGATGAGGAAATTCCTTGCGCTGAAAAGCTGGGGGTGGACCCTGAACCAGAAACTCTACGGCCGTTACATAAGATGATCGATGCCTTCCTGAATGAGATTCGTCTGAAAGTTAAAGCCAATCAAGAGCGTGAAATGGCCATACTGGAAGGAGCTAAACACCGCCGACTGGACGAAAGAGTCGAGGCACTCCCATCAAATCAAAAGACATCCGCTGCCGATAAAAACAAATTCAAGACGAGGAAAAGGTTTGCCAAAGCCCTATCATTGGGAATGAAGCTACCACCCTCTGAAGAAAACACTCTCGGTGAAATAGAGATGTATCCTAATTATTGCCTATATCATCAGAAGATCGCACACGCTACTGAAGACCGTGACTCCTTTAAGTGTTGGTGGCAAGGGTATGTCACTCACAGGCATTACGTCAACAGAACAAAGCGGGAAGCTCGTAGACTGCGAAAAAATATGACAGATGAACATAAAAGAGCCGCTGGCAATTGCCACAAGGACGAGCCCGGGGGATCACGAGTTCTCACCTTTGGGAACGATCCTGATGAAGAAACAACCTTCAACCCTCTCTTCGAGGAATCCATCTCTGAAAATTTGAAGAATCATGAAAACATTCATCCATGCAAGGGCATACTACCCGGAAAGAATCGCGGACCCGCAAACAACGGAGCGAACAAAAGGGATAAAGGAAAGGGAAAAATGACCTTCGTCGCCAATACTCAACAACACTTGAGCAACTCAAAATCGGTTGTTCGCCAAAACAACATGCGTCCACGCCCATCACTCGAGGAAAGACTGGGACGTCCTTACTCGTTTCCTCAGGATAAAACGAGGAAACTGTTTGAACTGACAGCGCGCAACGGATTCGCCAATCTGCCGAAGCCGAAACGTCCGCTACAGCCAGGAGATGTCAACGATCCTAATTACTGCCCCTACCATCGAGCAGTAAGTCATCTGATTGAAGATTGCTTTGTCTTCAAAAATTGGATTGAAGACCAGTACCAACAGGGCAAACTCGCGCTGTCCGAAAACTGGAAGGTGAGCCCGCCACAACCACATGCTCCGAAAAAGATGGATATGCCGAGGGCATCATGCTCATTCATAGAGAAAGCCCAACGGACCACTACGTCCTAAAACTGGATAACGGACCGAAACGTCCTTAAACTAATGGCGGACCGAAACGTCCTTAAACTAACGATGGACCGAAACGTTCTTAAACTGATGAAGGACCGAAACGTCCTTAAACTACTACCGCGGCATCCTTAGGCTGACGAGATGAATAAAAGAAAAGAGGAATAAAAAAATAATAATAAATAATAAACGGTATGTCCATAAGCAAAATGGGCACGGATGAAAACCCGAAAGGGCTCCGTGAGTAAAAATAGCAGGACTACCGGCAAGTGTTTGTGAAAACCCGAAAGGGCGCAACCTCGTTAAAGGACACTTACAAGGTCCTCTCGACCTTGTAAGGAGAAACCACCTGCGTGAGATCCTTATGACTCACAAGGGAGCAACACACTTAGGGATCCCCACGATTCCTAAGGAGAAAACACACTTGCGAGATCCTCACGACTCGCAAGGAGAACTCTCTTATGGGACTCTCACGGCTCATAAGATTTGAAAGTCTTAAGTTACAGAGACCTAAACCTGTGCTTAAGCAACCCCTACAACTTCCGATATTGCCCTACAAGTAGCTCAATACTGACTCTTGTATACAATCCACAGGCGCGAATAAACATTTCCCTAACCAAGTCCCATCCGTGACTGGGGATATGTACGCATGATAAACAACCCTTATAAGTCCTCTCGGCTTATAAGGAGAAAACCATCTTGTAGGATCCTTACGACTTACAGAGGAACATACACTTAGGAATCCTCACGATTCCTAAGGAGAAAACACACCTACAAGATTTTCACGACTTGTAGGGAGAAATACCTTTGTGAGACTCTTACGGCTCATGAAGTTAAAAGCCTTAGTCGACAGGACCTTAACCCTGTTCACTAAGCCACCTTTGTTTGACATCGACAGAGGCAAATGATGATTCGCTCCTGGCAATATCCCAGTCGTAGCGGTGCCGATGCCGAAATCGATGTCTAATTTCAGGTTTACGGTGAAAAGCCAGTAGGCCGCACATGCATACGAAATAGCCGAAATGATAGGGTAACTTGCAATAAAAAGCAGCAAGTAAAAACGTATGCATACAAAATAACCGAAATGATTGGGCAACTCGCAATAAAAAGCAGCGAGTAAAAATAAAATAAATAGCTGAAATGATTGGGCAACTCGCAATAAAAAGCAGCGAGTAAAAATAAAATAAACAGCCGAAATGATTGGGCACCGCGAAAAATAGCCGAAATGATTGGGCAATCGCGACCTTCACGATATAAAAGCTGAAATGATAGAGCATCGCGGAAATAAAACAATAAAAAGAAATATATGAAACCTTTTGCCCTACAGTTGAGATCACATCGATCCCTGTATACAATCCAAGGGCACAAACAAAGAGGGAACCACACCTTCCCAACAGGCTCTGCCATAAAGCTAAGCCAAATCTCGATGATTCATCAACAGCCTGGAGACCAACAGCGACGTTCCTCCTCATTCCAGCAGGACATGGACGTGACATCACCAATCGGAGCTACGACAAAGTCTCCAGTTCCAAGACTCTACGGTTCATAGACAACTGTTCAGTCGATAAAACTGCACATTTGTAGTACATTTTTCCTACCATTTTTATATTAAAAAAGGACTTTATTATAATATATTATACATATGAGGGTTTATGTGTAAAAACATTATTTTCCATGTGTTAATATATTTTTATTATCATTTGGTGGGAAAATGTATGCAAATAATATTATTGATCTAATCCTAGTAGAACAAATTCTACTAAAATCTTATTTGAGTTGTTGTGCAGAATATTTCCAAGTTGTTATGAAGGATTTAACAAACAAATCAATTTGTTGAAGAAATCTTGCCAAATTAAGAAGCAAACTTGGAGACCAAGTCTGGAAGCAACAGAGAAAAGATTTTCAGATTCTGAAGATGCCTAGGATTGCCACATGTCACCAGATGAAAGCCCAAGAAAAAGAATCAAATGATCCCTACCCTTGAGCGCGGATCCGCGGCCAAACCCACCCTGGGGCCGCGGATCCGCCGCAATTTGAGGAGGTTAGAGTACAAGATTTTGGGGCATTATTCTTTGCTGAATTTTACCAAGTTTTCAACAATAAGATTCTGGGTTTTCACTATAAAAAGGCACCGAGAGCCTCTTGGAAAATGTATCAAGCCGAAGAGATCACGAAGTCCAAGACGGCTCACGCATCCAGGCTGATCATCGACTGTTCGACTACCTCCTTAGGAAAGATCGAGAAGCAAATCAAGTTTTGTAATCATTTTCTACGGATTAAAGTGTAGTTTGTTCAAGTCGATTAATAAAGGTAGTTATTTTATTTAATTGTTTTTTTTTACATTATGTTTTCCCTCTCTTTCTTTCCATCTCTTCTTCTCCCAACATGCGCGAGTAATTCTCCGCTTGTTAGGGTTCGTAGGATTAGGGTAGGCTAATGGGCGATGAAAATAATTAAACCCTTTTTAAGTCCTATAAAGTTTAGGAACTTTATCAAAATAATCATTAACATCCTAATCGGGCGCGCTAGCAATTCTTTGCTAGTTCCGACCGCGATTAGAGATTAGATTAATGATTGTTTTGGTAAATGCTAGATATGAACGGAGTTCCGTGTCGAGATAAGGGTTACGAGTGGGATTCCTTTTCCCTCCAGAAACCCTAATCTACACGCATCACCGTCGTTCTAGTTCTAAATCTATTAATGGATAAAAAGGGTAACTTTTAATTAATCTTCCATAACTACTAAATCCTAACAAACCCTACAAGCCCTATTATTATATTATTTAAATCTCTAAAATAATCTAGATCTATATTTAACATTCTTGTTTAAAGTAGATCTAGAAATCTTTCTACAAAATTCGTTATTCCTCCTCTCTTTCTCAACACATCTAAAGTAAAAATAAAAGGTTCCACGTTTCCCAGAGGACGACCCGTACTCATCTCGGTCTAGCTACGCGCGACACCGTTATTGATTGCGGTTAACTATTACAAAAACACTTTTTCGAACCAATCAAATGGAAATTAATACTCTCACCATGGGAGGAGGAGTTTTTCGTTAGGGTATCAATGGAAGACCTTATCTCAGCCGAATTTTGCATGGATTGTTTCATGAACATATCCAAAGTTTGTGCGAGTGAGTTGTCAGTACCGGCCACTTGTGGTGTAGAAATGTTGGCCGGATTTTGGAAATTCTGTGACTGAAAGGGGGGCTGATTCTGTGGTTGTAGTTGCTGTGGAGGAGGTCTTTGATAATTACTTTGTTGGTTTTGATTCCAAGCAAAGTTAGGATGATTCCTCCATCCTTGATTGTATGTGGAAGAATAAGGGTCGTTTCTAGGTCGCTGCTGAAAAGCAGCATTAGCTTGAAACGATGCGTTCATAGGGCATTCTTCCGTTAAGTGTGAAGGATCCGAACAGCAACCACAGACAGTCTTGGGAAGCGTGACCTGATTTAGGGAGAATGATGAAAATTTGTTCTCAATAGCATCGAGTTTCTTCTGTATCGCTGCCATTTCGGCTTTCACTGCGATGGAAACGTCGAGCTGGTGAATACCTCCCTTAGTTGTAGGTGGTCTTACGCTTTCCCACTGCAACGTGTGTTCAGCAAGATCTTCCAGATATTTCCATGCTTCACCGTCATCTTTAGACATGAAATTGCATTGACACATTGTTTCAAGCATCTGCTTTGTCGCTGGATTAATGCCCTCATATATAATCCGACATAAATCCCATCTTTGTATTCCGTGATGGGGGCATTGGACAAGCAGATCTTTGAAACGTTCAAAGCACTTCCAAAATGGTTCATTGGGAAGCTGGGTGAACTGGTTGATCTTGCTCCTAACATGTGCAGTCTTATGATTTGGGTAAAACTTCTTAAGAAATGCTACGACGAACTCATCCCAATTAGTGATAGAGTGTGCGGCAGTATTATAAAGCCATTTCTCTGCCAAGTCGCACAGTGTGAATGGGAGAAGACGTAAGCGCATAGCATCTAAAGTCAATTGTGAAGTACCCATCATTGCGCATACGTTCTCAAATTTGGTGATGAAAACGTACGCGTCTTCCGACTCAAGCCCGTGAAATTTGGGCAGCAGATTGATGTAGTGGGGTTTAATTTCGAAATTATCCCCGTTAGGTGGTGGAAGAGATAGACAAGTAGGAAGAGGACCACGAATAGGATAGCATCTCTCTTGGAGAGAGATGCGCGGTGGATTCGGCTCACCTGCGGGTGGTGGCAGCGTGGTGTTATAATTAGATGGAGTGCCGTCCATCACGGTTGATGTGGTGTGTGGTGGGGAAAAAGAAGATGAAGAAGTACCGACTTCGGCGTCGATAGCAGGAACACGGACAAGACGGGCACTAGGATCCCGTGTCCAGCCGAGCATGCACTAAGCGGGTTTAGTGCAAGTGGCAGCGTGTGTGTGATTTTAAAATTGGCTTGTTTTGAAAAAGTGGGACTCAACACAAATCACCTTAAGATGCACAAGCAACCCTAGAACTAAGGTCGCCTTGGTCTGCTAGACAGCTCCTAACAAAAGCTAGAAATAGGACCTCAAACCGCCTCTTCACGGACAAGTACGGCCAGGTAAGTGGGAAGGAACCACCACTACAGTGGGCCTAATTAATAACCACTAGCCTAGACACCGCAATGTCAGTTAGGATAAACGGCCGATGCCTATACTAGTCTTTTTCTTATTGAGCTCGACAGTCCTTAGAGTCTGGTCTAGATATTTTTTTAAATTAATGAAGGGTTGATCTATATGCTCGGTTTGTGATTTGTGGGGCTTAGGAAGGGTGATGAAATCCCCACCTAATCTTGATTTGGTCTTTGCCCCTTAAAGTCCGTATTAAATATGCAAAACAAAACCAATCACAAAACTTTTGCAAAAAGATTTTTGAGCGGCGCAATTTTGCAAAGAATCCTGCAGAAAATAGATTTTATTGGATTTGAGGAGAGAGAGAAGGAGTTAAGAAATATACCAGAGAAGTTCGGAACCCTAGATCTCCTGCTTCCTTAAGTCCGCGACTCCAGATTTCCTCGCAAAAATTCACACAATAATCGTTAAATATACAATTTGCAGTTTTGTTTTAATAATGATATGGCTCGTCTAAGAATTCAACACAAATAGTAAAAATAAAAAATTACGCACGTATCCCCGGCAACGGCGCCATTTGATTGGTACGAAAGAGTGTGTTTTTTGTAGTTTAACCGCAATCAATAACGGTGTCGCGTGTAGCTAGACCGAGATGAGTACGGGTCGTCCTCTGGAAAACGTTGAACCTTTTATTTTTACTTTAGATGTGTTGAAAAAGAGAGGAGGAAGAAAGAATTTTATGAAAAGTTTCTAGATCTATTTTAAACAAGAATGTAAAATATAGATCTAGATTATTTTAGAGATTTAAATAATATAATAATAGGGCTTGTAGGGTTCGTTAGGATTTAGTAGTTATGGAAGATTAATTAAAAGTTACCATTTTTATCCATTAATAGATTTAGAACTAGAACGACGGTGATGCGTGTAGATTAGGGTTTCTGGAGGGAAAAGGAATCCCACTCGTAACCCTTATCTCGACACGGAACTCCGTTCATATCTAGCATTTACCAAAACAATCATTAATCTAATCTCTAATCGCGGTCGGAACTAGCAAAGAATTGCTAGCGCGCCCGATTAGGATGTTAATGATTCTTTTGATAATGTTCCTAAACTTTATAGGACTTAAAAAGGGTTTAATTATTTTCATCGTCCATTAGCCTACCCTAATCCTACGAACCCTAACAAGCGGAGAATTACTCGCGCATGTTGGGAGAAGAAGATGAAAAGAAAGAGAGGGAAAACATAATGTAAAAAAAAACAATTAAATAAAATAACTACCTTTATTAATCGACTTGAACAAACTACACTTTAATCCGTAGAAAATGATTACAAAACTTGATTTGCTTCTCGATCTTTCCTAAGGAGGTAGTCGAACAGTCGATGATCAGCCTGGATGCGTGAGCCGTCTTGGACTTCGTGATCTCTTCGGCTTGATACATTTTCCAAGAGGCTCTCGGTGCCTTTTTATAGTGAAAACCCAGAATCTTATTGTTGAAAACTTGGTAAAATTCAGCAAAGAATAATGCCCCAAAATCTTGTACTCTAACCTCCTCAAATTGCGGCGGATCCGCGGCCCCAGGGTGGGTTTGGCCGCGGATCCGCGCTCAAGGGTAGGGATCATTTGATTCTTTTTCTTGGGCTTTCATCTGGTGACATGTGGCAATCCTAGGCATCTTCAGAATCTGAAAATCTTTTCTCTGTTGCTTCCAGACTTGGTCTCCAAGTTTGCTTCTTAATTTGGCAAGATTTCTTCAACAAATTGATTTGTTTGTTAAATCCTTCATAACAACTTGGAAATATTCTGCACAACAACTCAAATAAGATTTTAGTAGAATTTGTTCTACTAGGATTAGATCAATAATATTATTTGCATACATTTTCCCACCAAATGATAATAAAAATATATTAACACATGGAAAATAATGTTTTTACACATAAACCCTCATATGTATAATATATTATAATAAAGTCCTTTTTTAATATAAAAATGGTAGGAAAAATGTACTACAAATGTGCAGTTTTATCGACTGAACAAATACCCCCAAACTTATCTTTGATCGTCCCGAGCAAACTAGTTTATTCAAGAGGAGAAAAAAGAAATAAGAAAACTAAGCACACTTTCGTAGGCAGACACGATTGCACTGAGCACGTGCAACAAGCCGTTAAACCTCTAGGTGTCCCTAGTAGGAGGAGTGTTGTCTCCTGAGGGTTTTCAGCGGATTACACCCACAAAATCCAATAACAAAAGAAAGATGGTGAAATTTACATATAAAGACAAGAACCATAAAAGAAATACTTTGAAAAGAAGAGTTTCCAACTATACTAGCTTTTCAGTTGTCATGAGCCCTATCTTAATAGTCATGAAAAAATGTTAGAAATCACATCATCTCTCAATAAAACATCGTCATTATTCTTCATTCCTACCTTTCATCCAAACATTGATCATATAACCCCACGTGTGTGTAAATAACATCCCTACACTCGGAGAATTCAATTCAAGCTATCATACTCTTGTCCATCTACCTCAGTACTTTATGAATACTTAGGTTTGCTCACACCTTTTCATGCGACCGCTAATACTTCTTGAGGTACTAACCGACCGATTACTCAAGTGCTTGCTGATTTGGTGATAGTATTTTCCTTGTCTTGCACCACCTAAGGCTTAGCAGTGACTCCCAGACCAGTTGGCCTTAGGGTACTAGGTGAAGAGGCACCCTCGCTATATTTTTTTTATTGCTGCCTTGGCGATACAAAACCATTTTTTTTTCTTTTCACCATTTTTATACTTCCTTCATACTTTGGCTTTTAGACAAGAGTATTTCAAGGTATCCTCTACTATCCCGAGTTTCAAGACGTGTGTAGGTGCATATTGTAGGGTATCAACATTCAAATGTTTGGCTTCTAGAATAGAAACTATTTTTCAGACTTATTTTTATCCTCAGATTAGTGACTTCTTTCATCTTACTAACCCTTGGGACAACAGCTCATAACTACTTATTACTAGTTCGTATAAGAAAACTTCTAATTTTCTTTGTTTTCTTAAACTATTCCTATCTTTTGGATGTAATGTTTCACTTTCTACTCGTTTGTTATAAATTTTTATTTTTTTTTTAAATTTTTGAAAATGTTGTGCTTATGCAAAATATGATGCAAATTAATGTGTACATAAGCACAAACCTGAGGGAAAAGGAATCCCACTCGTAACCCTTATCTCGACACGGAACTCCGTTCATATCTAGCATTTACCAAAACAATCATTAATCTAATCTCTAATCGCGGTCGGAACTAGCAAAGAATTGCTAGCGCGCCCGATTAGGATGTTAATGATTCTTTTGATAAAGTTCCTAAATCTATTAATGGATAAAAATGGTAACTTTTAATTAATCTTCCATAACTACTAAATCCTAACGAACCCTACAAGCCCTATTATTATATTATTTAAATCTCTAAAATAATCTAGATCTATATTTTACATTCTTGTTTAAAATAGATCTAGAAACTTTTCATAAAATTCTTTCTTCCTCCTCTCTTTTTCAACACATCTAAAGTAAAAATAAAAGGTTCAACGTTTTCCAGAGGACGACCCGTACTCATCTCGGTCTAGCTACACGCGACACCGTTATTGATTGCGGTTAAACTACAAAAAACACACTCTTTCGTACCAATCAAATGGCGCCGTTGCCGGGGATACGTGCGTAATTTTTTATTTTTACTATTTGTGTTGAATTCTTAGACGAGCCATATCATTATTAAAACAAAACTGCAAATTGTATATTTAACGATTATTGTGTGAATTTTTGCGAGGAAATCTGGAGTCGCGGACTTGAGGAAGCAGGAGATCTAGGGTTCCGAACTTCTCTGGTATATTTCTTAACTCCTTCTCTCTCTCCTCAAATCCAATAAAATCTATTTTCTGCAGGATTCTTTGCAAAATTGCGCCGCTCAAAAATCTTTTTGCAAAAGTTTTGTGATTGGTTTTGTTTTGCATATTTAATACGGACTTTAAGGGGCAAAGACCAAATCAAGATTAGGTGGGGATTTCATCACCCTTCCTAAGCCCCACAAATCACAAACCGAGCATATAGATCAACCCTTCATTAATTTAAAAAAATATCTAGACCAGACTCTAAGGACTGTCGAGCTCAATAAGAAAAAGACTAGTATAGGCATCGGCCGTTTATCCTAACTGACATTGCGGTGTCTAGGCTAGTGGTTATTAATTAGGCCCACTGTAGTGGTGGTTCCTTCCCACTTACCTGGCCGTACTTGTCCGTGAAGAGGCGGTTTGAGGTCCTATTTCTAGCTTTTGTTAGGAGCTGTCTAGCAGACCTAGGCGACCTTAGTTCTAGGGTTGCTTGTGCATCTTAAGTTGATTTGTGTTGAGTCCCACTTTTTCAAAACAAGCCAATTTTAAAATCACACACACGCTGCCACTTGCACTAAACCCGCTTAGTGCATGCTCGGCTGGACACGGGATCCTAGTGCCCGTCTTGTCCGTGTTCCTGCTATCGACGCCGAAGTCGGTACTTCTTCATCTTCTTTTTCCCCACCACACACCACATCAACCGTGATGGACGGCACTCCATCTAATTATAACACCACGCTGCCACCACCCGCAGGTGAGCCGAATCCACCGCTCATCTCTCTCCAAGAGAGATGCTATCCTATTCGTGGTCCTCTTCCTACTTGTCTATCTCTTCCACCACCTAACGGGGATAATTTCGAAATTAAACCCCACTACATCAATCTGCTGCCCAAATTTCACGGGCTTGAGTCGGAAGACGCGTACGTTTTCATCACCAAATTTGAGAACGTATGCGCAATGATGGGTACTTCACAATTGACTTTAGATGCTATGCGCTTACGTCTTCTCCCATTCACACTGTGCGACTTGGCAGAGAAATGGCTTTATAATACTGCCGCACACTCTATCACTAATTGGGATGAGTTCGTCGTAGCATTTCTTAAGAAGTTTTACCCAAATCATAAGACTGCACATGTTAGGAGCAAGATCAACCAGTTCACCCAGCTTCCCAATGAACCATTTTGGAAGTGCTTTGAACGTTTCAAAGATCTGCTTGTCCAATGCCCCCATCACGGAATACAAAGATGGGATTTATGTCGGATTATATATGAGGGCATTAATCCAGCGACAAAGCAGATGCTTGAAACAATGTGTCAATGCAATTTCATGTCTAAAGATGACGGTGAAGCATGGAAATATCTGGAAGATCTTGCTGAACACACGTTGCAGTGGGAAAGCGTAAGACCACCTACAACTAAGGGAGGTATTCACCAGCTCGACGTTTCCATCGCAGTGAAAGCCGAAATGGCAGCGATACAGAAGAAACTCGATGCTATTGAGAACAAATTTTCATCATTCTCCCTAAATCAGGTCACGCTTCCCAAGACTGTCTGTGGTTGCTGTTCGGATCCTTCACACTTAACGGAAGAATGCCCTATGAACGCATCGTTTCAAGCTAATGCTGCTTTTCAGCAGCGACCTAGAAACGACCCTTATTCTTCCACATACAATCAAGGATGGAGGAATCATCCTAACTTTGCTTGGAATCAAAACCAACAAAGTAATTATCAAAGACCTCCTCCACAGCAACTACAACCACAGAATCAGCCCCCCTTTCAGTCACAGAATTTCCAAAATCCGGCCAACATTTCTACACCACAAGTGGCCGGTACTGACAACTCACTCGCACAAACTTTGGATATGTTCATGAAACAATCCATGCAAAATTCGGCTGAGATAAGGTCTTCCATTGATACCCTAACGAAAAACTCCTCCTCCCATGGTGAGAGTATTAAATCAATAGAAAACCAAATCGCACAGTTAAACGCCGCAATGAGTGCAAGAGAGAAAGGGAAACTCCCATCTCAACCCGTTCCTAATCCTGGCCACTCACAAAGTTATAATGTGAGTGCTGTTACCACGTTGAGATCGGGAAAAGTGCTGAATAACCGAGTGGGTGAGCAGTGTGATGATAGTGACACCAATGATACCCCAGCTTCTTCTTCTTCCCCTAATTCGTCTAGTCTCCCACCTTCATCCGAGCCTATTCTCCGTTTTCCCCAAGGCTCGAACCCTTCGCCCATTTCGCCAAATCTATCTAAGTCGATTCCCACTCCAGTTTTGGGATCGAATCCGCCCCCACAATCCTCTCCAATGTTGGACCAAACCCTTATTGATAAAGCACCTTACCCAAACAGGTTAAGGGGCAACAGACCAAGTCCACAAATGGAGAAGATTGTGGAAATTTTTAAGCAAGTTAACATAAACATTCCTCTCCTAGATGCTATTCAACAAGTTCCGTCATATGCAAAAATCTTAAAGGACTTGTGCACTAGGAAGAGAAAAGTTCAAGTACCTAAAAAAGTTTTCCTTGCGAGTAATGTGAGCACTGCTTTTACACAACAACTTCCCAAGAAACGAAAGGACCCCGGAAGTCCTACAATTTCAATTTCTATTGGGGGTAAAAATATTAATCGTGCTCTACTCGATCTAGGTGCTAGTGTTAACTTACTTCCGTATTCGGTTTATGAGCAATTAGGAATCGGAGAGTTAAAACCTGCGCATTGCACTCTTCAGATGGCCGATCGATCTATCACCCAGCCTAGGGGTGAGCTAGAAGATGTGTTAATCAAAGTCGGGGAATTCATATTCCCTGTGGACTTTATTGTTATAGATACACAACCTATAGCAAACCCACGCAATCAAATCCCGGTGATACTCGGTCGACCCTTTTTGGCCACTTCCAACGCAGTAATCAATTGTAGAAACGGCTCTATGACCCTATCCTTTGGAAAGAAGTCAATTGAGCTTAACATTTACAAGTTGGGAAGTGAACCCTCCGAACCCTATGCTCATGTGTGTTCTGTCGAATTAATGGATGTCGACAGCAGCGAATTTGATCAATCTCGTGATACTGACTTTTTTCATATGTTGTTGCTTGACACGGACTCTTCCACCGAGTTGTCCGGGTCAACATCTAACACTGATGAGGAACTTTTTATAGAGTCGGACGATCACCCCATTTTTTCTGATGACGTTATTCTTCAGGGTATCGATGAAAGCTTTGAGGAAATTTTCGCTGATGAACTCGCATTTTTACAAGACACGGGTGTTGAGATGAATCAACTCCAAGATAAAGAAATTGGACCTCCACCCCCTCTTTTGGACAATCATGATAATGCGAGTAATCCATCATTACTATCACTGTGTCGTCTCTCCAAATTGAGACGCAATCTTTTTCCATTACACCTCTTGTCACCTCCCCACTTCTTCACGTCAATAGGTGACATGTTCTTCCACCAATCTTGGTGCTTCGTTGATAAATTTTTTGAATGGTTGGTATTGACCTTCGGTCTTTGCAAAGCTTGGCATCGACCAATAACCTTGACCCCCTCGTGTGATTTTAAAAGATTAAAAGTGTTTAACTCAAGTTTGGGGGGTGTGGTATATTTTGGCTCTTGAAAGAAAATGATTTTTACAAAATTGTGAGCCTAAAATAAGTTTGGGGGAGGATTTTCACTTTCATATATTCTTGCCCCCATTAATAATTTTCTCCCAAGTCTACAGGTTTTTGAACTTAACGGATGACATCAGTGAGGACACTGCTGTAAACAGGTTTGGGGGAGGTTTGTGCTTATGTACACATTAATTTGCATCATATTTTGCATAAGCACAACATTTTCAAAAATTTAAAAAAAAAATAAAAATTTATAACAAACGAGTAGAAAGTGAAACATTACATCCAAAAGATAGGAATAGTTTAAGAAAACCAAGAAAATTAGAAGTTTTCTTATACGAACTAGTAATAAGTAGTTATGAGCTGTTGTCCCAAGGGTTAGTAAGATGAAAGAAGTCACTAATCTGAGGATAAAAATAAGTCTGAAAAATAGTTTCTATTCTAGAAGCCAAACATTTGAATGTTGATACCCTACAATATGCACCTACACACGTCTTGAAACTCGGGATAGTAGAGGATACCTTGAAATACTCTTGTCTAAAAGCCAAAGTATGAAGGAAGTATAAAAATGGTGAAAAGAAAAAAAAATGGTTTTGTATCGCCAAGGCAGCAATAAAAAAAATATAGCGAGGGTGCCTCTTCACCTAGTACCCTAAGGCCAACTGGTCTGGGAGTCACTGCTAAGCCTTAGGTGGTGCAAGACAAGGAAAATACTATCACCAAATCAGCAAGCACTTGAGTAATCGGTCGGTTAGTACCTCAAGAAGTATTAGCGGTCGCATGAAAAGGTGTGAGCAAACCTAAGTATTCATAAAGTACTGAGGTAGATGGACAAGAGTATGATAGCTTGAATTGAATTCTCCGAGTGTAGGGATGTTATTTACACACACGTGGGGTTATATGATCAATGTTTGGATGAAAGGTAGGAATGAAGAATAATGACGATGTTTTATTGAGAGATGATGTGATTTCTAACATTTTTTTCATGACTATTAAGATAGGGCTCATGACAACTGAAAAGCTAGTATAGTTGGAAACTCTTCTTTTCAAAGTATTTCTTTTATGGTTCTTGTCTTTATATGTAAATTTCACCATCTTTCTTTTGTTATTGGATTTTGTGGGTGTAATCCGCTGAAAACCCTCAGGAGACAACACTCCTCCTACTAGGGACACCTAGAGGTTTAACGGCTTGTTGCACGTGCTCAGTGCAATCGTGTCTGCCTACGAAAGTGTGCTTAGTTTTCTTATTTCTTTTTTCTCCTCTTGAATAAACTAGTTTGCTCGGGACGATCAAAGATAAGTTTGGGGGTATTTGTTCAGTCGATAAAACTGCACATTTGTAGTACATTTTTCCTACCATTTTTATATTAAAAAAGGACTTTATTATAATATATTATACATATGAGGGTTTATGTGTAAAAACATTATTTTCCATGTGTTAATATATTTTTATTATCATTTGGTGGGAAAATGTATGCAAATAATATTATTGATCTAATCCTAGTAGAACAAATTCTACTAAAATCTTATTTGAGTTGTTGTGCAGAATATTTCCAAGTTGTTATGAAGGATTTAACAAACAAATCAATTTGTTGAAGAAATCTTGCCAAATTAAGAAGCAAACTTGGAGACCAAGTCTGGAAGCAACAGAGAAAAGATTTTCAGATTCTGAAGATGCCTAGGATTGCCACATGTCACCAGATGAAAGCCCAAGAAAAAGAATCAAATGATCCCTACCCTTGAGCGCGGATCCGCGGCCAAACCCACCCTGGGGCCGCGGATCCGCCGCAATTTGAGGAGGTTAGAGTACAAGATTTTGGGGCATTATTCTTTGCTGAATTTTACCAAGTTTTCAACAATAAGATTCTGGGTTTTCACTATAAAAAGGCACCGAGAGCCTCTTGGAAAATGTATCAACAACCTAAAGTCAACCAATGACCTCCGTCTCGGAAACAAGTCAGCAAATGACCTCCGTCGCGGAAACAAGTCAACCAATGACCTCCGTCATGGAACCAAGTCAACAACGACCTCCGTCGCAGAAACAAGTCAACAACGACCTCCGTCTTGGAAACAAGTCAACCAATGACCTCCGTCTTGGAAACAAGTCAACCAATGACCTCCGTCACGGAAACAAGTCAACAAATGACCTCCGTGGCGGAAACAAGTCAACAACGACCTCCGTCGCGGAAACAAGTCAACAAACGACCTCCGTCGCGGAAACAAGTCAACCAATGACCTCCGTCTCGGAAACAAGTCAACCAATGACCTCCGTCACGGAAACAAGTCAGCAAATGACCTCCGTCTCAAAAACAAGTCAGCAAATGACCTCCGTTGCGGAAACAAGTCAACCAATGACCTCCGTCACGGAAACAAGTCAACCAATGACCTCCGTCACGGAAACAAGTCAACCAATGACCTCCGTCACGGAAACAAGTCAGCCAATGACCTCCATCACAGAAACAAGTCAGCCAACGACCTCCGTCACGGAAACAAGTCAACAACGACCTCCGTCGCGGAAACAAGTCAACAACGACCTCCGTCGCGGAAACAATTCAACAACGACCTCCGTCGCGGAAATAAGTCAACCAAGGACCTCCGTCTCGGAAACAAGTCAACCAATGACCTCCGTCACGGAAACAAGTCAACAAATGACCTCCGTTGCGGAAACAAGTCAACAACAACCACCGTCGCGAAAACAAGTCAGCAAATGACCTCCGTCGCGGAAACAAGTCAACCAATGACCTCCGTCACGGAAACAAGTCAACCAACGACCTCCGTGATGGAAATAAGTCAACTAATGACCTCCGTCTCGGAAACAAGTCAACCAATGACCTCCGTCATGGAAACAAGTCAACCAACGACCTCCGTCTCGGAAACAAGTTAGCCAATGACCTCCGTCTCGGAAACAAGTCAACTCACCAACCACTTACGAGTCCTCTCGACTTGTAAGGGAGAAAATTCTCTTATAAGATCCTTACGACTTATAAGAGAAAATGCACTTAGGAATCCTCACGATTCCTAAAGAGAAAATACACCTACGAGATCCTCTCGATCCGTAGGTAGAAAAGTCTCTATGAGACCCTCACGGCTCATAGTGTTGAAAAATTTTAGGCAGCAGATCTGAACCTGCGTCCTAAGCCTTCGCTATCTCATGAAAGGAGTTAAGATGCTTACTCTATTATCTGTCAATTATGTTCATCAAGACAACATGTTGATAAAGAGAAAGATCAAAAGAGCATACAAGACATTGCAAAAAAAAATGTGTATCTTTATTCATTAATTCAATCAAGTACAAGGTGAAGCGTACAAAAGAATAAAGAATGGATACATCTTATTCAAAAAAGAAAACATTTTTACAAGTATATGGATACAAGGAGAACTACTGGGAAGGAAGCGTCTTGCATAGCTCTAGCAATTGTTCGCGCACCCCCTTCCAAGCTTTCTCCTGATCAGCCACCACCGCCAGCTCTGCCTCCACTCGAGCCCGCTGCTGCAAGAAAGATGCAAGCTGTTTCCCAACGGCCTGATGAGCAGCTTCCCGGCTTGGGGTGTCACGCTCGGCGACATCAAGCTTTCGCTTCAAGTTTAGCCCATGAGAGATGTGTTCTAGGAGGCCTTCAAACATAGCCTTCACTTGGGCAGCATTCGCCTCAACCTCAGCACGCAGATGAGCCGTCTCGCTCGAGGTCTCTTGGTATTCCCTCAGCCTTAAAGTCGCTTCTTGTTCTAAGTGGTGCACGTAAGAGGCGCTTTGCTCAATTCACGCTGCTCTTTGATTGCTTGCGGCTAAGGTCTGGGGAGCGGGGCGCATAAACTCCAGCTGATGCAGGCAGGCCTCGATCTCCATGCAATGGTTAACCCAAGACGCGACGATGTCCTCGTTATGAAAGTTCACGAGTATCACCAGCATTGGGTTAACCGTCGTGGCGAAATCTGCTGCAGACATGGGAGTTTCGACGTTGAGTTCCTCGATGTAGTCGCTCAACATGCGCAGACTATTCGCGGCGCCTTTCGAGGATGGACGTCTCAAGAAAGGGCCTGCCGGCATTATGACATGAGGCTCGAAGGGCGTCGAGACCGGAACGACAGCTGAAAAAACAAGATATGATCAGATAACAGTTCAAGAAATAAAAAAAGGGGGGAGTTATCAATGCGATAGTTTGTTGTACCAGCTGCAGCAGGTGGCAAAGCCGGAAGGGCCGGTGGAGCGGCCGATCTTTTATCCCCTCCTTCAATTTGTAGCACTGCAATCAGGACAAGGGAGAGTTAGAAATAATTCCATTACTGAAAAAGAAAGACGTCAGTTGGAAACTATACTCACCAGCGCCACAGGAGGAAGAACGAATTCAGATGGGAAAGAGAAGTGTGGGAGCAACACCTGATAAAGATGGTCAAAAAGCACTCCTGAAAAGACACAACAGTACGACTTTAGTACATAAATTATGCGTCTGAAAGATAAGACTAATAAGTTGCAAACCCATACCTTCCAACATCTTCGATGGTATAAGGGAGGGCTGAGAGGCGACCACCGCCAAGGCAGTATTTGACGGTGCTCCCTCGTGCAATGGAGCATCGACACTGGCCGCACCTGCGTTAAAACAAGGATAAAACTGTCAGGAAAGATTGCAAGATAAAAAAAATGACAGTAATCCGAAATTTACCTGATGAGCCGCCGTCCGAAACGGAGGCGTCTCCCTCCTCCATCGATACGAGTCCACCTCCTGTGGCCTCATCACCAGACTCGACAGGAGCTGTCGTCGTACTCGCCCGGCCGGGGGACGGCGGAAGACCGTAGACAGGGAGAGCAATGATGGGAGCATTGCCGGACTCTTGAGAAAGAGCGGCTGGCTTTTCCCCAAGAGTCGTACCCATCTCACCCGCTACTTCTTCGGGCTCTGCGGTCTCAGGCGCCTCGTCCGTCGCTACCGCGGGCTCAATCATGGCGATCGTCTCATTTGCCGCCACCTCGGGCTCGGCATCAATGACCCTTTCCGGTATAGTTTCCTCGGCCCCTACTTCGGGTTTGGCGACTTCGACAATGTCGCCCACCGTCGGCTCGGCTTCGGCCGGTGCCTCTCCCTCCGTCCCTTTAGGTTCGACGGTTTCCGTCTCCCCTTCAGTTGGACTTGGCCCTGCAAGACAAGATATATAAGAACCGATAGATTGACAATTCTTACAACGAAATCTTGAAAGTTACATTACCTGAAATGGACTTATCATTAGCTTCCCGAACTGCACGCGCACTTGTCTGCGTGCGGTAGATAGACCGGCCGGGAGCTCTTCAGAAGGAGAAGCAGAGAGAATAATGGTGCTTGGGCCTGCTCCCGTGGCCAAAGCAGCCTTGCGCGCTTTCGCCTCGCTCCTCAGCCACTTCCTCTCCTCCCGGGCAGTTGAGACAGACCTCACTAGAGCCTCTTTCATTGAGGCGTCCTCGTCCGTGAACAAGGATGCCTCCAAATTCTTCAAGGCATCCCTTATCGACTTGTCGAGTCGAGGCTCTCACAGCAGTCCTGACGAAACTGGGATTTCAGTAACAGGCCCGGGAGAGTCCCCGCATCAACTGGTATAGCCCCTGCAAAGAAACAAAGGAGGAAGATTAGGTTGACCATCATAAAAGATAACAAAATTTTTTAAAGGTGAGACGTACCAACGCCCATTAAAGCGCGCTTCTCCTCCTCTTCCTGGAAGGTTTTTAAAGAGGCAGCAATGGCTTCTTCGGTAGTGACACCTGTTGAAAAATGGGGGAAAGTATTAGTCAAAAATAATGATAAGAAAATGCGATAAAATGACGAAGAAAGCAGCTAATAGTTACCTGACTCAACGAGTTTATTCAATATCGCTTCGAGCCTCACTGATCGCTCAGAAGCTGCAATAGCGGCCGCTTGTCTGCGGGGTCTACCAAGAAGCCCTTATTTCTGCCGTATTCGCTTATTCCTTCGGTAAGAGGGGCCTCAGGCTCTAAACCGAGGATCGCGTCGAGGGAGAGGAGCGACTTCTTCTTCTTTTGCCTGCCAGCTCTGGATGCACCCGGGGCTAATTTGCGCTTGGCAGGCACCTTGGGGCGGCGGGTCCCGATATCCGCGCCTGCGCCGGACTCCGGCGATACCACGTTTACCGCCTCCGCTGGAGCACGAGGGGCTGGTGGCGCATCCACAGTATCTCGAAGCGGCAATCCGCGCGGAGGGCTCAACACGGGCGGAGGTCCAACTCCAGCACCTTTCAATGGAGGAATGACCGGGGTCCTCGGCTTTAGGGGAGCCTTGCGATCGCCGCCGGGAGGCGCACCCTTACGGTCGACCAGCATGCGCTTTTCCATTTAGATAACTGGACCCATAGCATGCGCGTACCAAGCCACGTACGCATTGAGGACCTTGGGGACGCAGCTCGGCTCGCTAATGAAGAAATAGGAACCCGTGTTAAGCCGCATGAAATGGTGCATTGCGTTCTTTATCCCCTCTCGGCTGACCACAGGCTTTTCCAAGAAAGCTTCCATCGGGATCCCTCGATTGTAGCTCGATTGCTGAGCAAACCGGTGAGGGTTATAACTCATAAAGAGTGCCGTCTCATTCTGCCTGAATACCAAGTAGCCCGGCCGAATGGAGTAGAGATGGAGGATTTCCCGAGCCTTCAATGTGGAAGCCCCGTCTTTAAAATCATCGCGTAGCGACACTACCGACTTGGTGGTCTCTGAGCCTATTGTTATGACCTTATCCAAGAAGGAAACCTTCGCTCCGACCAGGTGTGGACGAAGGAGTATCCCCCTAGCCTCCCGTGGAGGTGCAACTACGATCGAAGCCCTGACCAACCGTATGACCCTCGGGAGTCTGCATTTCTCAAAAAAGGGAGGAATTTTATGGGCGCCAAACACCCCGTGCACGTGTATTTCCATCCAAGAGGTGAAGTAGTGCATCGGGAAGTTACCGGGTTGCACTCCAGGTTCACTAGCGTCAGCCGCTACGCTAAGTCCATTATAAAGATAAGCCAGCCCGGCGATTCCTACTGACAACTGCAAACCAGCCACCATCCGATGCGCTGGATAGAAAACAGATGACCGCATATGGCGCGGGTGCATGGGTAGGTAAAGCTGCACATCCACAAGCCCAGGAACCCTACAAAAAAGGTCTCCTCATCCATGCCTGAGACGGCAATTTTTGAAAAGGGGACGACGGCGGCACCAGGGAGATAAAAGTCTTTGTGGTCATCCTCCGATGTGGGTCGGCGATCCAGACCGAATCCAAAAGGGTCGTCGAGCTGGGCGAACTTCTCGCTCCGCTCCGATAAGAACTCTGGTCGAATGAAGCGGGCTATAAAATCTGCGAAACTGACGCCCCGGATGCCCGATTCCAGATAGAGCCCTTCATAGATCTCCAACACCTTCACCAAGCCCGGGAACTGGTGTTGAATAGCGTTCTCCGGCGTCAGGTCAAACACCAGCGGCTTGGTGGCAAAAACGTATTCATCAGGAGGAAGCAGCTCCTCGTAAGGCTCCCCCCTCATCGGCAGACCCGAGATTTCAGCAAACTCCTCCAAGGAGATAGAGACCTCCCTGTCCGTCATCAGGAAGGTGTGGGTGGGGATGTTCCATTGCTCGATAAAAGCCTTAATCCACCACGTTGGAGGAGAAGGATACTCAAAGAGCGAGACGAAAATGGCCGAGTACAAACCAATCCTCATCAGATGAGTTCTCTTCGCTGATAGGATGTATCGGGCCCATTGCAAATATCCGGCAGGCGGTCGTGGGATCAATCCAATATTATAGGCCTGTCCCCAAGGACGTGCTTCACCCTGACAGATTCGCCTCCCTACAATATCTATTGCTGGCGGCGGCTGCACGGGGATAGCACTAATCGCAGGTTGGAGGATGTCATCCGAATTCCAATTTTTGACCTCCACGGCATACTTCACCGGGGGTTCATCTGCGTAGGGGAGTGAAGATGTTGGCTCGGATGGTGTGGCGGAACTGAAACTTCGACGATCCTGAATGATCTCATTGTACCACCTACCCCACAAGTGAAGGCTTTTGTGCTCGGGGTCATGATCCTTGATGAGAGCCAGCACCACTCGGTCCACCGGTGCCTGGGGAAACCCTTCCTCCGAGCGAATAAACGGAAAAGACAAATTGGCAGACATGTTTCCTGCAAAGGGACAAAAATTAACCGTCAATGTTGTACTTCCAACGCTTGGCGTTTTAAAAAAAGTTATTTTTCACCACATTGCAATGCAATGGGTAGGGGACCAAAAGGGGACCCCACAAAATCTGAATGACAGTGCATCATTTAATAAGACAGCCCCACCATTGGGTGAGGCTGTCAATTAATGAAAAGACTCCCAAGAGAAATGTTCTCATTAATGGGAAATCCCTAGAGACAAGGAGAAAATCTCCTCTTTCAGAGCAAAACTCTGTCACAGAGTAACATTTGTGAAACTCTGGTCTTTAGGGAATAAAATTTCTTTAAAAAGAGCCTAGCTTTGTGGTAATAATGGAAAGATCCATCAAAAAATTTTAACACTTGAAAGAACTAAAATTTTGGGATCTTGAAAAATCCATGAAAACTTATAAAAAGTTCTTTATTTTCAGATCTAAAAGATCTGCATTTGATCCAAGAGCAAAGCTCTATTCATGGGTTAAAACCTATGAACGAGATCTCTGTAGATCTGTAAGCTTTTGAGAGCAAGGCTCTGTTAATTAAATTTAATTTAATTCAATTTAAAATTAATTTTTTTTACCTAAAATGATTCTAGGGTCTGAACTTTGAAGTTCTTGGAAAGAAACAAGAGCAAGGCTCTAAAATTCTTAAGCAAGAGCAAGACTTTGAAAATCAAGATTCTTGAAAGTTGTAAAGAATTTTCTAAGGACCAAGGGTCCTATTTATAGGCGCCTGCGCCCTTTCACCTCACCGGTTGATCCAATGGCTAGGATCTTACCACCGCTACACTCAAGTGCGCGCCACGTGAGCGCAACGGTGGGGGGGGCATTTGTTTTCCCCAATAAGAGCAAAGCTCTGTTTGAATTTCAAAAATTCAAAATTCGAAGCAACGCTTCAAATTTCTTGCGCTGCGCGCAACGCGCCACGTGTCAAAAGCTGATACGTCAGCGCAGCGCCCAAGGCAGCGCGCCCAATTAGAGCAAGGCTCTATTTAAAATAAAAAAAGAAAGCAACGCTTCAGTTGCGCAAGCGCTGCGCTGTGCGACATGTGCCAGCAAGCGCAGTTGCGCAAGCACAGTAGCACAAGCGCTGCGCTGCGCGACACGTGTCAGCGCAAGTGCAGTTGCGCTACGCTGTGCGCTGCGCGACACGTGTCAGCGCAGTTGCGCTGCGCTGTGCGCTGCGCGACACGTGTCAGCGCAGTTGCGCTGGCGCAGTTGCGCTGGCGCAGTGCGCTGCGCGACACGTGTCAGCGCAGTTGCGCTGCGCTGTGCGCTGCTTGACACGTGTCAAGCGCTGGTGCATCTGCGCCAAACATAATTAAATTCTAGTAAGATCTTTCTGTTCTTGTTAAAACAAGAAAATTTTCTTCTGTAAAACAGAAGCCCTTGGATCAAAAATCCAACGGTGGGGAAAATTCCCCAAATCACTCAGAGAAGGATCTCTTTATTAAACTTAACAAATCTATGGGCACTATATAAAGACCCCTAGACCCCAAATCAAAAAGAAGAACATTGTGAGAAATTGAGAACCTCAAAACTGAGAGAACTCTGAAGAAATTTCAAGAAAAATGTAAAAAACCTTCATAAAATAGAAGAATTTCTTCTAATGGATCATTGATCTAAGAACAAGATCAATGATATTCATATAATAAACAGTGCTTTGCACCTTTTTATGAACCATTGGTTCTGGAATCTAAAAGATTCTCAAGATTAATAGTGCTTTGCACTTACAAAATTGCAATGTTGCGCTCCTGGGTTGGCGCAACTCACCAGAGTGCGCCACGTGTCAGCAGCGCAAGCGCAGCGCACTGCGCTTGCGTGACACGTGTCAACACCTGAACTATTTGCGCTATGCGCTTTTGAAATAGAGCCTTGCTATCTAAAATTGGCGCAACTCACCAGAGTGCGCCACGTGTCAGCAGCGCAGCAACGCAGCGCAATGGTGCAGCGCACTGCGCTAACTGTGCTTGCGCTCACCAGAGCGTGACACGTGTCATCACCACAAACGCCTGCGCTCAGTGATTGGCGCAAAGCGCCTGACAAATGCAATGCATTACTAAAAGGGCGAGGCCCAAATCAGAAAGGCCTAGTAGGCCAAATTAAATTGCAATGCAATAAAAAAGGGCAGAGCCCAAACAAAATTGATGCTCTGCATCATTTATAAATGGGCAGAGCCCAAACAAAATAAATAATATAATGCATTATTTTAAAAGGGGCAGAGCCCAAATAAAGGTCCAACAGAGACCAAGATTAATTCTATGCATTATTTAAAAAGGGCCAAGCCCTAGCACAAGCCTAATAGGCCAAAAACAAATAAAAATGTTGAACATTTTTCAACTGGACTTAGCCCAATCATGGCCATAAGTCTTCAAATTAAATTGACTGAGCAAGGCTGCTCCCTCAAATCAATTTACATCCGGTTCAAGGGTACATCTCTGAACTCCTCTGACATCTATCATTGTAATCCTTCAACGACGTCAGAGAGGTGACAAGTCCCGACAACTACATATCGATATGGACTGCGGGGTCCTTAAACTCGTAGACCGAAACGTCCCTAAACTAATATTGGACCACCACTTCCCTAAACTGGAACATGGACCACCACGTCCCTAAACTGGAAATTGACCGCAACGTCATTAAACTAAACAATAGAGCCAATTGCTCTTTTGTTGGATCTAAACGATCCCGTTATGTCGATCTTAGTCTGGAGATTAGACTAACGTATCCTTAACAAAAGTTTAAGTTGATCTTAGCCTTAAATAGGGCTAACGTATCCTCAAACTAAAACACCAAACCCAAATCTAAGTAAATACGGATTTGGACTAATCCACGTCCTACGGGCGACGGCATCACTTAGTCTCCGTATACAATCCACGGGCAACCACAAACAAAACAAACACACACGATAAGAAATGAAATTATGGAGTAGGAGAAAGTTGTTACCGCGATGCGGTAGCGTAATTAACTGCAGGGGCTTGCGTCTGCAGGGAAGAACATCCCCACAATCAAAAACCCCTCAAGCGAGGGGGAATCTGATGAAGTCTGCTACATCGGCTGCATCCGTCTAAACCTCCGATACACTGTGCCATAAATCAACTTGGCATCTTCGGAGAGGTAAACGGATAAAGCCAAATAGCATCTGCCCCGAATCTTAGGCAAGACGTCCTAATGTCTCGGCCGCCTTTCGGAGGGGAACAATGACTTGGCTTAATATGTCGATATACGGATGTGAGACGATATGAGAATATAGATAATTTTGCCAAGACATGATATAAGTTTGATATAGATGTGACTTGAGTTATATGTATGTATGTATGTATGTATGTATATATATGTGTGTGTGTGCGCGCGCGCGCGTGAATAAAGAGTTATATGTTGTACGTGACCTTAGATCCGTACCCTTGTTTATGATATCATACGACAAATCATACCGTACGAATTATGATATATGATATTTGTCCGGTACCCTCGATTTTGAGGAGGCCGTACGACGGACTATACCGTACAAGATGTATATATGATGATTGATCCATACTTTTGACTCGGAATTAGTTTAGCCTTTTAGTCTTTTAATTACTTAAGTAGATGTTAGAATAGGGTTCGAGTCATACCTGTTTTCAAAACTAACGAATCGTGTACATTTTCAAAAAGACAAACCAAGAGACGCTACGAATTTCAAAAGGGTATTTCTTTTCTTTAAAAAAAAGCGTCGTAGTCCCTACTTTTCAGAAAATAAAGATTCATGCTATTTTAGATACGATAATTGTATGGCTTGTATATCGAGGTATATCTTAGCTTGTTGCGTTACTATTTACCTTTCTGCTACGTTCATTTTACTCTCATTGCATTTTATATATATACCTATGCTTCTATTATTTGTTATGATATCGTCTGCTAGTACACCTGCACAATTATCGATGATGCGTACGTTACACTTACACAGATTTACCGGCTCACACACATTCATCATCTGTAATTGCCATGCCACTTGCACAGTAGAACTGCCATATCATGATATTATTCATAACCGTAAAGTACATTCATTGTTCAGTACTATCACTTGACCTGCTGCATGATATACTTATAATGCTTATATTACAGTTCTATGTTTGCATACATCGTACTTATGGTTATATATATTGAGATGCTATTTTCATGAGATTTCTGAATTTGAGAACCGCGGTTATATTTCAAAGAAAATTATGAATTGTTTTAAAAACGCGATTTCTCTTGATATATGATTTCGAGGCGTCCACCATCAGTTTTCTCAGTTCTGAGCTTGTTTTCGAGACCCGATTCGAGGAGTTGGATGAACCGTCTGCGGGTACATGGTGGACTCGGTAAGGTACCCCGGGGCGATAAATTTGTATGGATGACGATGAGCCTGGTAGGGGGAGCACTATCTACTGGTGATAGTTTGGCGCGGCAGATATCCAGAGGATACCGACCGTGGTCGTAAGATCAGATGGATATGGACCGATCCGGATTGACGGAGCTCGAGATATGAGGATTTACATGTTAATACTGGACATGGGTTTTATGATGTTTCGAGTGTCGATGTTGGACACTCAGGTCCCATGATATTGATTGTGTCGTTGATGGACACACGTGGATGATATCCACATGCATCAGGCATATGATTCAGATGTTTATTTATATATGTCATTTGCATTGACTCAAATGTTGACATATATGCATACATGGTCACCTTAAATACCATAGTATTACCTTCATGATATAGTTTGACCTAGCAATCGTTGTTTATTAGATTTCTACTTGCTGATGTTTTCTAATCACAAGTTGGCAAATCACCCTCATTGTGTCACAGTTTTCTTGCATACCCGACCGCTTGGATCAGTAGTTGTATCGCTGGCACACAGTTCCTTCAAGGTGTTTGCTTAGGTAGATGGGACATATTGGATCGTGCTTATTCTTGTATTATTATTCCTATTATATCTAGATAAACTCCATCAGTGAGAAACTAGAATTTGTATATTGGTAGACCTAGTCAGACTGGTATTTACGAGACTTAGAGCGATGGGTGTATGTTCGCTTCTTTGAGATGATGATGTCTTGCCTTATTTATTCTTTCTGTGTTTGATCTTCGCCGTAGGGCGTCGTATATATGTTTATTTCGTGGTTGTGATTCCGCCAATTGGCGAAGAGTTAGATCCCGCTTGGGGATGCCTATATATATTGCTTGTATGTGGTTTTGGATCAAATATACAAGGGAGGTGCTGCCCAAATTTTTAAAGACAAAAAATATTTTCAACTATAGTATAATCCACTTGCATTTTCATATATCATTACCTATGCATTTTAAAGGAAACTCGAATTCATTATACCTTTAATTTAAAAACTTCACTTCTATTATTTCCCTTAAAAGGTTTAGATTTCTAGGTTTTGGCTTACTTGAATTAGGTAGGGTCTTATACTTCACATGATTCAAGTGCCAATCACGTGCCTTTTTCCAGGTCGTGACATTAGGTTATGTGTTCCTTTAGTTCAAAAATATATTTTTTTGTTTAAGGACCGTTAATCTAGTTTGAGATTAAGATCGGCTTAAACATTTGAGCATTTGGGCTCAATTTAATTTAACTAAGGATAAATTAATCCTATTTAAGACTAAGATCAACTTAGCAACATTTAAGGATCATCACATTTTAGTTAAGATCCAACAACAGAGCATTGGCTCAGCTGCAAGAAACTTTTTAGAGAGACTTAGCCAATTTGGGTTTGGTCTGCTCAGTCTTTTCTTCTTCTTTTTTTTAAAAAAATGCTAAACAGTTATTTGTGGTTCTGTTTGCTCAGCCTTTTTTCATTTATGCAGAAATGCTAAGCACTTATTCGGGGCACTGGCGCTCACATGTGTATCATGTGAGGTACTCAGTTATGGGCGATGTCCAATCAGTGCTAAGCACTTTAGTCATTTTGACTAAATATAGAGTGCTAAGCACTTTTGTATGGCACTCACGTGTGTATCATGTGAGGCGTTGGCCTTCTGTTATGAGCGCCTACGTGGGAAGCACGTGAGGCGCTGAATCCTTTGTTTGGGGCGTCCACGTGGGAAGCACGTGAGTCGCTGAGTACATTGTTTTAGGAATCTTTTGGGCGCTCACGTGTTTTCACGTGAGGCGCTGAGTTCATTTTCTTTTTAGTGATTGAATCTCTGTTAATGGCATTTTTGCCATCTATGATCACCAAGATCTTTGTTTTTGAAGATCTAGGATCTTTTCTTCTTTTTTTTCTTATTGAAGAACTAAGTTTTTTTTCATACTAAGTTCTTTTATATAGTGTTAAACCCTCCTTGCAGAAGAATTAAATTCCTAGAACCATAAGTTATCTTCTCTCTTTTTCTTTTAATCTAGTTTTTCCCATAGATTTTGAGTTTGAAGAACAAAATCTCCCCGATGAGAATTAAATTCTCAACTTGTGGGGGGATTTTCTTTGCAAACATCAGATCAGAGAAAGAACTAAGTTCTTTTTTATGAAGGGTTGAACCCTTATTTTCCTTTATATTAGGCCAAGGAGATATTTTGATCTCTTCTTTTTCTTTACCTAAGGTTTGAAAGCAGGGAGATCTTCTTCTTCTAAAAGAATTAAATTCTCTGTTTTTGTGATTTCTGTCTTTTGTTTGCAAAAGCTTGAGCGGTTGATCCTCTCTGTGTGCGTGTCTTCTTTCTCTGTCTGTATGTCTGTGTGTGTGAAACTTGAAGTCTCACGTACTTTATATAGGCAAGGCAAATTGTTGATTAGTTTTGAGAAAATCTCTTATTGAGATATTCCAATTGATTTTATTAGTCTCAAAGATTATTTGGAGAATTTTATCCACCGTTAGATCTTTGATCCAATAATTTCTGTTTTACAGAATATATTTTCTTATTTTTAAAAAGATTAAGGAAATATTTTCCCATATACAGAATTTAATTCTGTCAAACAGTGATATTTAATCACCATTGGATTTTAATCCAAGAGCTCTCTATTTTACAGAGAACAATCTTTCTTTATTTAGAAAGATTGGGGAAATATATTCCTAAAAATAGAATTTAATTCTATCAGGGCGCTCTGTTTAACAGAGCAAAAGATTGGGGAAATATATTCCCAAAAATAAAATTTAATTATGTTATTGGATCTTTGATCCAATAGCTCTCTATTTAACAGAGAACAACTTTTTCATTTAGAAAGATCAGGGAGATATTTTTCCCCTAATAGAATTTAATTCTATCATTTGATGATTTATCATCACCATTGGATATTTGATCCAACTGCTCTGTTTAACAGAGAATATCCTAAATTTTAGGGAAATAATTTCCATGCAGAATTTAATTCTACCTGCTTTTAATTTGGTCGCTAGTGCTCACGTGTTATGCACGTGGATACCACTTAAGAATTAAATTCTTATACATAACAGGTGCTCCTTTGCTTTGCACATTGGCGCTCACATAAACTTCACGTGCGGCTCCACTATAGGATTTAATCCTATATGACTGGCGCGGGCGCTGGCGCTCTCGTAGGGAATACGTGAGGCGCTGTCTCATTAGATTTAACAGAGCTTAGCTCTTATTATTATGTTTAATTATTAGGGGAACAAATGCCCCACCGTTGTTCTCACGTGGCTCACACGTAAGTGCAACGGTGTCACTTTTACTATCGTTGGATCGCCTAGAAAGTTGAATCATTCACCCCATATCTTATAAATAGGGCTTTTGGCCTTTGAAATGACTGTTGTCTCATCATCTTCTTCCTTGAGCCTCGCTCTTCTTTTGAGAATTTAATTCTTGTTCTAGAGCTTAGATCTCTGTTCTCAAGAACCTCTTTTGAACAGAGTAAATTCTACCAAATTTCTTGGTGAGGATTATGAACAGAGCTTAGATCTTAACCCCTTTTGATCATATATGTATTTTTTTATTTTTGGATTTTGAATCCATTATCAGATCCGACGGAGCTTGGCTCTCTTTTTTTCTTTTGAATCGATCTCTTAGAGATCTAAAAAATCCTTCACTTTTTTTATAGATCGTGGATCTTGATGTCCATATCCAAGACTTGAGAATCTTTGATTCTCCTTCTTAAGATTTTACCCAGCTGTCAATCTTGACATTTTTCTAGACTTGATTCCATCAATTAACCCATGAATTTTCTAACATGGGATTTCTGTGATTTAATCCCATTGTTTAGGGGAATTTAATTCCATTTTTTGCAGAGCTTAGCTCTGATTTGAATCTTAAGAACTTTAGGAATTTTATTCCCATTACTGTTCTTGGATGTTTTTTCTTTTCTAGAATTCTTGGGGTTTTAATCAATTTTTTTATAGATTTGAAATATGTTGTTTGTTTTAAAGAGCCCGTCTTTCGGGGAATATTGGGAGTTTTAACTCCACTGTTTAATGAGCACTATCCTTTTGGATTCTCACAATGGGCACATGTCTTAGCATTGATACTATTTGGATTCTCCCAATCTTGATGTGCCACCATCTTGATTTTGTGATGCTGGTGTTTTGTTTTCATTGCTAACTATCCACTGGGTTTCTTTTCAGGTACCATGGTTGGTCATCTATATGATATCGAGGAAATTGTCTTCTACTAAGAAATCCGCATACAAGGTCGCTTTCAAGGCCAGGAATACACTGATGCTCAAAGCGATAAGTTGATGCGTCGCTTCGACGATTACAACGGTCGATTGCTCCCCCGCCATTCTACCCTTTTGAAGATCGTCGTTGGGTCGATCTGGGAAGCTATACCTGGGCGCCTTGAGATTATGCCGCTCTAAACGCTCGATGATGCTGAAGAAAAGGTGAATTTTGTGTATCTAATGGGGTTAATCTCGAAGAAACCGGGAGATAACCTTATCGCCACTTGCACCGTGTCTTTCAACAAAAATCGATAGTATCAGCATACAAGAGGGTGGAGGACATCAGTGGTGACCCTGACTCTTGCATCCAAGAGAAGATGCATAAAAAGATGGTTGATGAGGAAGAGTGTGCATTGCTCAAACTTTCTTTTGAGTTTGAGAATTCATGTCCAGAGTTCAGTGTCTTGCCATTATAGACATTTTGATGATGTTTGTTTCTTTCTCCTTTTTTTTGTTACCATCCTTATTATCGGTGTATAAATCTCTTTGAAGTATGAATGACAAAGCCCTTTTTTTACGCCAATGCTCACATGTGCTTCACGTGAGGCGCTGTTATATATATAAAAACTAGCGCCTCGCTCACGCGTTTTGCACGTGAAGTGTTGCTATAGGATTTAATCCTAAAAAAACTAGCGTCGGCGCTCACGCGTTATGCACGTGAGGCGCTGCCTTATTGTACGAGGGAATCGTTTCACCTTCTTTCTCTTCTTTTCCCGAGTCAACTCTTTCTTTTCGAATGCCTTCTTTTTATCATAACTTGGAAATAGTTCCACCATGCACAACATTTCTGTATCGATACTTAAATGCTTCTCTTTATAATCTGAAGCAATACTCATCTTCTCCTTCACAGAGAAATAACCATTTTTAATATATCAAGAGTTATGGCTTGCAATCTTCCTCATGCTCGTCGGCAACCATGGAAGGTGCCTATCAAGGGAATTGTCTCTCGTTTTGCTGCACGCTTGGTGAATCCCATTCTCACGGATGACCAATGGGACATGGTAATGTATGAGCTCCTGACTCGTAGAGGATCTCCTCTTCCCATCGGCTCCATTTAGCTCCAGATGATCTTCCTGTCCATGCTTGCTGACATTCCCCCTAATCCAGCGGAGATAACTCTGGCGATACTCGGCGCAGTGGAGGACAAGATTGAGTGCTTTCATGAGACACATTTGATTACCCATCCTTTGAGGGATTGCTCTGTTCAGTTGCTAAGCCAAATACGGGCTCAGCAGACCATCATGTTTGCCTTCACCGATGGGCATGGCGTTGACCGATGGGGAGCGACCCCTCACAAAGATCGCTGCTTCGAAATGGTGGAGAAGCCTGATAGGGCTTTAGAATACTTTGTTTATAGTTTTGTAAACCCTTGTATTTTTGATCCTGTGTTTAGTGATCTATTTCCTGTAGAATAAAATGTTTATTTACGCATTTCTTTATCGTTGACTGATGAATGTTTCATCCCCAGCACATATTCATGTGTGCATCTTGCATCTGCGCATGTGCTTTGCACTTTACCCTTAGGAGTTTCTGCTGAGTACGAATGCCAATGATGCGCGCATATGCGGTGCACGTGTCATGCACTAACCTTCACACACGCACATATAAATGAGCATACTTTCAATGTTAATTCTCATTCAAATATGCATCTATATGTAGGTGAACACTGGAATGATGTGAACGAATGCTCCCCCAACTACCTTGCTCACAGAAGTATACACATGAGTGAAGCAGTGTAGAGTTGTTGTCTATAGTGCTCTCAAGGCAATTATTGTAATCGCAGGCAAGTGATTATGATGATTGAGGGAGGACCTATACGGATAGAACAGTCTTACTCAAAATGATAATATGCTATCTGGTTTGCCTTTATCATCATGTACATATTTTATGTGGTTTTACAGATCACTATTACATGTTGATAGAGCCCATAGGATTCTTGCTTGACTACCAGCATTATGATGCCGATCATATACGTGGGAGCTGGGTGGTCTATAAGCACATCCTTAAATGTCTCTATTCGTGGGAGTATCGAGACTGGGCATCGATACTCCGGAGTAGACTAGTGTATACTTATCGAAACCCCGACGAGGGGCGGTGGCCGGTCTTACAAGCCATTGGTGTCAGTTAGTCACCTAAGATAGTATACAGGTGCTCATTGGGTTATGAGTACACTGGACAGACTCGCCGGGAGCATACTAGATGGTATTATACCTATTGTCAAATAGCAGTTCCCAGGTGACATGTGTACAGGTTTGTCTGTCGACCTGAGATCGTTATTTGTCTCGTGTGAGTCCCTACCGTGCTTTGATTACTATCCTACCACGGCTCAAAGGAGTCGTGCAAATAGGTTTTAGTTGAGTATAGTCCCGAGCCACATGGAGGCAGTGAGCGAATCGTCGGGGATTCATCTCTCCCGGTATTGGGGGTTGATGTCGCGAGGTGCACGGATGGCCATCACCAGAAATTCTTGGCTAAGGTAGACGAGAATTACTCATTTAGATCAGTAGTTTCTCATTTAGTGATAAGCTTCATACCAATACGAAATATCGCGTTATTAGGGGTCTGACTTTATCCACCCCCCTAGACCCGATATGCGATACTCTTAGACAAACAGACCGGACTGTACAGAGATTGTCACCGACAGGCTCAGTAGGGGTTTGGATGAGTTTGCTCATCGGCTTCCCTTTCACTCAATACCTGGGTAGCCGTTACGTACAGCTAGTACCGCTGACATGCTTGTGGTTAAACCCACTGCCAGCGTATTGACGAATCTTTAGAGTCCTACACAGAGGGTTTCCCTGCTTTGGGAAAAATGATGTAGAGGCCATATGGTGTTATGACAGTGTTCGATCATATACGTGCACGTATCATGATACGGACAGATAATACTGGTGGGTTTTGATTTAAGCCGGATCCTAGTATTAGATTGTTAGATTATTTTTGTCTCTTTGTATTCGTATTTTTTGGAATACGGATACAGGTATATATATATGGTGAGGGATATTTTTGTAATTTTTGCAAGTATGCTTCTAGAAGAAGATACCTCATTTGTGTTTTAACTATTTTTTTTAAATGGTTAATGAGGTGGAGGTGTGAGGTGTTCTTTGCATTTATTGAAGCATGGCTTACTTGGTGACTCATGGGGTGACTCATGCATTGGTGATTATTGAAGCATGCTTGATTCATGGTTTTGAATTAAGTGTATGATTCATTCTTCACACAAGAATTATCCATTCTTGATAGAATGCTATGCTCTACACTCTCATCTCCTCATGCTTCCTTCTTCTTTCTCAACCCTAAAAGTCTCATATGTTGAGAAACCTAAGGTATTTAGAGATAAATTAATCCATCATCACACTCTACATCTTCTAGGCTATCTAGTTTAGCGAACTAGGTACCCTAGTTACCTCGGTATTGAGGTTGGAGCTCGAACTACAAATCCTCAGGTGGATCATCTTCAACCAAGGGAGACTGACGATCAAGCTTGATCATGGAGGCCTCCAGGAGCTTGGGAAGATGGTAGAAGACCGAAGGACTCGGATCATTCGGTATAACCATTCTAACTCCTCTTGTAGTTTTGCTAGCTTATAGGTTTATGGTAGATCCGAGTTATCAGGTTGTTCTAGCGCCAGTTTATAAAAATTTTATTCCGCCAACGGTCACGGTAGATGGCCAGGGCACTGGCATAACCCAACAAGAGTAATGTATAGTATATGGCTGGTTTCGAGTTGGCGTATCGTACACGACTTTTAGAATTTCGACCTTTCTGTTTCTTGATGTCTCGATCTTGCGCGAAATAGTTTATGTACTCTTTTTGGAGTTTATAGTTTATTCACTCATTTTGGAGTCTCTAGTTTATTCACTCATTTCGGAGTTTGTAGTTTACTCACTCATTTCGGAGTCTCTAGTTTATGTACTCATTTTGGAGTGTTTTTAGTTTACCTCCCTTAGGTTTACAAGCAAACTTGTCCTAACGTTGTATGTAGATAACCCCCATTCTTTTTTTTGACAGGGGTTCGTTAGGTTCGTGGTACTAGGGTTTTCGTCCGTGGTACTATCGCATTGGCTGATATATTCCTCGATATGCAGTCCTCAGGCTGCCGTTCGAGTAGCCCCGCGCCTGTCGTGTCTCTGATCCCTTCTGAGGCTGGACAAGACGTCTTCAAGAAATCTTCTTAAGTTAAATTACCGTCGGAAGAACAAGCGTTAGGTATTTGCCATGGCACTTTTTACTTGAGGTTAGGCTCAATTTGGAGCCCCGATGAGTCATAACCGCACCCTTCTGGGGTGGGATGATCTCCAATGGTCTTTAAGCTTCATATGTATTGCCGTCAAGACCCGAAGCTAAGAATATGCCGCCACTTCGTTTTCTCTTTAATGATGTCGCGCCAATTCTTTACTGAAGTAGGGTAGACATCCATATGACATCTATGCTGTATGTATTGCCATCGAGGGCTGGAGCTAGGGATTCACTCCACTTTATTTGATTGTTGCGTCCGCACCATGCTGAATAAAGGGGGAATGTCGAGGTAGCCTTTGTATATGTACCGTCGAGACTTGGAGCTAGGATTTTGCCATTACTCTATTTTTGCTTTGACCCTTGGGTCTTTTTTTTATGACGTTGCGTCTGCATCTTGCTGGAATGAGAAGGGATGCTGGGATGATTTCTAGGCTGTAGATATTGCCATTAAGATCTGAAGTTAGGATTTTTCCATCACTTCACTTTTATTTGATTATTGTGTCCGCATCCTGCTGGAATGAGGGGGAACATAGGGATAATCTCTATGTGGTATATGTACCGTCAAGACTCGGTTCTCCTTTTGACGAAGCGTAGCGGGAAAATATGGTTCCCTTTCCTTTATTTGTGCCCATGGATCATATACAAGAGTCAATATGGACATACATGCAGGACAGAAAAGTTTCATTTTTATTTTTTCATTTCTTTCTGCGATGCTCTATCTTTTCAGCTTTTTATGTCGCGAAAGTCTCGATTGCCCAATCATTTCTGCTTTTTTATCATGATGTCTAATCATTTCGACTATTTTTTTATTCTTACACGCTATTTTTTTATTGCGAGTTACCCAAACATTTCGGTTGTTTCATATGCATATTTTTTTTCTCGCTGATTTTTGTTGCGAGTTGCCCCATCATTTCGGCTATTTCATATGGATTTTTTTGCGACTTGCTGAGTTTTATTACGAGTCAGGAACTTGAGATCTGATGCCAATCTTAGCATCAGTATCGCTACAACTGGAATATTACCAGGAATGAATCATCATTTGCCGTGAGAGGACTTGGAGTTTGACACCTGTTTAGGCATCAGTATCGTTACAACTGGGATATTGCCAGGAGCGAATCATCATTTATTTTTGTCGATTAGAACAAAGGTGGCTTAGCAAACAGGGTTAGGATCCTGTCGACTAAGGTTTTTTTATTTTATGAGCCGTAAGGGTCTCATAAACGTATTTCTCCCTACGAGTCGAGAGGATTTTGTAGGTGTACATTCTCCTTAGGAGTTGTGAGGATTCCTAAGTGTGTTTTCTCTTATAAGTCGTAAGAATCTTACAAGAGTTTTTTCTCCTTGTAAGTCAAGAGGACAAATGTCGTTCATCATATGGGGACATTTCTCGCCATTGGTGGAACTTGGTGGGAGAATATTTATTTATGCACGTGGATTGTATCCAAGGGTCAATATTGGACCGCATATAAGGCAAGAAAGTTTTGTAGAGTTTTGATGGTTTAAGAAAAGGTTTAGATTCCTGTAACTTAAGGTTTTTGAATCCAATGAGCCGTGAGGGTCTCATAGGGAGTAGATTCTTCTTACGAGTCATGAGGATCTCGTAAGTGCATTTTCTCCTTAGGAATCGTATGGACTCCCAAGTGTGTTACTCCTTTGCGAGTCGTAAGGATCTCATGCAGGTGCTTTCTCCTCGCAAGGTCGAAAGTACACTGCAAGTTTTTTTTATGAGATTGCGCCCTTTCGGGTTTTTTCTTGCTCGCCGGTAGTTCTGCTGTTTTTACTCACAGCGCCCTTTCGGGTTTTCATTCCTGCCCATTTCGCTTGTGGACATACCTTTTTTTAACGGCTCGTAAGGTAACGTACCATTAGCTGTAGGCCCTGATCTTTCTTCTAAGGCTACATCATGTGGGACCTGGGAGAGTTATTAATCGTTTAGGCCCGTGGATTGTATATGGTAATTGATATGAGGATTCACCGTGGTGCTAAACATGTGAGGACATGCCGGCCATTTATCTCCGTATTTGGGGTAAAATGCTAGTTTAAGGACATTACAGTCCAACATTCCCATTTTGGGACGAATATTAGTTTAGGGATGTCTCGGTCCGTTATTAGTTTAGGGACGTCTCGGTCCGTTGTTAGTTTAGGGACGTCTCGGTCCGTTGTTAGTTTAAGGACGTTTCGGTCCATTGTCACCATTTTTTTAGGCAACGGAGCTTTTTTGGATACTACTCTCAGAGTTCTGACTCAGGAAGATAAAGAGCGGACACAAGAGTCGTCATCTATCATTGACCTAAGTCATAACTCATCAAGCATAGTATTTTTTGAGGAATTGACCATTTATTAGCCGGAAGGGTCTTCCGCCATGCATATCCATGAACAGATAGGCTCCACCTTGGTAGACTTTGTCTATGATGTACAAGACTTCATAGTTTGGCTCGAACTCCCCCCGTTTTGCATGGTTGGGGATCATTGATCTTTTGACGACTAGCATGAGTTCACCTTGGCGGAATGTTCTCGGCCTGGTCAGTTTTTCATATGACTGTTTCATCCTTGCCTTATAAGCCTCCATATTTTGTTGTGCTATAAGGCGAGTTTCGTCGAGAGCGTCGAGCTTCTCAAACCTAAGATGAGCATTTTCTTCATCTATTAGCTCGTATCGAACTGCTACTCATAGAGAAGGGGGCTCTATTTCCAATGGGAGCACTACTTCCATACCGAACACCAATACGTATGGTGTCGTATTCGTGGCCATTTTGAACGTCATTCGGTACGTCCAGAGAGCTTCATGCAGCTTTTCGTGCAAGTCCTTTTTATTTCTGGACACCGTCTTTTTTATAATCTTTGTCAAGGTCTTGTTTAAAGCTTCAGCTCGACCGTTAGCCCTAAGATTATAGACTGAAGAGCATCTCCAATCTATTTTATGCTGCTATGCGAAGCGGATTATTTTATGGCTTCTATAAGCTGGCCCAATATCCGAGATTATCCGTCGCGGGGTCCTGAACCAGTATATGACATAGGTCTTGAAGAAATGGAGGATATTCTCCGTCTTCAGCTCTCTTAGCAGTACTGCTTCTACCCACTTTGAGAAGTAGTCGTTGTTGCCAGTATAAACCGGTGTCCTTTGGATGACATCGGTTCGATGGGGCTGATTATATCCGTTCCCCACATTTTAAATGGCCACTGTCGGGTGCAGCGGATTTGGGTGCTGATGTATGAAGTGTTGGTTATAATGCCCTCAAGTCAATTATTGGATCGCAGGCACGTGATTGCAATGATTGAAGGAGGACCTATACCGGTAGAACAGTCTTACTCGAGATGATAGTATGCTATCTGGTTTGTCTTTATCATCATGTACATGCTTCAGGTGACATTAAAGATCACTATTACATGTTGATAGAGCCTATAGGATTCTTGATTGATTACCAGCAGTATGATGGCGATCATATACGTGAGAGTTGGGTGGTCTATAAGCACATCCTTAAATTGTCCCTAGTCGTGGGAGTTTCGAGACTGGGCATCAATACTCCGAGAGTAGAATAGTGTATACGGATCGAGACCCCGACGAGGGGCGGTGGCCGGTCTCACAAGCCATTGGTGTCAGTTGGTTCACCTAAGATATATACAGGTGCACATTGGGTTATGAGTACACCGGACGGACTCGCCGGGAACATGCTAGTTAGTATTATACCTATTGTCAGATAGCAGTTCCCTGGTGACATGTGTACAGGTTAGTCTATCAACCTAAGATCGTCATTTGTCTCGTGTGAATTCCCACTGTGCTTTGATTACTACCCTACCACGGCTCAAAGGAGTCGTGCAAACAAGTTTTAGTTGGGTACAGTCCCGAGCCATATGGAGGCAGTGAGTGGATCGTCAGAGGATTCGTCTCTCCTGGTATCGGGGGTTGATGCCGCGTTGCACGGGTGGCCATCACTAAAAATCCTTGGCCAAGGTAGTCGAGAATTACTGATTTGGATCAGTAGTTTCTCAGATGATGATGGGCTTCATACCGACACTAAATGTCGCATTATTAGAGGTCTGACTTTATCCACCCTCCTAGACTCGATATGCGATACTCATAGACGGACGGGCCGGACTGTACGGATATTGTCACTGTTAGGCTCAGTAGAGTTTAAGGATGCGTTTGCTCGTCGGCCTCCCTTTCGATCAATACCTGGGCAGCCGTTACGTACAGCTAGTGCCACTGACATGCTTGTGGTTAAACCCACTGCCAGCGTATTGACGAGTCTTTAGAGTCCCACACAAAGGGTTTCCCTGGTTCGGGCGAAACGTTGTAAAGGTTGTACGGTTTTATGGCAAGATTCGATCATATACGTGCACTTGTGCACGGATCATGATCGGATGGATAATACTAGCGGGCTTTGGTTTTAGCCGGATCCTAGTATTATATTGTTGGATTACTTTCGTCTCGGTGTATTCGTATTCATTCGGAATACGAATGCGGGTATGTATATACGGATGAGTGGTATTCTTGTAATTCGTTACAAGATTACTTTTGGAGATGCCATTTCTTTTCTTGGTTTAAACATTTGGTTTAATGTTTATTATTTGTGGAAAGTGTGAGCATGAGTTTTTGCTTGGACTTTTGGTGCATGCACTTGTGAGTGCAAGTTTTGTTTTTGTGCATTGATTATGCCATGTGGTGTTGGGTGATATATTTGTGCAAGTGGTAGATATTATTGTGCTGGGATTTTTCTTGGCTTGCTTATTACAAATACCTCACACTCTCACAAAAACAACAAACTCTTTTTCTTGAGTTGTTTTTCAAAGCAAAAACTCTTGAGCTCACACTTCTCTTGACCCTTGGCTTCTTCTTCACCTCCACCCTAACATGTCTCATGTGTTGAGCAACCTAGGGTGTATTGAGACAAAATATTCACACACTATCTCTACTTTACCTTAAGTATCTAGGCTAGCAAACTGGATGCCCGAGTTGCTTCGGTTTTGAAGCAGGAGCCTGTATTACTAATCCTCGACGTGGATCGTCTTCGACGAGAGAGACCGGAGATCGAACTTCATCGAGGCAGCCGCGAGGAGCTTGGGCAGAGGTTGAAGACCGAAGGATACGGATCAATCGGTATAATCTCTCCAAACTCCTTTTCATATAGATAGTGTAGGGTTAATGGTTCGATCCGGGAATCGGGTTCCGTTAGCGCCGGGTTTTTAAAGTTTTTGTTCCGTATTTGGCCACGGATTGATGGTCGGGGCGCTGGCGTAGCCTTACATGATATTAAAGCCAACCCATTAACCGCATACTAGTTGGTTTAGACAATGTTAAAATATCGAAACCGATATAACTCTAAATCAACACCAACCCATATTCCATTCTCTGTCAATATTTTCCTAGTCTTCTAAAAATATTTTAGCAATTGCAGAAGACTACTTGTATGACTACTAGAATGCACCCCAAATATGAGACACTTCTACTAAATTTGACCCGAGCACAATGCTCAAAATTCCGAGCTGGCCGGCTAGAAGGAGGAGTTAGGACTTCGTGTTTTGGGTATGGTCTAGTCTCTGGAATATTGGTTAGTGGTGTTGCTTGTTTAACCCAGTTTGGATATAGTTTTATCTAGTTGTTTTGGGGCTATTCGGGGTTATTTTGAAATCGATATTTCTAACATTGTTTAAAGTTTTACAGTACTTACATTTCTATCTGCGACCGTGAATGTCATTCGAGCGGTACAACTTGTCTAATTGCTATAGTTCTTTTAGACGGGTTTGCGAACGTGACATTCACGTTGATGTTCTTTGTTGTGCTGTATTTGTTGTGGATTCGTCGTGGTGGATAGCTTAGATGCAATAATAATACAGTTTAGTTTCATTTGTACATTTGATATCGCGGGGCGAGCGTCCGACATGTGGACTGCCGTCACTGCCTGTTTGTATATTATTTGTTAGGGGCATGACCGGGTTGAGGTCGATATCACCGTTGTACATATTTTCTTTTTTGTACTAGGATTACCCCGTGATGGAGTGCACGGATAGTCGGGTTCTGGAGGGCAACAGGTCCATGTCTCATGGCGTTGAGAAGGAGGGGGCCTCACTCTAGAATTGACGGGCTATTCACCGCACTCGTAGGGGGTATAAGTTGACCCAAGGAGGGGTGCTCAAGTTACCGGATTCCGTGAAGTGCTAGGTGGCTCATTCACTTTGATGAAGAGGGCTGCCTCACTTCTGGTTTTGGCAGGTAACTTGACACGCTCGTAGGGGTCTAGGTTTTCATTGCACAGGCTATCCATACGACCAGGGGAACGTCGGGTTTCACTTGTGGCTCAAAAGAAATCCGGGGCTCCCAGATTATCTGTATTGTTCTGTGATGCTTATCGCTTGTCTGTGATGTTGCATTTATCATACCTGAAGCGATTATTACATATTGCTAAATATATATTAGTAGATGTTGTATATGTTTTTCATCCGCGTTAGTCCAGTCTCCGCTCTGTCGTTAGTTATGTAACATAACGGGTGATGACGGGACCAAGTGGCGAATGTGGATGGCATATACGTACATCATATTTTCGTTCTTTTGTGGTGTGTTTAATTGATGGGACTGCGTTGATTCAGATCAATGCAAGGAAAACAGACCTATTCGATGTTGTTGGAACAATTTTCAAAAGCTGTTATTATAAGGACGTTTTCATTTGTTTTGCACAGTGGTATTCAGTATGAATATCCAGCGCCTCATTCGACGAGGCAAGAGCCGAGATCCCTTCACCGGGAGTGGCCTCTTGGGCAGAAGTTTGCGTCAGGGTAATAACTTCACTATAGTCGATTACTTTTTGCTTTGCATCGCGGTATTCAGTGAGAATATCCTGCAGCTCATTCCACGAGGAAAGAGCCGAGATCCCTTCTTCGGGAGTGACCTCTTTAGCAAAAGTTCTCGCCACTATATATTTGTAAAAAGCTATTTGGTTCCTTTAACGATATTAAGTTCATTACGTCAAAGGTTTTTCGCAAAAAACCATTCATAGCCTTCCGTCATTTCAGACGGGTAGCACTTAGTATTCATGCTATGTTTGTTGGCCTTAGTCAAAGCATAGTGTATGGTAGCTGTTTGTTACTTTTCTGTTGCATAGATAGATGCGTTGGTTTAGAACAGTCATACAACCTTGTTGGCCCTAGTCAAGGGCGAGTACGGGTGGGTTCAAATTAACCTGGACAATGACGGGTAGAACTTGACATGTGACTTATGATTTGTTGGCCTTAGTCAAGGTCATAAGAGCATGGGGTAAAAATCGCATCGGGAGTTTCTAAAGAAACCGAAACTTGCCAGGCATGCGCATACCTTCTGGAGTGTGATAACTTGAGTGGATTCCATCAGGTTATCATGCGGTGATAGTTGGATCCCGATATCCACTGATGAGTTGGTTTACTCCTAGGGTGATTTTAGATGATCCCGATTAATTCTTCTTTCAGGTTTGGAGGAAAATTTGAGGATACAGTGGGAGACATCCTGATTAGATAAAGTGATTAACCATTCTGATCTAGGTTAGAGTGCACGCTGAGTGTTTCTTTTCTCTCTCCCTCTTTGGCAGCGACCATGGCTCGACCCTAGACTAGAACTCATGAACCAAGTTAACCGGACCTTCTTAAAACACTGGCCTTTGGATTGTCAAAGTTGCATACATTATTGCCACTCCTTCTTTTACCCTTTGCTTTTCTCCGGAATATTCCGTATCACTACGAAGATCCACAGTTATTAGATATGACCATCGTATAGTTACATACGAACTCGAAGAAATTTGTTTCAGATTCGAGGATGGTTTCCGGTTCTGGAGAAATTGAATAGGACTATTCAGTTGTCTTTTCCTTTTACCTTCTCTCAGGTTGTGAGGGCTCCTAGGATTAGGAGATGGTACACCTATTGCGCTTATTGGATGGTCTTCTTCCAAACCTTAGGCATGTGTCGAACGGTAGGGAATAAAGAAAACCGATTAGCCTAAGTGTGGTGTACAGAAGATAATAAGTAAAGACAAATAAAAGGATTAGAAAGAGGGCAAAATAAATTGTGACTGCTATCATTCACGACCAAACCGCGTATATCATCGCCACTCCTACTTCACCTTTGAAATTCTCCAGAACACCCAGTATCACTACGAAGATCCACAGTTATTGGATAATTCGTCGTATAGTTACATACGAACTCGAAGGAACTTGTTCCAGTTCGAGGATGGATTCTGGTTCAGGAGAATTAGAATAAGGTTTATTCAGTTGTCTTTTATCTTTACCTTCTCTCAGGTTGTGAGGGCTTCTAGGATTAGGAGAGTACACCTATTACGCTTATTGGATAGTCTTCTTCCAAACCATAGGCTGGTGCCGAACGGTAGGGAAGGAAGAAAACCATTTAGCCTAAGGGTGGTGTACAGAAGGTAATGAGTAAAGACAAATAAAGGGATTTGGAGAGATAGAAAGGAAATATAAGGTTACAGTCATGAATTAGGATAATGGAAGAGGCATTACTAAGAATACCCAGCTACCCCTTCGAAACATTTTCATGTTTCAGTTTCACTATGCGTTGTTAATAGAAAACCGATTTCACAATTAAATCCTTACTCCAGGGTATGTATTTACCAGGTATGATTCTCACATCTGTATGGTTTTACAGATGATGAGTGGGAGTAAATTATTGGGAATTAGGTGATTATATCCTCATTATATCAGAATTCGTTGTAATTGGTGATATTTGAGGAAATTGCATGGGGTTTTTCCTGATGGCAAATATTTGGTTTTATATATCCGTTGTTATGCACCATTTTCAAACTGATATATCTGTATGTTTACTTCATAAAGTGAGATATAACGTTTTGAAATTATGTCCATAACATTTACCTATATTAGTTGATGGTTAGGTAAGGAGCATTAAACAGCGGTGTAATTCTTCTTAACCATAGAACAGTTTTCAACCTACGACGCACAGGGTTTGAGTTATTCAACTCAAGGAACTTATACAAAGTACTGTATGTTGTCTAGTGTCCATTAGGACAGAAGGGTTGGTCCTCACACTATATTTTGTTTTCTTGTGGCTTTTCTAGTTTTAGACAAGTATTTCGTAGAAATACAGGGTCCAAGTTTTGAGAAGTTATAGGTACAAGAATAAAATAGAGAACCAAGTGTTGCAAGTATCAGGATTTTTTGAGGTGATCGAAGAACTAGATACTTTTGTTTGGTATTCAGTTGATAGTAATGGATTTGAGAACTGGCTTCTCTTTCAGGTTACTCATATCTGGATGCACTCCTGAGTTGACTAATGCTGATCGGCCTCTCTCCATTTAGTTGACATGCATTGGAGACAGCTGCATGATTTGAATCTGGTTCTAATTAAATCAGTGCCTCTGTTTCTATATTGTATATAGAATGGTTCATATCTTAACGATGTTAAGCTATATGGAGTTTTCCGGTTTATGCTTAAAACCAGACTCTGGATGACTCAAGGCACGTTTCTGTAATGGCTGTTTGTGGGTTATCCCGGGCCATGACGAGAGTTGACTTTCTACCATCTGGAAGATCAATAGTGATATTGTTCTTGACTCGTCACAGTTTTAGAAAAATAGAATTTTTCAGAAAACGGTAGTGGAAGTATGGTAGAACTGGAAGTGATTCCAGAACCACAAACGATTACTGAAAATTTAATAGAACCTAAAAATTCAATCGGGACTAGCCATTCCACAGATATGGTGGGTAATCTTAGGCACCCGAGAGGTACTTCGGTATCCTCAAAGACAGTGGCAGGGAGGTTCTTATTTACCCAGACTTTCCATTACTGTTGTCCTAGACTATGAGACCCGGCAGGAGAATGAGTATAGCGTCGTTTTACACTAGCTTTAGAAGTGCACGTGTATGTGACTTTGCCAGAGGGTTGTTGTAGTCAGTGGGAGCAGCGGAAGTATAGTGGACAAGTAGCTTGTGTCTATTTATAGACTAAAGCAGATATAGCGGAGATAGATCATCTATTTTTGATGTGAAAATCATGGGTTTTGACTTCTTCAGAATAGAAGATGGATCTGTTAAGAAGGTAGTAGGGTGTGATGTCCTGGTATTTGTATGACATGCACATTGCAGGAAATGAAATTCCTATACTACGATCGGTTATACTATGGTTGTCATACAGTGGTTTCTCTACATAGGATATGGATATTATATTAGGCATTCTGGTTACTAGATCTATGGTTTTAGATCTAGATTTAGGTAGTTTCCCAATCTGGGTACTTAGACAGTATTCTAAAGGTGTTTTAGAATAGACGACGCCTAGCATGGTAGTGTACCTGCAGGTGATGGAGTCACCCTCTCTAAAGGTGTTTACAGACTAAAGAGGAGAGGGATGTGCATGATTGGCATATCACTTGCTTAGGCAATTGAGTCAATCATGAGATGTCAAGTACCACACCAGATATTGTTTTTGCACTAGTTGCAATAAGTTTATATTAATCCAATTCTGGAGAAACGTTCGAAAGCAGTTTATGAACATAAGTTGATGTTCTAGGGATATGATAACAATAGCTTCCTTCGGGAGACGGTTATCATTTCAGGCTTCCAAGGTGACCTGGATGACAGAGTGACTGTCAGAGTTATCGTTTTCCCTCGCGACGAGGGGCGGTAGTTTGGACAAGTGGTCCAAGCGGATACTGAGGGAGGCATGGCGCGGGATACTGATTAAATTCAGTTGACAATACAGTCTAAGAAGTTTTTCTGTATTTGGAGTTCATTTGTGAATTGGGTCCCATCAGATATCTAGACATATTCTAAGATAGGTATTGCTCATTTCGGGAGATGGATTTCTCCGCGAACTTGAGATAAAGAGAGATATAGAAAGATACATTAGAGCGGATCCACTCACTGAGGCTATTTCTCGAACGCAATAGTTTTACAAACGAGCTTTGTGAAAATGATTAGTAAAGGAGTTGGGTGTTCAGTATCATACGGGCTGTGAGTATGCGACTGTCACGACCCGAAATGGCACGTGACTGGCACTTGAATCATATGAAGTCTATAGGACCCCATCTAATTCAAGTAAGCCAAAAGCCCAGAAATCTAAACCATTTTATAGAAGAAGTGAAGGAAAACTTGTTTAAAGTAAGTGGTTTAAATAACATAAATGGTGTTAAACATTTTAAAACAACATCATATTTTCCCGAAAATTTCGGCAGCGTTTCCTTTGTAAATACTGGCCCCAAACGGGTACAAACATGAATAATATACATAATGATAAAAGGCATCCCCAAGTGGGAGCTAGCTCTTCGCCAATTGGCGGTCACAACCACGCAAGCAATATAATATACAACGCCGAAGGGCAAGGATTAAAACTCAAAAGGAAAACCAATATCATCAAGAAAACCATAATAATACAAGCGCGACTCTAAGGTCGAAAAAATATACACTGGTCTTCTAAGTCCATAAATTAATACAAGTCTGGTTGATGGAGTTTATTAGATACAACTGGATAAATAAAATACAATGGTGGTCACGATGCAAATGAACCCACCTACCAAAGCAATCACCCGGAAAGAAGCAGTGTGCCAGCAAAGTCGCCAAGGAAACTTGTACGGCAAAACCTGCAAAAAACTGTGGCACAACGGGAGTGAGTTGCCAACTCGTGAGTAGAAAACATCACCGAGAAGAAATCACATGTATGACTCTATCCTAGGTCATACGATAATAATATCCTCAATAATATAACCCTAAACCATCTACACATAAGTGTAATATCAAGTGCTCGTGTCAGTGCCTCAGGTAGCAACATAATACATTCATGATGTACGAATGCACTAAAATGAACACAGAATACATCATGAATGAGAGAACTGTTTTCTTTATTTTAATGAGATTTCTGTATAAAAATCGAAGTATCATCAATAAAATCATCATAGAATCGGTGTAAAGCATCAACACAAAATATATATCCCAATATCTCAATATCTCAGGCTCCGACAATCCAGACTGGCCCGTATCATCAAATCTCAATATCTAGGGCTCCGGCAATCCGGACCGGCCCATATCCTCAAATCTCAAGACCACGTCGGTATCCTCCGGATATCCGGCGCGTCACAATAACCGGTCGGTAGTGCTCCCCTGCCGGGATCAACGCCATCATCTGCGACCATCTTGCCCCGGGGTACCGCACCGAGTCCACCATGCACCCGCAGACGGTTCCTCCTCCTCCTCGAATTGAGTGTATGATATCGTTCAAGAGCTGAGAAAACTCATGGTAGACACCTCTCAAATCATATCATAAGAAAACCGCAATTTTTCCATCTTTAAAATGATAATAAATTTATAAAATCTTTGCGGTTTCTCTAAATCCAGAAATCTCATGGAAATCCGAAATCCCAATCTCAAGAGTATATAACAGTGAATTACCGGCATAAAACTCCATAATATTGCATGACAAGCGAATATATGAGTGCATCGGATATCAAACAAAGAATGCAATAATTAAACTAGCATATAAAAGCAAGCGCACTGGTACTATGTCGAAACTAACAGCTAGCAAATTATACTAATGAAATAGTATTTTCTAATATGTACGTAACATGGCAATTACCGATGATGATGTGTGTAAGCCGGCAAGCAGGTGTACATGGAGCATACGCATCATCGGTAATGGTGCTGGTGTCTTAACAGCATGATTTTATAATAACCAATGAAAACATAAATAAGTATATGATGCGATGCGAATAGCAAGAGTATACGGAACATGAATAATAACGCAACATATAAGAATATACATTTATATATATGAGTCATACAGTTTTGACATTTGAAATAACACGAATCGTGTGTTTAGAAAATAGGGGCTACAGTGTTTTTAAGAAAAGGTACGTCCTTTGAAATAACCATAGTGTCCCTTGGCCTGTCTTTAAATTACTCACGATTCGTTAGTTTTAGAAATAAGTATGACTCGAGCCCAGTCTAACATCTACTAAGTAAACTACAGGACTAAACTAACAGACTAGTCAAAGGGTAAGGAAAACCACCTAAATCTAAGTCGATATATATATCTAGTAGTCGGTGATCCCGCCTCAATAGTGTCACGTACGATACAATATATAATATGACATTCTCGAGTCAAGAGTGCAGATCCATCATCATAATTATATCTCGTATGGTAAATCCATTCGTACGGCATCCTAAATCTGGATACGGGTCGAATATCACATATATCTCATTATTCCTCTGGTATCCTTATCATCATATTCTGAATTAGGGGTACTGATCTAAAGTCTAGTACATTCCGATACCATCAACATATGTGTGTGTGTGTATGTCTTTGTGTGTGTGTATGAAAACACATCGCCTAAAGATCCGCTATAATATCATGTCGTATCTCATAATACGAACCAAGTCATATCACCGATCTCGTGGCATCATGCCCAATCACATCGACTTATCTCCAAGTACCATATACTATCCTCATCATCCATGTGTGTGTATACACACACATACACACACATACATACTTGCATACATACATACATATATATATATATACATACATACATATATATATATATATATATCCCCATATACACACAAGTAAAACAAATGTATGCGTGTGTATACGTGTGTGCAAATCTTTACTCTAGGGTTTGGCGACTAAGAAGCTAAACTAAGTTACTTCTAATTACATTAAAACTAACCCATGAACACCTAAAACCTATCTTGATAATCATAAGTCTCACAATACACATAATATATATATATATATATATATATATATACACGTATTCGTATACTACACTACGAAACTGCAGGGGTGCTATACGCCATCCACCCGACTTCTCCCGTAGATATATATCTACTCACCTTGATCCTTGCTAGCCGAAGTCGATGCCGCCTTGCTCTTGCTCATCATCCGAAGTCTACGCGGAGGTACCTACATATCACACGTAGTATCGTAAACCGAAATCTCACACGAAAACCAAAACGGCACGCGTATCACACATAGGTTAAAACCTATGGTCTACACATGCAAGAATAACTAAACAACCCTCGTCGCTGACGTACAAACGTTAGACGACGGGACACAATATCAAATACCAAATCCTAATTCATTAAAAGTCACAATACGAAATCAGAAACTTAAGAAAACCTCTCCAGATTTTACCCTAGGTGAAATTAGCCAATTTTGCATATGTGGAGGGTCTAATTTACTGAAAATGGAGCCATGAACCAAACACGAAGCCCATCACCCCAGATATGGCCGCAATTTGCGGCCAGAAGGAATAAATCTACGGCCAAAGAAATGAGATATGGTCTTGGGTCTTGGGGTTAGCTTCTAGGTTGCCTGCACGACTCACTGTGATCGCTATAAAATTTTCAGGTGCCTCGGGTCATAGCAAATCTCCAAAACACATCACCAAAGTCGATAAAATCCGATATCGAGGTTTCTATGTTTGGGGTTTGGGGTTCTAGTCTCTGGTTTAGCTCAAAATACCTACACTACAGGGGTTGTATGGCCTCTACTAACCTCAATTACACAATCACAACTCAAGAAATCCCCTAACCTCTTCTAGGAATTTTCAAACATCAAAAAAACTCACTAAACAAACTCTAAACATGTATATATGCTAAAGGAAGTGGATTTCTACACTAATGGTGAATAAAGTACCTCATTTGGCAACTCAAGAATTTTCTTGAGTTGCCCCAAATCTTCAAAATCCAATTTTTCTTGATCTCCCATACTTGTAGTGAGCTTGTGCATGTTTTTAATGAAGGGAATGCAAGGTTTTGAGGTGTTTTTGGGGTTGTTATGAGGTGTAGTAGGGGGTGGAAGGAGGAGGGCAGCCATGGTGAGAGGAGGAGGTGAGAATGATGAAGAAAAATGAAAGGGAGACAAATGGGAGCTTTGGTCAATTGACCCCTCACCTCTCTCTCTTTTCTCTCTCTTGCCTATACTCTATTCTTTATTCTTTTTCTTTTCTTTTCCTTTTCTTTTAAAACCCAAAACAAATAAACCATATATATAAAAGAAACAAGATGCCATGGTTAAAAATGAAACAAGTTTTGTTGTATGTCATGCTGCAAAAATCAAGCTTAATGCAAGATTAGCGAAAATTAATCGTTTTAGCATTAACATAGAATATAATTAATTTTATAAAAATCTATGAGTGCTCCATTCTTATGATCTCTTTCAAATTCAAAAATTAACATAATTTCCAAATATTTCCCAATTTATCAGTATATAATTATACTGCATCATTAAAATATTCATAATATTTATTATTTAATTATTTAAATTCCCAAAAATAATATTTTATTTTTCTGAAATGTTACAGCGACACCGCAATAATTAGCCTTAAGTGCAAGTGGGAGATTGTTGGCTATAGTGCCCTCAAGTCAATTATTGGATCGCAGGCACGTGATTGCAATGATTGAGGGAGGACCTATAGCTGTAGAACAATCTTACTCGAGATGATAGTATGCTATCTGGTTTGTCTTTATCATCGTGTACATACTTCAGGTGACATTACAGATCACTATTACATGATGATAGAGCCTATAAAATTCTTGTTTGACTACCAGCAATATGATGGCAATCATATACATGAGAGTTGGGTGGTCTATAAGCACATCCTTAAAGTGTCCCTAGTCGTGGGAGTTTCAAGACAGGGCATCGATACTCCGAGAGTAAACCAGTGTATACGAATCGAGACCCCGACGAGGGGCGGTGGCCGATCTCACAAGCCATTGGTGTCAGTTGGTTCACCTAAGATGTATAAAGGTGCTTATTGGGTTATGAATACACCGGATGGACTCGCCGGGAACATGCTAATTGGTATTATACCTATTGTCAGATAGCAGTTCTCTGATGACATGTGTACAGGTTAGTCTATCGACCTGAGATCGTCATTTGTCTTGTGTGAGTTCCCACTATGCTTTGATTACTACCCTACCACGGCTCAAAGGAGTCGTGCAAATAGGTTTTAGTTGGGTATAGTCCCGAGCCATATGGAGGCAGTGAGCGAATCGTCAGGGGATTCGTCTCTCCCGGTATTGGGGGTTGATGTCGCGTTGTGCATGGGTGGCCATCACCAGAAATCCTTGGCCAAGGTAGTCGAGAATTACTGATTCGGATCAGTAGTTTCTCAGGTGGTGATGGGCTTCATACCGACACTAAATATCATGTTATTAGGGGTCTGACTTTATCCACCCCCCTAGACTCAATATGCGATACTCATAGATGGACGGACCGGACTGTACAGATATTGTCACTGTCAGGCTCAGTAGGGTTTCAGGATGAGTTTGCTCGTCGGACTCCCTTTCGATCAATACCTGGGCAGCCGTTACATACAGCTAGTGCCACTGACTTGCTTGTGGTTAAACCCACTGCCAGCGTATTGACGAGTTTTTAGAGTCCCACACAGAGGGTTTCCCTGATTCGGGCGAAACGTTGTAGAGGCCGTACGATTTTATGGCAGGGTTCGATCATATACGTGCACTTGTGCACGGATCATGATCGGACGGATAATACTAGCGGGCTTTGGTTTTAGCCGGATCCTAGTATTATATTGTTGGATTACTTTCGTCTAGTTGTATTCGTATTCATTCGGAATACGAATGTGGGTATGTATATACGGATGAGGGTATTCTTGTAATCCGTTACAAGATTACTTTTGGAGATGCCATTTCTTTTCTTGGTTTAAATATTTGGTTTAATGTTTATTATTTGTGGAAAGTGTGAGCATGAGTTTTTGCTTGGACTTTGGTGTATGCACTTATGAGTGCAAGTTTTGTTTTTGTGCATTGATGTGCCATGTGGTGTTGGGTGAGATATTTGTGCAAGTGGTAGATATTATTGTGCTAGGATTTTTCTTGGCTTGCTTATCACAAATACCTCACACTCTCACAAAAACAACAGACACTTTTTCTTGAGTTGTTTTTCAAAGCAAAAACTCTTAAGCTCACACTTCTCTTCACCCTTGGCTTCTTCTTCACCTCCACCCTAACATGTCTTATGTGTTGAGCAGCCTAGGGTGTATTGAGACAAAGTTTTCACACGCTATCTCTACTTCACCTTGGGTATCTAGGCTAGCGAACTGGATGCCCGAATTGCTTCGGTTTTGAAGCGGGAGCCCGTATTACTAATCCTCGATGTGGATCATCTTCGACGAGGGAGACCGGAGATCGAACTTCATCGAGGCAGCCGCAAGGAGCTTGAGCAGAGGTTGAAAACCGAAGTACATGGATCGATCGGTATAACCTCTCCAAAATCCTTTTCATATAGCTAGTGTAGGGTTAATGGTTCGATCCGGGAATCAGGTTCCGTTAGCGCCGGGTTTTTAAAGTTTTTGTTCCGTATTTGGCCACGGATTGATGGTTGGGGCGCTGGCGTAGCCTTACATGAAGTCCCCATGAATTTGGCATGAGTGACACTGCTTCGCATATTCAAGACAGTTCTGAATCATCGTGGGCCAATAGCAACCCGTTCTTTTTAATATCAGCTTCATCTTTAGCCCAGCTTGATGGGAGCCGCAAAGTCCGTCATGTACTTCTTGGACGATATTCTTTGCTTCCTCAAGCCTCAGGCATCTTACCCATAGGCAGTCAAATGATCTCTTATATAGAGTATCATTGACGAATGCAAATGACAAAGCTCGTTTTATGAGCTAATGTCTTGACAACGCACCTTCGGGCGTTCGTTGGGACTTAAAGTAGTCTATGAAGACTTCCCTCCAGTCCTTGACCTTTTCTTCGTCCTCTATTTGAAGGACTACTTGTTTGGTCATTTCTTTTCCTTTGGATAGCTCTATCAGATCTTCCGAAAATATATCTGTTGGCGCGAGAACCCTGTGGCTTTGCACAATGATCCTTATGTCATCGTGGTTTTCATCGACCAATTCCTTAGCCAGTTTGGCTAATGCATCTGTTTTGTTGTTTTCCACACGCGGTATACTTTCCAGGGTATAGGAAGAGATTTGTGTCAGCAGTTGCTGCACTCTTTCGCCATACTTTATCAGCTCTGGCTTGCATATCTGATATTCGCCATATACTTGGCTAACGATCAGCTGAGAGTCTCCATATATGAGGAGCTCTTTGATTCCCATGTCGATAGCGATCTCAAGACCTGCTATCAAAGTTTTGTATTTAGCTTCGTTGTTATTCTTTGGCTCTGTTAAGGAAAGTGCGTAATGCAATATCCCTTCTTGCGGGGTTATGAAGATAAGGCCCACCACGGCTTTGATTATGGGGGTGTTTTGCTTTCACCTCTTCATGGAAAATATTCCATCAAAGTAGAGTTCCCATCAGGAATCATTTTCTTCTTCGATTGCGTCGAACGCATGATCGTCTGGCAACTCGCAATCTAAAGGGGAGTCGGCCGGTATCGAATGCTCCACGAAAAAGTCGGTAATAGCCTGACCTTTCACTGCTTTGAATGGTCGATACATTATCAAGAACTCCATCAGGAGGAAGGCCCATTTGGCAAGCCTTCCTGTCAGTATGGCCTATGACATTAGATATTTAAGAGAATCTACCTTCGATATGAGGTGGACCTCATGTGCCAAGACATAATTTCTGAGCTTCGTTATTGCAAAGATCAGCACTAGGCAATGCTTTTCAATGGGGGAGTAGTTTCTTTCTGCCCCCAGGAGAACTAGACTTAAATAGTATAGAGCTCTCTCCTTTCCCTGATCGTTCTCTTGTGCCCACAATGCGCCTAGAGAACCCTCAAGGGCCATTGTATTTGGAATAAGGGATTTTCCCTTAACCGGAGCGGCCAATACTGGCGGATTTTTCAGGTATTGCTTGATTTTGTCTAGTGTGTTTTGGCACTTGTGATCCCAGTTGAATGGGGTCTTTATCTTCATTAGATGGTTGTACGGATGGTATTTTTTGAAGAGGTTGGTTATGAACCGCCGGATATACGTGAGCTTTCCTTGGAGAGATCGCAGTTGTTTGAGGGTTTTCGGCGTGGGCATTTCGATAATCGTCTTAATCTTTGAGGGATCGATTTCAATACCCCGGTGACGTATGATAAATCCCAGGAATTTGCCTGAGAAAACTCCAAACGCGCATTTTAAAATATTCATCTTCAGGTTATACTTTCGAAGACGTTGGAATACTATTTTTAGATGATCCAAATGTTCCTCATGAGATTTGCTCTTTACCACAAGGTCGTTGATATAGCATTCGATGATTTTATGTATAAGGTCATTGAAGATCTTTTTCATAGCTCTATGGTAGGTAGCGCCAGCGTTCTTCAAACCGAAGGGAATCACCTTATAACAGAATATGCCCAGCGGGTTTCGGAAGGTGGTATGCTTCTGGTCTTCAGGATGCATTTTTATTTGGTTGTATCATAAAGATCCATCCATGAAGGAGAGACCTAGTCGGGAATGTGTTATCGATCATAAGCTCGGTAACGGGCACTGGGAAGTCATCTTTCGGGTAAGCTTTGTTGAGGTCCCGAAAATCCACGCAGATGTAAACCGTCCCATTTTTCTTCATTACTGGAATGATATTAGTGATCCAGTCAGGATATTGAACCTCTTGGATAAAGCCGGAGTCAATTCGTTTCTTGACTTCGGTGTTGATACTTATCTCAAGTTCGAGTCACATTCTTGGCGCCTGTTTGATTAGCTTTATACCTAGAGATATAGCCAATTTATGTACTTCCACTTTTGGATCTAGACCCGGCATTTCAGAGTAGTTCCAGGCGAAGTAATTTTTATACTGCATGAGCACGTCTTTTAACATGGCTAACTGTTTTTCAGATAGTAGCTCACAGACGAACGTTGGCCTCGAATCATTTTTCGTCCCTAAGTCAATTTTTCTTAGGTTGTCCGCCATAGTGTGTATCCAATCTTCCAGCTCTTTTGGTGCTGGTGGAAACTCTGAGATCACCTCGTCCTCGTCTTTATTTGCAAAGCACCTGTAGAGGTCACTCGTACTCTCATGCACTCCCTCTTTTGAGAGTGTTATCATAAAGCAGGTATGAGTTCACTTCAATTCTTTTGGTTGAGCTGCTCTTAACCTGACGGTATAGGTCCTTTTTGGCTCGCGCTTTTGCAATGGGCTTATCTTCCAGCTGTCGGACAAAACGAACCTGCCTTGTCGATACTGGTCTCCCACCCAATCTTTGAACGTGAACCAGTCTTCTAGGGGTGACCTATTACTCGGTGATAGGAGTAAAAATCGGGATGATAGACCTCGTTTATTTGTTCGGTGTGCCGAGACTCCGGAAGTGTCATCATTTGGTACTTCATAACAAGGTTAAATATTTTCCTTGTCTTGTTTTGAGGTAAAGAGTATTCCCGACCCATCTTCTTTATAAAGAACGGGCTCCAATCGAGTTTTTCTCATTTGCACGACATCTTGGATCTGCTTTGTTGTCTTCGAATGTTGTTTGCGTTCTTGGCCCTGTTTTTACCTCCATTTCGGGGTTTTCCGTTTTCAGGAGAACATATAGCAGGCCGGGGATGAAGAGCATTACGGTCTACCTTCTCTGCAGATTGCTGACTGAGACGCTGCATCCTGATCTTTTCATAGATGGCCATTTCGCGGCTGTGGTTGTCCCGGCTCGTTTGACAGGCTTCTTTTATTAACTTGTCAATTTGTTCTTCCACCGACGGACTTAACGTCTTTTGAGCAGGATATCACTCCGATTTGACATCACAGCTACTTGGAAGAGTGTTTTCCGCTTCACTTGAGCTGTTTACGACGCGGAAACTGTACATCTGCTCCCGTTTCTTGGACCAAATATATCCGAGCCCGGTCGTCTCCATCTTCCCGTTAGGCATCATTCACCGAGTTCCAGTAATATCCCAAATCTTTTTATAGAATTGGACTTGTCGAACAGTTTGTTCGAGGGGTACGCTTTGTCTTCTTAACATCTTTTTCAATCTTTCCGCATAATATCTTGGCAGACGGATGGGTTGAATCCTGTCGAGTGCAAAATTGGCCCTGTGGCAAATTTCTTTCTCTGATTTGGTCTCCGTAGATTGGTAAAAGAGGATTGCCTTTTCACCTCTTCGCCTAGGATGTACGTAGAAAGTTTGCAGATCTTATATGCTGTATGTATCGAGCGCATCAAGTTCCTTGTAATGCCGAGGCGGAGCCATTGTAATTTGTAGACTCTGATCTGCTCCGGCAAAAGTCTGCATTGACGGGAGAACGGAGAACACTGCATTGGCCTCGTCCTCTGAGTCCCTACCAAAGACTAAAATAGGAGTAGATGGTCCGGGCTTATTACTTTGCCTTTGGGGTTGTCTCGAGTAGACTATTTTTTCATCTTTCTCGGTATCGCTCCCAAAGATCGGAATAGTGAAAACGGATTTCTGTTTATTCTCCGGCTTGTGGCACCTTTCAGTATCCTCAAAGTCTAGTAAGAATTACTTTGCGTCTTCATATTTCCGGACTTCGTTTTCGGAGAACAGATTTAGCTTTCCCGTGACGGTGCACTCCGAGCCATCCTTGAAATACTTCATACACTGATGTTGTGTAAAAGAGATGACGTTATACTCGTGTAACCAAGGCCCGCCGAGCAAAGTGTTATAACAAGTCTTGGCGTCAATGAATTGAAATTTGATATCAGTGACGAGCAGCCTGAAGCGTGGAGTCAGTATTACGAACCCAAGCGTCCGTGACGACTATGAGTCAAACTCAGAGATGATAATTTTATCTCGGACGAGGAGCTGAACGTTCATGCAAATTTCTTTCAGCACTCTCACGTTGAGAAGGTTGACAGAGGATCCATTGTCGACAAGGATTTTTCCTATCTTGATGCCGTACCAGTACCTAGTGACATATAACGGACGATTATGCTCACATGTACCGAGGAGGAGATCTTCATCGCTCAGCCGTGTGAATCTCTGCCAGCTCATTTTTCATAGTTTCTTCTGTGAGGAAAGCTTGGAACTGATCGGGCTCTTGTAATGCCTTGATCGAAGAATCTCATGCCTCTTTGGACAGGAGGAGAGCATCCAATATGTTAAGTTGCAAGGGTATTTTCCTCAGATGTGCTAGGACGTTATAATCCACCTTGTTTTTCTTAAGCGGATCTTTTGTGGTGAGCTCTTTCACCACTCCTTCGTCGAGGGCGATTTCCTCACGGATTTTCCTTTTCCCTTTGTCTTTTTTGTTCAAACATTTGTTTGCAGGTCCGAGGTTCTTCTCAGGAAGCGTGCGGTTACGCAGCTGAATATTCTCGCAGTTTTTCTTCTCTTCTTTTTCGAAGGTGGAGTCTTTGAAGAGAGGGGTGAGGGGTGTTTCGTTCTCAGAATCGCTCCTAAAGATGAGAATTTAGGATTTTCCCTTTCCGAATTGGTACCAACCATATGAAAGTTGCCAGTCTTTCCTTCATGTGCGTTCGTCTCGCTATTTTGATGTCGACGAGCGCGAGCTTCGTGCTTCACCTTCTTGAAGTGTTTTTGATGGGCAATGAATCCTTGTCACCACTTCTTGAAGGAACAGCAATCCTCGATGAGATGGGCGACCCTTCGATGATATAGGCAGTATTTTGGATGTGAGTCTTCTCCATCGAAGCATGGGACTCCAGGAGTGTACTTTATGAGAGGTGGTAGCTTCATTCCCATTGACAGGTCTTTGGCAAACCACTTCTCTGTTTTGCTCCTGCTCTTATTTGTTACATGTGTGCTTTGGTTTGGTTGGAGAACTTTACGACACATCCTCACCGCGGCTTCTTTACTCAGACGCTGACGCTTAGCCTTTTCATATATGGTTGTCTCGCATCCTCGATCAACTTTTCTTTTTTGAAAGGCTTCGTTTAGCAGCCTCTCAATCGGGTCTTCTTCTGGCAGTTTCGGGGATTTTAGCCTCAATTCTTCCCCCGGTTTCTCTGCTTTGTTTTCTGACACTGAGGGAGCCTCTTCGTCATATAACAATGAATGGGAGACCGTGTAGCAAGTCCCGTGTAGCAACTTGCTACACGGTCTTCTGTGTCTTCTGATGAGCCATTTCCCTCATTGTTCTCACAGTCTTCGCCCTCAAGAATATGCTTGAAGAATTCTTCGAGCGTGACTGGTGTCCGTGCCTTCTGATTATACTCCTCCAGCACATCTATGTATTTTGTATATCAATGCGCTTGTCGTCATACTCGGCCGACTGCACAGGATTCTTGGTCTTCTTCTTTTTATTCGAAGACTTTAAAGGCTCAACTTGAGGGCTTTTCCCCTTGTCAGCAATTTTTAGCGCGGGACGAGATTTTAGCATCCTTTCGATTATTTCGGGTTCAAGTAGGCTTTTCCACCTGACTTCCGGACATACTTGTAGATCTTTCAGCATTCTTTTGGTTTTCGCTGAAAGAACGACATCCCATGGAGTTTCTTCCACGAGTGAGCATAATTCCTCCTGTGCATCCACCTTTTTGGGAGTGTGCTTCTAGGGTGGATTTACCTTCCAGTTATCAGACAACGCAAATTTCCCCTATTGATACTGGTCCTCGACCCAGTTTTTGAAGATGTAGCAATCTTCAATTGGGTGGCTCATCATTCTATGATAGGGACAGTAATTAGGGTTGTTGACATCGCCGGGTTGTGCTGGACGCCGCAGGTCTGGCAATGTGATAAGATTATTTCTCATTGTCAACTCGAACAGTCTCCTCATCTTGTCACACAGAAACGAGTAAGCACGCCCTAGTCTTTCTTCCAAGGACAAGCTCGGACGCACGTTGTTTTAGTGAGCAGCCGATTTTGGGCCGCTCGGTTGTTGTTGCGTATTAGCGACAAAGGTCGCCTTTCCTTTACCCTTAGTATTTTGAGGGTCCTTATTTGAGGATGAAGGCCCATAGCTCATCTAGTCCATCTATATCAGTTTATCTATCAGAGCCTGAAAGTTTGTGGCCTTAATGAACATCATGAGATGGGACACGGTTGTTTGAGAATCAAGGGTCCTGATGAACATGCCTACCGAAGGAAATTCTTCAATGTGTTGTTCGCACTTAGACCACAGGTTCCGCCACCGGATCATGTATTGGACCAAGGTTTCTCCCGGATTTACCCTGGCATTGATTAATGCCATGATCGAAGTGCATTCGCTCGCACTGGCGAAACGCTGTGTGAACAGCAGCTCCATTTCTGCGAATGTTTTCACGGAGTCATTTGGAAGCTCCGAGTACCATTCGAAGGTTGTTTCTGACAAGCAGCCAACTAACTGGCGAAGCAACAGTTTGTCATCGTCTCCAGTGTTGCCGCACAGAGATCTGAATTATGCGACATGTTGGTGAGGATTGCATGTTCCTTTGTAGACATGGAACTTAGGGATTGTATATCCCGACGGGTATTTGATTTGGTCATACCAACATAGATATGGTCGTCCGGTTCTGACAATTTAGCCGGCGGCTTCTTTAGCTTGGTGAGCTCTTATTTATTGAGCAATGTAATCATCCAGGGCGGCCTTGGAGTTCGTTTCCTCCTTGACCGCTGATAAAGCTGGAGGAGGTTTTAATGTTTTCCCTCTGTCATCCTCAATGATTATTGGCGAATCTTCAGCCAAGGGCTCTGGTTGGATCATCATTGCAACCATGTCTTGGAACAAGAGAGCCATCTGCTTTATATTAGCAGCTTGCTCAGCGGCTTCTTTATCCTTTCTCTCGAGCACCCTTTGCAGAAACTCTGTATCAGTCTCTTTTTCTTGGCGTTGTTCAGCCTCTTGTCCGGAATTTCTTTTTGTCCGGTGAGTGCCATCATTTTGTTCAGCATTTCTTGGAGCTTTTGTTGTTGCTCCTGAGCCTTTGTCAGCGACCGAGTTTTCGGTCAGTGACTCACCGAAGCACGACTCTCTTCTTTCCTATTAGTCATATAGACCGTATGTACGGTTATACCCCCAAACGTGGGGCGTTTAGATACATCGCCGTTGGAATTTGCCATGGGCGGTAGAGTTTTCTCTAACCTCGTTCTTTGATGAGAGATTAGAGTTGAAGAGGCCATTGTGATAGGCATCTGTTTAGGAGCAGTCCCCCGTTGTATAGCGGAGGAATGATCTTTTTCTTTTTGGACCTTCGATTTCTTTGGTTGACAAGAGTAGTTTTTGTCAATCATAAAGTCTTGGACTTTTCGCCAGACCCTATGAATTTACGAGGAGAGCAGCTGGTAAGGCCGCTCCGGCTTTGCTTACACTGTAACTTTTTCAGGTGGGGGAGATTTCTTTAGCACCGTCGTTGGAGAATTTTTACGTACCCTCCTAAGTGGTTCAAAACTGTTTCCAGTTGGAATAGCAGTGTCGAACTCCACCATAGGAGCTGGTGGGGTGAGCCCGGAGGGGGAGTTGCCTCCATTTTCTCTCACTCGACGCTAGTGGCGATGTCAAGCGTGCCTTGTTGAAAGAAACGCCTTAGTTTTGGAAGAAATTTTATCATGCCCCCGGCTTTGCTGAGGGGTTTCAATCGGCGTCAGCCTGTTGAAGACCGACGTTCTTGATGGAGTTTGAGGAGAGCCAGCCAATCTTTCGAAGACTGATCGTCTGATAGGGGAAGCACCTTTGACGGCTTCGTCTGTAGCAGGCGTAGGAAGGGCTAGCCTTTTTGGGGTAGCTCCTTCCAGAATCATAGGCTTCTTTATGAGCCCGCTTTAGTTCTTTCTCAGCTTGTGGAAGACCGAGACGCCATAGTTTGACGGATTTCTGATAAGAGCCATCATGGTTTCCAGTCGATCAAAGACCGACCTTCTAGGAGCTTCTTCTTGCTGCGTTGAGGCACCGAAACTCACAGGTGGGAGCATGGTCTTAAAGAACAATCCGGCAGTGGCTTGGGTGACTTGCCCCACCAGCATTGAGAAAATAGAGGCCGCGTTGGGCTTATAGGTCACTCCTCCAGTTGGGGTGGAGAGGGAGTTTCTGTTGTATGAGGTGCGGTTAAGAGCCATTGATTTCTATACAGGAGCAAGACACCAAGTTTCAGTACCTCGAATCCAAGGGCAACCATAGCGAACCGCGATTTTGTTCACGACACACGAAGTGTGGAGTGGAAAGAGAAAAGGTCCCACTGGACATGCCAGAATCTGTTTACCGCCGAAAGACCGGACTGAGACGTTGGGAACGTCTAGCCTAAATTTGGGGGAAGATACTATTTGGACATATCCATCCATCTCTCCGTAGATACCAAGTTGATTTATGGCACCATATATCGGAGATTTGGATAGATGCGACCGTTGTAGCGGATTTCATCAGATTCCCTCTCATTTGTGAGGTTTTTTTATTATGGCGACACTCTTCCCTGCAGGCACAAACCCCTGTAGTTAATTACGTTACTGCATTGCGATAACCATTTTCTCCTGCTCCAGCAGTTCACTTCGTGTCATGTTGTATTTGTTTTATTTTGGGTTGCCCGTGGATTGTATACGGAGAATAATTTATGTCGTCACCCGTAAGGTGTGGATTAGTCCAAATCCGTATATTTTAGATCTGGGGTTTGGGTTTTGAACTTAGGTTATATGTTCTTTTAGTTCAAAAATATTTTGTTTTGTTTGAGGACCGTTAATCTAGTTAGATATTAAGATCGGCTTAAACATATGAACATTTGGGCTCAGTTTATTTTAAATAAGGATACATTAGTCCTATTTTAGACTAAGATCAACTTAGCAACATTTAAGGATTATCACATTTTAGTCGAGATCCAACAACAGAGCATTTGGGCAAGAAACTTTTCAGAGAAACTTAGCCAATTTGGGCTTGGTCTGCTCAATCTTTTCTTCTTCTTTTTTTTAAAAGTGCTAAGCGCTTATTTTTGGTTCTGTTTGCTCGGCCCTTTTTTCTTTATGCAGAAGTGCTAAGCACTTATTCGGGGCACTGGCGCTCACATGTGTATCATGTGAGGCACTCAGTTATGAACACTGCCCAATCAATGCTACGAACTTTAGTCATTTTGACTAAATATAGAGTGCTAAGCACTTTTGTATGACGCTTACGTGTGTATCACGTGAGGCGCTGGCCTTCTGTTTTGAGCACCCGCATGGGAAGCACGTGAGATGCTGAGTCCTTTGTTTGGGACGTCCACGTGGGAAGCACGTGAGGCACTGAGTCCTTTGTTTTAGGAATCTTTTGGGCGCTCATGTGTTTTCACGTGAGGTGCTGAGTTCTTTTTCTTTTTAGAGATTAAATCTCTGTTAATGGCATTTTGACCATCAATGATCACCAAGATCTTTGTTTTTGAAGATCTGGGATCTTTTCTTCTTTTTTCTTATTGGAGAACTAAGTTTCTTTTCATACTAAGTTCTTTTATATAGGGTTAAATGCTGCTTGCAGAGAAATTAAATTTCTAGAACCATAAGTTCTCTTCTCTCCTTTTCTTTTAATCTAGTTTTTCATCAAGGTTTTGAGTTTGAAGAACAAAATCTCTCCGATGAGATTTAAATTCTCAACTTGTGGGGGGATTTGCTTTGCAAACCTCAAATCAGAAAAAGAACAAAGTTCTTTTTTATGAAGGATTGGACTTTTATTTTCCTTTATACTAGGCAAAAGAGATATTTTGATCTCTTCTTTTTCTTTACCTAGGATTTGAAAGCAATGAGATCTTCTTCTTCTAAGAGAATTAAATTCTCTGTTTTTGTGACTTCTGTCTTTTGTTTGCAGAAGCTTGAGGGGTTAATCCTCTCTGCGTGCGTGTCTTCTCTCTCCGTCTATGTGGTTGTGTGTGTGAGACTTGAAGTCTCGGATCCTTTACATAGGCAAGGAAAATTGTTGATTAGTTTTGAGAAAATCTCTTATTGAGAGATTCCAATTGATTTTATTAATCTCAAAGATTATTTGGAGAATTTTATCCACCGTTGGATTTTTGATCCAATGATTCCTGTTTTACATAATATGTTTTCTTGTTTTTAACAAGATTAAGGAAATATTTTTCCATATACATAATTTAATTCTATCAAACGGTGATATTTAATCACCATTGGATTTTAATCGAAGGGCTCTCTGTTTTACAGAGAACAATCTTTCTTTGTTTAGAAAGATTGAGGAAATATATTCCCAAAAATAGAATTTAATTTTATCAGAGCGCTCTGTTTAACAGAGCAAAAGATTGGGGAAATATATTCTCAAAAATAGAATTTAATTCTGTTATTAGATCTTTGATCCAACAGCTTTCTGTTTAACAGAGTATATCTTTTTCATTTAGAAAGATCAGGGACATATTTTCTCCTAATAGAATTTAATACTATCATTTGATAATTTATCATCACCATTGGATTTTTAATCCAACAGCTCTGTTTAACAGAGAATATCCTAGATTTTTGGGAAATAATTTCCATGTAGAATTTAATTCTGCCTACTTTTAATTTGGACGCTGGCGCTCACGTGTTATGCACGTGAACGCCACTTAAGAATTAAATTCTTATACATAACAGGCGCTCATGTGCTTTGCACATTGGCGCTCACGTAAACTTCACGTACGGCGCCACTATAGGATTTAATCATATATGACTGGCGCGAGCGCTGGCGCTCTCATCGGGAACACGTAAGGCGCTGCCTCATTGGATTTAACAGAGCTTAGCTCTTATTATTATGTTTGATTATTAGGGGAACATCCACCAATAATCATAACTGCATGCCTGCGATTACAATAATTGCCTTGATGGCTCTATAGCCAACGCTCGATTTATTCTTTCATAGGTCAGAAGATAAATCGAGCCAGTTGCAAAGATATATAGATGCGGATTACGCTGGGGACTTGGACAAGAAGAGATCTCTTACAGGCTACGTATATACAGTTGCAGAATCTCCTATCGGTTGGAAGCCGATAATTCAGGATATCATGGCGCTTTCAACAACGGAGGCAGAATACATAGCGACAGTGGAAACATCTAAGGAGGCCTTATGGTTAAAGGTCCTAATTAGCGATTTCGGGTTCGATGAGGGGCTGGTTCCTTTGTTTTGCGACAGTCAAAGCATCATTCACTTGGCGAAAAATCAAGTATACCACAGTCGAACTAAGTATATCGATGTGCGGTATAACAAGATAAGGGAGTGTACCGAAAAAGAGATTGACTTGATAAAGGTCGATACTGAGGTGAATCCGACGGACATGCTAACGAAGGTCATTCATGCAGAGAGGTTCAAGACTGTATTGACTTCTATTCAAGTACTCAAATGTGAGGAAGGGAGATATCAGTAAGAGGATTGTAAATTAGTTTCTCAGTTCTGGTTAAAAACGGTGACAGCATCAGTTTCGCAATTCTGAAGAAAGAGTGTGCCAGCTGGGGAAAACGACAGAAAAACTAAAGCAACCCTAAAATGATACAAGACGAAGGGCAACATATTTTCAAGGTGGTTATAAGGAAATACTGGCCAAGATGGAGATTGTTGTGAAGGTGTCTCGTATTTAAAGAAAACCGCGCATCAGAAAGAAGGACTGACGTCTGCCTGCAAAGAATAGACATCAGTCAAAAGAAAATACAGAAACCCAGATAAACTACCTGACGTCTGTGCAGACGTCTGGTATTGACATCTGTGCAGACGTCTGGTACTGACGTCTACCTGCAATCTGGACAGAAGCATCAGACGACAGCCTGCATGGCTACTGATGTCTATGCAGACGTCTGGTCGACGATAACTGTGAATTTAAGTTCGAGATTTAACTCGAAAATCAGGGTTTTTTAGCAGCAGTTTTGTAATTTCTGAGATCTTAAATTATACAGACTATATATATTTTGGTCCTGTGTACCGGATTTCCGAAATCTTCCTCTATCTTGCTCCATTAACCAGATAGGAGAAAACCTTTCTCCACTCCCAAGAATAAAGAAGCTGCAAGTACCAACTGACAAAGAGTTTCTCTACATAGATGAGAGGAAATATAGTTTGCAATGGTATCTCATTTCTAGTAAGGACTAGAGCTGCTTGAAATTGATGATTTGCATGAATGTGGATGAAAATGTGAAGTTTAATCTCTCGGAAAGAAAATTCTCTCTACATGATTTGAATTTGAGTAGAAGTATAATATCAAAATGTAAAACTTTGTTTTGTTCTCTGATGTCCTTAGAATAAAATCCGATATGCTCTTATTAATTTATGGAGCTCCTTAAAAATATGACCGAAATAAGTGTTTGAAAAAAATATTTTGGATTTATGTCAACAACAGTAAATGCATCAAAAGTATGCCTTCTACAAATAAAAAATGCAAGATCTAAGAAAAGATCTAATAAAAAAAATCTTATTTACTAAAAACTCCCAACATGTTTAAGTCATTTTAACAAAACTATCAATATCTTTAATACTATATAAAAACTATCAAACTTAACGGTGTCACATCAGCACTGTTTATGTCATCCCAGCGTCATATCAACCAAGTTGCCACGTCAGCAAACAAATTTTAAAATTCCGAAATTGCCGATTTTTCATCCCTCAACTTAATTTCTGAAAGATAAAAAAAAACCTTCCTTCCCGGCCACCAGCACGACAGCAAGCCGCCGCCGGCACCGCCACCACCACCGCCCCTCCTTGCTCCCCATCCTCTGTGGCCTCCCATTTTCTGCTGATGCCGCTTCTTTTTCATCATTCTCATCTTTATCTTCAGCATTATCCTCACCCTCATCATCATCTCACCATCATGTCGCCGCCGTCGCCTCCATGTCCCCACCCTCTGTGGTCCCTCATCATCTTCTTCTTCTCGTCCTCCTCCTCTTCATCATCGTCCTCATCATCATTTCACCATAATCTTCATCATCTTCTAATTCTTTATTCTTCATCATCATCTTCGTCATCTTCTTCTTCCTTGTCCAACCCCCTCCACCACCTTCCCTACGTCCGATCTTCCCCTTTTCCTCCGCCGATCTTCCTTACTCTCGATTCACGTCAAGATGTTACCTTCCGTTGATCTGCTGATGACGGCGATAGACGACTGAGATTGGATCTGGAGGCTGGCTCCTGAAACATGTGGATCTCAATGGGTTTGAGGTTGGTTAGGCCGAGCTACCTGCAAGGAAGTCCCGGAATGGTTGTACCACCGAGGACCCTCCGACGGTCAAATTAGAGAGGAAATCCGAGCAAAGTAACAGCTTAGTGGAGTCAAAATGGCTTACTTGAACCGTCTGAAAGAGGGGTTTATATAGCGGTGGCAGCAGGCAGGCAGGAGCGAGAATCACGCGGGCCGTTACGCCCCCGACATCATGCTCGCGTAATGGGCGGGATCTTCCATTAATGGCGAGACAGGCTCGTTAATGGGGGATCGTGATGGCGTGGAACGCGGGACGTGGCCGGAGGATATATCACGCATGGCGAGATTCGCGGGATGGCGGTTGCACCTGTGAGTGGTTTCGTTGATCGATCGATGAGACCGAGGAAGATGATCTCGGCGGGAGAGCTCGCGGACGAGCGGGAGAGCTTGCGGACGAGTGGGAGAGCCGAGGTATCTTGGTTCTGCGGTAGCCCGGAGACGAGCTGATAGGCCCAAGGCGGCTAGTTATGCAGGAGGCTCGGAGATGAGCCAAAGATTGTCTGTAGGACGGGCATAGGAGCGGCCTGGTCGGCCACTGTGTGTCCTTTCTTGCATGCTCTGGGACACGTCATCTGCCACGTGTCATGATCTGGAGGTCACCGATATCGAGAATCATCATTAGCCCCCCACTCTCGTCCCGACCCGCTCACGGGTCGGATCGAGAGTGGTCTGCCGGGTTACTCGAGGTGAGCTTTTTTTCGTAGATATCGTCGGGGAGTGTTCCCGGGCAATTTGTTGTAGTTTCTGGATGACGCCAGCGAATCAAGGGTGAGATCTTTGCTTTAAAGAGGGTGCGCCGGATCGTGCGTACGTTCACTGAAGCTATAACCCACGTGTCGGGAGCTGATTGGCTGACGCGACGGGCCACAGACTTCTGGCGTCTGATGGGATACGGCCAATGCGCGTGCAACGGGTGGAGCGATCGTGGCCGTCGAATGCACTGAGCCATTTTGGCGGGAGGTGACTTTCGCCGTAGGATGTGTACGCTGGCAGCTATAAATAAAGGTGGGGTCCCCGTCAAGGCCCATACCTCTATAAATTTTCCTCGTCCTGAGTATTATTAGCTCGGCGCTCTCCTTTTTTTAGGTCGGATCTCTACGTTTTCCCTCCCGATGACTTCTCTCCATCAGGTTAGATGTCTTCTTTTGAGGAGTCTGTAGATGTCGTCGGGATAGATTATAGAGATTCCTCCACTGAGTCGGAGTCTTCCCTGGAAGTTAGGGTCAGATCCTCTTCCCGGGGTCGCGCGACAGGGTCGATTCCCAGAGCAGAGGCGGTGGACGCCCCTGTTGTGTCATCCTTGGTGAGATATGAGGACGAGCTTGCCACCGCTCGGGCTCGTTTCCATATTCCTTCCGGCTATACGCTACGTTTGGCCAAGGAATGAGAGAGGGCAGATCAGGTACGGGGTAAAGAGATTGCCTTGTACCTGGAAGCCTTTTGGGCCGGAATGCGTCTACCTTTCTCTCCCGAAGTTGTTAGAGCGCTAAATTACTTTGGGCTAGCCCCGGGCCAGCTAGTGCCGAACTCGTGGAGGATTCTCCTTGGGTTCCTGGTCCGTTTGAAGTTGCAGATGATTCCTTTCAGTCTGTCCATCCTTGCATCCTCTCTCATTTACAAATGTCACCGCGGCACTCGCGCGGGCGACCCGAGGTGGGTTTACCTCTCCTTTAGGAAACATCGGGGGAGTGCGGCCGGGTCAGGAGTCATCTTCTTGCCATCTTCCATCCACGATTGGAAGAAGAAGTTTTTCTTTGTTGGGCCGCCAGAGGGTGAGGACTGGCCCGTGCCCACCCAGTAGTCTAGGGATAGGTGCTGGCGGGAAAGTCAGTCCAACGATCTCGACGCAGTGAAAGTGGCGGAGTGGGAGCCCATTCCCCGGGCCGACGTGTTTCTTTCTGAGCAGGCCCTTAGTTGGGCCGGCCTCAGCCCCGCCCAGTTCGTAGGTAAGTTAGGAGCTTGCAGGCGATCTGTTAGACTTGTGTTTATTTTCATTTCTACTTGTGTTGTTGACTCCAGTGTACTTTGTCTTGTGCAGAACCTAGGGACTTGAGCCAACTTCGAGCGGCCATGCGCAAGCCAAAGAAGGGATCGAAAGCTAGAGGTGCCGGCTCCTCCCGTCCAACGTCAGCTCCAGCTCCAGCTCCCCTGGCAGCCGCACCACCCCAGCGTTCGAGTGCGGGCCGTGCCCCGGAGCCCAACCAGGCGCCGAGCCGAAAGCGGGTTCGGGAACAGGAGGCCCAGGCTTCGGAGATAGAGACCGGCTCCCCGCCGTCGTCTCTCAATAGGTTCCCCCGAACGATTCCGCGGACCCCGACCTCCCCGATTTTGGTGGACGAGGGGGACCTCCGCTTCGAGATGCCCTCGGGGCTCTTCGTCGCTGACAGCTTGCTGGCCGACATGGAGAGGTCGGCCGGGGGCAAGGTCCCTCGAGGGACTCTCAGGGCGCAAATGGCGGCCATCGCCCAAGAGGCCGTGCAGGTTAGTGCTCGCACCTTACTTGATTTTTTACTCAGCATCTCATCATTCGCGAGATCTGGTGCCCCCCTTTTCTTTCTGACCCCCCTCTGATTTCTTCAGGTCCTCCAGCACGTCGCCCTCGTCGTCCAGATGGAGGAGGAGGAAATAGCCCCGACGATGCAAGCCGCGTGCGAGCTCTCCTCACTAGAGGAGAGCTCAAAGTTTGAGCTGGAGGTGGCGATGGCGAGGGTTGCCGCCCTAGAGGGCGAGGCGGCGGCCTGGAAGCAGGAGGTTGCGGCCGGGAAGCAGGAGGTCTCCAGGTACCGCGAGGCTGCCCAGGCCACCGAGACCAAGCTTCAGGACTCCAAGGTGCTCATCGGCACCCTGAGGAAGTCGGAGAGCACCCTCCGGAAGGAGCTGGGGGAGGCAATAGAGGGGACGAAGCGAGCCGGGCTCAGGGCAGCGAAGGCGGTGGAGAACTATAAAAAGTCAGACCATTTTTACACCGAGCTAGCCGCAGCCACTACCCTCATCTGGCATAAGGCGCTCGACGCCATTAAGGCTCGGATTCTGGACTTCCCCGATGAAGAGCTCCGGAATGAATACCTTCGCGGGGACGACGCGTAGGGGGAAGCCCTCGAGAGCACTGCCGGGGAAGAGGCTCCCGGCGAGGGCGACGCCGAGGCTCCTATGATGGGCGCTGATCCTCCAGACGCAGCCCGAGTCGTGGTAGATATTGAGCTCCCCGGGGTTGCACCTGGCCCTGAGGCTTGAAGCCCCTCGTCTTCCTGTTTCTCTTCTTTTGTTGCATCGGGAATTTTGTAGGCTTCCGGGCATTTTGTAAGGCTGGGGAGCCCCCAATACCCTTGTAAAGACTTTGATTTTGGGAATGAATTATTTGCAGTCGTATTTGCACGCGTATTTTCCTTTGTCGGTAAACACTTGTATTTGCACAGTACTGCCTTTGTGTTATGTCGGTTCTTCGTCTAGCAATTACGCGTTGAGTTGAATCTGTTCATTTGCCAGGTATGCAAAGACCGGCGGGAAGACGGTATCTCTATGGCCCCGAAGTCGAGGTGGAGATCGCTCAAACGTAGATATATCGGATGCCTCTTGGTGAGGGTCTTTGTTCCTTAGTCATGGGAGGCACAGAGAGGCATGCTAAGGATGGGCCGAGCAAGGTAGCTGCTCGGTCGCCTCATGGCGAGGGCTTAGTTCCCTGGCATTGCAGGGTAGGGAGCTACCATCCAGGGATGACCGAGCAAGGGCGGGCCCAGTTGCCTCTTAGCGAGGGCCTTTGATCCTTAGCACGGGAGGGGCCGTGAGAGGCATACTAAGGATGGTCCGAGCAGGGTAACTGCTCGATGCCTCTTGGCGAGGGCTTTGATCCTTGGCGTTGTGTGGTAGGGAGCTATCAGCCAGGGATAACCGAGCAAGGACGGGCCCGGTTGCCTCTTGCGAGGGCTTTTGATCCTTAGTGCGGGAGGGGCCGTAAGAGGCCTACTAAGGACGGGTCGAGCAGGGTTGCTGCCCGGTGCCTCTTGGTAATGGCTTTGATCCTTAGCGCGGTAGGAGTCGTGAGAGGCCTACTAAGGATGGGCCGAGCAGGGTAGCTACTCGGTGCCTCTTGGCGAGGGCTTTGATTCCATACGTTTGTGGGGTAGGGAGCTACCAGCCAGGGATAACCGAGCAAGGGCGGGCCCGGTTGTCTCTTGCGAGGGCTTTTGATCCTTAAGGACGGGCGGGCAGGGTTGCTGCCCGGTGCCTCTTGGCGAGGGCTCTGATCCCTGGCATTGTGGGGTAGGGAGCTATCAGCCAGGGATAACCGAGCAAGGGCAGCCCCGGTTGCCTCTTGCAGGGGCTTTTGATCCTTAGCGCGGGAGGGACCGTAAAAGGCCTACTAAGGACTGGCCGAGCAGGGTTGCTGCCCGGTGCCTTTTGGCGAGGACTTTGATCCTTAAGGATGACCGAGCAGGGTTGCTGCCCGGTGCCTCTTGGCGAGGGCTTTGATCCCTGGCGTTGTCGGATAGGGAACTACCAGCCAGGGATAGCCGAGCAGGGTAGCCGCTCGGCTGCCTCTTGGCGAGGGCTTTAATCCTTGACGTTGCGGGATAGGGGACTACCAGCCAGGGATAGACGAACAGGGTAGACGCTCGGCAGCCTCCTGGCGAAGGCTTTGATCCCTGGGTTGTAGGGTAGGGAACTACCAGCCAGGGATAGCCGAGCAGGGTAGCCGCTCGGCTGCCTCTTGGCGAGGGCTTTAATCCTTGGCGTTGCGGGGTAGGGGATTACCAGCCAGGGATAGCCGAGTAGGGTAGTCGTTCGGCTGCCTCTTGGCAAGGGCTTTGATCCTTGGCATTGCGGGGTTGGGAACTACCAGCCAGGGATAGCCGAGCAGGGTAGCCGCTCGGCTGCCTCTTGGCGAGGGCTTTGATCCCTGGCGTTGTGGGGTAGGGAACTACCAGCCAGGGATAGCCGAGCAGGGTAACCGCTCGGCTGCCTCTTGGCGAGGGCTTTAATCCTTGGCGTTGCAGGGTAGGGGATTACCAGCCAGGGATAGCCGAACAAGGTAGCCGCTCGGCCGCCTCTTAGCGAGGGCTTTGATCCCTAGCATTGTGGGGTAGGGAACTACCAGCCAGGGATAGCCGAGCAGGGTAGCCGCTCGGCTGCCTCTTGGCGAGGGCTTTGATCCTTGGCATTGCGAGGTAATAGACTACCAGCCAGGGATAGCCGAACAGGGTAGCCGCTTGGCTACCTCTTGGCGAGAGCTTTGATCCTTGGCGTTGCGGGGTAGGGGACTACCAGCCAGGGATAGCCGAGCAGGGTAGCCGCTCTGCTGCCTCTTGACGATGGCTTTGATCCTTGGCGTTGCAGGGTAGGGAACTACCAGCCAGGGATAGCCAAGAAGGATGGCCGCTCGGCTGCCTCTTGGCGAGGGCTTTGATCCCTGGCGTTGTGGGGTAGGGAATTACCAGCCAAGGATAGACGAGCAGGGTAGCCGCTCGGCTGCCTCTTTGAGAGGGCTTTGATCCTTGGCATTGCGGGGTAGGGGCCTACCAGCCCGGGATAGCCGAACATGGTAGCCGCTCGGCTGCCTCTTGGCGAGGGCTTTAATCATTGGCGTTGCGGGGTAGGGAACTACCAGCTAGGGATAGCCGAGCAGGGTAGCCGCTCGGCTGCCTCTTGATGAGGACTTTGGGAAGAGGGACAGTCGCGGGTGACACGTGCCATGAACGCGTGGGGGCGGTGGGGGCTTGTTGCGAGAGGAGACGAGGACGGCGAGCAGCTCCTCGGTGAATGGTTTGGTGAGCGAGTCGGCGGCGTACTTAGCCCCGTCGCTCGAACGGTGACCTTCCCGATGCATACCTTCGATCTTCTTCTCGAGGGCGTCGAGTCGGCCGTGGTATCCCGACGATTCGGCACATTCTGATCTTTGGCCTCTGCTGATGGAAACCTGTGCCTGGCCGCAGCTGTGGTTCCTTTCAATGAGGTTCCTTAGATCCCCTGGCGAGGTAGTCTTTGAGCTGCCGTGACGAGCCCCGTCCGCGCGACCCCGTCGAAGGAGGGGGTGTCGGTCATGCCTGGCAACAGGCGAGCTGATTGACATCTCCTCGGGAGGGACAGGTGCGAGAAGGATCTCGGGGCGAGGCGCTCTGGCGACGGACCTCGGTTTTGAGCTGTGGGGCGCCCAGAGGGTCGCAGAATGTATTGGCCTGGGAGATCTGCGGCCGTAGGAGGTAGTGAGGCGGTGGTCGGCAGTGCCGATGCAAGCGGGTTCTTCTCTCCCCCTGTAGGGGTCCCGGTCCCGAGGTGGGGGAGCGGCGACCTGGGGATATTTCCCTGCCGTTTGGACGCGGATGAGCGCCTCCATGACGGACGCGAGTCGGTCTATCCGGCCGGCAAGGACGTTGATGGCATTCGGTGGAGGAGGTTCGTCCGCGCCTCCGTTGAGGGGGAGGCGGCGGCTAGTGCTCGGATCGTCGTGATGATCGCTCGCCATTTGGTTGAGATGGGAAGATGAACTTTGTTTTTGTGGAATCAAGGATTTCCCACAGACGGCGCCAGCTGACGTGCTTCGGATCACGTCAAGATGTTACCTTCCGTTGATCTGCTGATGGCGGCGATAGACAGCTGAGATCAGATCTGGAGGCTGGCTCCTGAAGCGTGTAGATCTCAATGAGTTTGAGGTTGGTTGGGCCGAGCTACCTGCAAAGAAGTCCCGGGGTGGTTGTACCACCGAGGACCCTCCGACGGTCAAGTTAGAGAGGAAATCCGAGCAGAGTAACGGCTTAGTGGAGTCAAAATGGCTTACTTGAACCGTCTGAAGGAGGGGTTTATATAGCGGTGGCAGCAGGCAGGCAGGCGCGAGAATCACGCCGGCCGTTACGCCCCCGACGTCACGCCCGCGTAATGGGCGGGATCTCCTATTAATGGCGAGACAGGCTCGTTAATGGGGGATCGTGATGGTGTGGAATGCGGGACGTGGCTGGCGGATATCTCACGTATAGCGAGATTCGCAGGATGTCGGTTGCGCCTGTGAGGGTGCCGTTGGTCGGTCGATGAGACCGAGGAAGATGACCTCGGCGAGAGAGCTCGCGGACGAGCGGGAGAGCCGAGGTATCTTGGTTCTGCGGTAGCCTGGAGACGAGTTGATAGGCCCAAGGAAGCCAGTTGTGCAGGAGGCTCGGAGACGAGCCAAAGGTTGTCTGTAGGACGGGCATAGGAGCGGCCTAGTCGGCCACTGTGGGTCCTTTCTTGCATGCTCTGGAATACGTTATCTGCCACGTGTCATGATCTGGAGGTCACTGATATCGAGCATCGTCAGACCCCAACCCTCTCAAATTCCCCGTCTCTCGACCCTCGCCCTCGACGCCGCCTCATCCCCTCAAACCACGCCTCCACGCCTCCACGCTCTGCCCCTCGACCCCCACCATCATCTTCTTCACTAACCCTGATCTTGATGCCGCCAATTCCTCCGTCCAACGGGTCGGCCGTCGATCTCCTCCATCCATCCTTTAATTCAAATTTAATAGTTGATTAAAATTATTAATAATGTAATTAGTAATTAATAATAATGCAATTAATAATTAATTTACTTTGTTATGATAGGGGCAAAATTGTCATTTCAAGCTGGAGTTAACGGTGTTAGATTGTCACCGTTAAATTTGATAGTTTCTTTATAGTTTTAAAGATGGTTTTGTTAAATTGATTCCTGCTGAGTTTATAGTAAATTTGCCACAAAAAAAAAGCACCAGAAGTACTGCTAGCTAAGAGATAAATTGGAGAAGTAATAAATTTTGAAGCGATAGCCACTAGTCTACAGGATGGCTAGAGGGTGTCTTTGCCTTTTGACAAGGGATTTCAAAGAAAAGTAAACCAAGTAATAAATAGAGAATAATGCAGGAAAGACCCATACCACTAATTTCCTCCACTGACTATTTAATGTAAATCAGTTATTCAACATTTTATTCGACGATAGGCATCCATTATCAACATCTTTATCATCTAAGATGGTGGATATACCAAATTTTGTATGATTCTCACCTTTTCATCATTGAATTAGCAATGTAAAAAGTTCTATTGCCGGTAAACCATTAATTTTGCGCCCACTAAATCAACAGTGAAAAATTGGTAGAATCATATAAAATTTGGTGTATCCGTATCTTATATGATAAAGATGAAGATAATGAATGTCGATTATCGGAAAAAATCACGGAGGATATATTTTTTGACGCCCTACCAGGGAATTACCTTTCCTCCGTTATTCTCTAATAAATAATTAGGAAATACCCTTCGCCATGTAACTTTAACTTTGTGGGTAGTGGGTCCCTAGCAAGGAAAACATGTATTTATGGATCAAATCTAATGGTAATTAACATTACTTATGTTGATATATATACTTGACTTGATAAATAAAATTAAACTTTGAAAATCTATTTAAAAAATAATATCAGACGGCCACCGACGCCTTGAGTTTACTGACACAGTGACACTAGTTTAATAAGAGAATAATTTTTAGTTTTCTTTTTCGCTTTTTAGTAAGTATTCTTTTGAGTCTAAATAAATATTAAATAATAATCCAAGACTAAGAAATTCATGAAAGATATTTTTCAAACATAAAAATTTTCATTGTTCACCATGATATATATTTTTACAATTTAATGTATCATGAGTAAAAAATGATAATTATTTTTCCGAAGAATATTGATGCAAAATGCTTTGAAGATAGAATTGCAGTGATGCATGATGAAAATTAATGTGAGTGCTGCTCGCTAGCATCTTAGTCTCTATACAATTGATTCCTAACGAAATAAGTTTAATAAAACAAACAAACTCAAAATCCAAGAAATTAGTTTGTTTTCGTGAGTTGATCTTTGTCTGGCTTGTAAGAACTCGTCTTGATTCTTGAGGGTTTCATCTTATATTTGAGTTTAGTTTTATGAAGTCGCATATATATTTCTCCAACCTCCTTGAGATATATATTAAAGCACTTTTTGCCGACCTCCATCAAATGCTCCAAATTGTTCATTTTAGGTACATAGATACAAATCATGCATCAAGCACATTGGAAATATATTGTATCTATCTTAAAGGTTTATCGATATATCTGGTCTGATTTGTATGATCACTCCTCACCCATGGCATGTTGTAGATCCAATCATTTTCGTTTCTACGCAACGGCCGGAAGGAAACCACACTTGGTAGCCCCCACTTAATCACCTCGCATGCCAACGCTTAGTACAATAGAATGAAGAAGGAGATGACGGCTCTCTTAATATTTCTCTCTAGAAATATTGTATCTCTTATGTCCCATCCATCCCAAACCCTAGTCTTCTATATGTGTATATATAAGGTACCCATTCATATAGGAGGATATTGGGCCGGATCGGACCCAATGGCTAACATGCTCCCACTCGCACATTCGAATGAGTACCGTCCATAGCTCTCAAAGCCGATTCTCTGAACCATTGATTCCCTGAATCAATTGTCTCCCTGAGAATCTCCTCATTCTTACGCACATATATATGTTGGAGCAGCATGAATCGTTGAGAACCTGCAGGCGGGTAGCCTTTCAGTCAGATCCGTTAGGACCGATCCAAGGATCTCCCTAAAAAAAACAATATAAACCAAAAATATGTTAGGCTCGCGAAATCTCATACTTCAGCTCCGATCAGACATGTCTGCTCAAGTACTTTCGATACCTTTCATAAGCGTACTTGAACACCTAGTTATATCTCTCAATTCATCGCACTCTTAAACTTTACCACCATGGCGTCAATAAGAGTTGGCCATGCGATACAATCATGAGGCATTGTTGAGACTTTCACTCGCGCATGCCTTAGGATTTAAAGAATGGTTTGATTAGAAATGTGGCGAATACGAGCTTGGTCACGTTTTAAAATTTATAACCGCAAGTGCATGGCTCGTTGTAGCTAGCCGGCAAGTCCGGGTCGATCCACAGGGAATTGGTGATTAGGAGTTTTTATCGCAAGTTCGAGAAAAGAATGTTTGTTGGTTTGTTTGTCGCTAAAAGAAATACGAAATTATAAAATATAGGTTAAAGTGGTCGTGCGTCCGGTTCGAAGGGACAAATCGTGGCGAAGTCTTCTCCTCTCTCGATCATAAGTGTCCCCTCATCTTGTTAGAACCGAAATGAAGCATGGCTTATCAAGACGAGTTGCGATGCATAAACCATCAAGACGAAGAATTCACAACACGGGAAATGAAACGAATCCGTTATGTTCTTATTTACCGTTTGTATGTCCAAGTATGTAGTATCAAAGCAAATCACTAAAGATCACAAAGCATACAACATGAACAAACACCAATTAGCACATAGGAAGTAAAATGTCATAGCATTAAACTTGCTAAGTGTGTAGGTGATAGTATAGAATATATGATTGAGGAAGGGTGTCAATCCATCCATCAAGCAACATACCCTATCTAAATAGCTTAGCAAGCTCAACACTAAGTATTGATTTTAAGTTTAACATTGCAAAATGGATGAAATGAGAGAATAGGGTATATGCAAAAGGTTACCTAGAAACCATAAAAGCTATATATCCTATCTATCAAATACCAAGTTTCAATCTTAAAGTTACAATAAAAAATTAAGCACAATAACAATTACAAGAGAATGAAGGAAGGCTTTCCTTTCATCACCAATCCTTACCATCACCATAACCAAGAAGAATACTCAATCACCATACAAAATACAAAAAGAAATCAAGAACATGAAACAAGAAATGAGTAAAGAAAATGAGAAAATAAATCAAAGCCAAAGTGTGCAAATCTTATTAACAAAATGGAAGGGTTTGAGTTACAACTTACATATAAACTTCATCCTTCTTAATGGAGCTCTCAAATGAGAGCTTAAAGAGAGAAGAAGAAGAAACTATCATGAAGTATACAATCAAATTCCCACTCAAAAACCAACCCTCAACTTCTCCAATGATCTGCTATATATAAAAGTTTTTTCCGAGAGAAATAATTATTCCCGATGCTTATTTAGACACAGATGGAGATAGGGTGACAGCACGAGCCCACATGGTGATGGTGGGGCCGCCCCAGGCGGCCAAGATAAATCCTTGGTAGGCCAAGTTGTTGGTGTTGGGCTTCAGCTTCATGCTGTGGTTTTTTGAGCTCCCAAATTGATTTTTAGGATTTTTCTTTTCTTCTCAATCAAGCTCGTTTGTTCTCTGGTGTTATAAAGTCCAATGCGTTGATCTTTTCAACCCAAAAGTATGTATCACTTCAAATCTTTTTCCATTGTGGTCAACTTGCACCATCATTTGTATAGCCCACTTGCACTCACTGCAGCCCTACTTGTGTGCCAAGTTGCACAACATGAATCATTTTGGTATCAAAACTTGTTCTCATGATTATTTTTCCCTCCAGTTGCAGTTTTGACCTGAATTTGTCACGACTGTCCATATTGGGCCGTGTTTTCATCATAACTACCTGGAATACCTGATACCTGTACTGATGTAGTAGTCACGGATTAATAGCACTTGATTATTAACAAAATGATATAGAATGGGCAGTAATAAATGCAGTTTATCACGACAAACAACATTCCAATCGATATTCCTTCGGCTCTGATAGTTAGGTCTGTTATTCACTCAATTTCCTGACACCGCCCCGTATGTGTGGTGTAACGGCTCTGAAATCACTCTACATAAATTTCTTATATTTCATAGTAAAGGGGTATCTCAGCCTGTGTCAGAGTTAAAAGTTATTTTTGTTAAATAAAAATAAGAAGCAACTTGTAGCTTACTGGTAAAACCTCTACACTGCTGTGGCATAGCCTGTGCGTTTGAATCCCATCAAACCCAATTATTTTTAGTTTTTTCTTTTTAATTTTTGGAAGACCAAGAGTTGCATGTGCAATACACGGAGAAACGAAAAGTTTCAAAAATCAAACAGGAGCAATGAGGTGTACACACCCAAATCGACACATGGCACGAATCTCGAGGCAATGCCTTAAGATCCGACCGTCCAAAATCCTCAAATGGCCGCTACCGATGGTTGGATGTTGCCCATTTTCCCCCGTGCTTTGCACACTCGTCTCTTCGACTCCACTTAACTCCCCCGCACTGTTTGATTTTCCTGCAATCAAACAGAGACTCTTCAATTCACCATTTAACACCTTTTTAATGCATTTTAATCCAAAACTTTAATTCCCAAACCCTAATTCTCCACTATAAATACCACCCCATAGCCTACTTCCCCTCTATTCTGAAAATTTCTAGTAAAATCACCTCAAAAATCCTAAGTGCAAGGTCAAGTGGAGTTAGCGACCAAGCTTGTTCTATAGAAGATCGAAGTCATTTCCGAAGTTTCCGCGACGCCACAGGAATCCCCCCCTCTTCTTTAACCCCTTCATAACGACACACAACAAGTCAGTCCCCCTTCTCTCCATTTCTTTTATCTCAATTCGTATTTTAAAACAACCCGGCAAAAAAGAAGTTATCTCCGATATCCCATTCTTTTTATATTTGTAAAGCACGTGTTAAGCAAATTAAAACAAAGTAACATGCTACCTTAATCTTAACATAATTTCATATCATTTAGATTTTAGTTTTGACAAAATTTCATAGGAAACAAATATATAACAAACTTTTTCGGTAAAATACCATGAACTTTAGTATCACCCTCTCATCGATAATTAGTTTAAATACGTTTAGAAAAACTTCACGGGGTAACGACCTACCCCACACTCACATTATGGTTCCATAGCACAGTATTTTAGAGCTACAGTTAATTTTAAGGATAACTTTTTCATTAAAATACCACACCTTTTCAAAACGGGTTTCTAAAAATCGGTATTTCGAAATTCTTGGCAATTATGCCTCTACAACTCTCGTTAGGGGACCCGCTAATGGATTGTGCGGATTATCATACATCCTTGGGATAGTAGAGCGAGATGCAGAACTCCTCACAGAGTATTCGATCTCGAAAGAAATTTAAATACGGTTTTTAAGAAACACGACTTTTTTAAACAAAACTAATTTTTAAAAATTATATAAAAATTATGAATCCATATTTTCAATGAAAACATATTAAGAAACTATATTTTAAAAAATAAAAAATTAGAATTCTTAATAAAATACCCTCAAGTTAACAAAAGAGCTAGTTTTTCATAAAAATACCATAAGCTTTCAAAAATATAGGTTTTTATCACCAAAACACCACAACAATTAAAAATACATGTTCATGAAAACCTTAAATATTACAAATCACCCTCAAGGTTTATTTTTTTAAAACTATATTAAAGTATTTTTCATAAAATTCCCTCTAGATATGCAAAACAATATTTTAAGAACTCTAGAATTAATATAGGTTTAAGCGGTATCATTTCTCTTAAGTCCAAGGGAGCCGGAGAAAGTGAGTGCTTTCCTATTCAGGTTAGACAACTTAACGGAGTTATCAAATGTCAATTGTCTTGGAAAAATATACAAATCCTGCCGTTCATATGCAGCAGTTGTCGATTTCTCCCGAGCATAAGACTTTTAACAGTTTAAATCAATTCCTATGAAAAAGACATGAACTCAAATCCGAACTCAAATCTAAACTTGAATCGAAACTTGAAATCAAACCCCAAACTCGAAACTCAAATCTAAAGTTGAACTTGAACTCGAATCAAGACTCGAATATGAACTCGAACTCAAACTACTCGAACCAACTTGACTCGAACCAAGATTGCAATTAACATGACTCGCATTTTACTCAACTCTCTCGACTACATTCTACACCTTTTGCAATCTATGGTTCGATCAAGACATGTTAATCAATCAATGAAACCAATTAAGTATATTAACCAGTTATATATATTATACTCGAAGTGTTTGGGATAGTTTCTTGTGTGAATCCAATGAAGCTTCAGGAGTCCCGTGTTAACTTCTTTTTTATTTTACTCGAATATTAGTCGGGTTGACTCATCCACAGCCTAGAACCCCGATGCTAACACATGAAATGGGTCCATGTTTTCTTGCTCGTGGGGCCCCACTCTTGAGCTCGTAAATACTTCTACGGCTGCGTTGACATTCACATTTGGAACTTAACGTTAACTTAATGACTATATAGGACCTATAAAATATACTTACCCATGAACATATACTCTTACTCGTCATTTATATATTCTATATTTGTCATTTTCTTTACTCTTAACTATCTTTGGGACTTACCGAACGCCAGTTTGCTGACGGGCATTCCACCCATTTTTTTATCTTGAAATGTTCGTCAGATACGATCGAGACGGAGGAAGTTGAAGCCACAGAGGAGGACTGCAACCAGATCGCTACTCAGGGCTAGCTCAGTGTTCATCGCCGAAAGCCGGGAAAGACAAACTTCTTGCCTGAATTTGGGGCCAGATACTATTTGGTTTTATCTGCCCACCTCTCCAAAGATGCCAAGTTGATTTATGGCACCGTATATCGGAGGTTTAGATGGATGCGGCCGTTGTAGAAAACTTTGTCAGATTCCCCCTCGCTTGAGGGGTTTTTTTATTATGGGGACGCTCTTCCCTGCAGGCGCAAGCCCCTGCAGTTAATTACGCTAGCGCATCGCGGTAACCACTTTCTCCTTCTCCATATGGTCACTTCGTGTCGTGTGTGTTTGTTTTATTTTTGGTTGCCCAGTGGATTGTATACGGAGACTAATTTATGTTGTCGCCCATAGAGCGTCGATTAGTCCAAATCCGTATTTTCTTAGATTTGGGTTTTGGTTGGGTTTAAGGATCGTTAATCTCATTTGAGACTAAGATCAACTTAAACGTTTGTTAAGAATACGTTAGTCTAATTTTAGACTAAGATCAACTTAACAATTTGTTAAGGATACGTTAGTCTAATTTTAGACTAAGATCTACTTAATAGGATCATTTAGATCCAACAAAAGAGCATTTGCGCTATATTGTTTTAGTTTAGGGACTTTGCGGTCCATAAGTTTAAGGACATCATAGTCCGTGACAGTTTAAAGACGTCATAGTCTATAAAGTTTAAAGACGTCATAGTCTATGAGTTTAAGGACCTCACAGTCCATGGTGGTTTAGAGACATCATAGTCTGTAAAGTTTAAGGACATCATAGTCCATGTGTTTAAGGACCCCACAGTCCGTGAAATGTCTGGTTGTCAGGACCGTCACCTCTCTGAAGACGTTGAAGAATTACAACGAAAAATATCAGAGAAGTAAAGAGATGTACCCTTGAACCAATATTGGTTAGGAGATATGTAGTCCAATTTAGGACTAAGATCAAAGATTTGTGAGCATATGGGCTCAATTAATCTGAATTAGGGATCTGTGGCCAACTTGGGCTCGGCCCATTCAGTTAAAATGTTGGATATTTAATTAGGCTCAGTCCTTTTTCATTTAACAATGTTGAGCATTGGTCCTGACAACTTTTTGTCTTTTATTGAATGCTGAGCACTTATTATGGCTCTGGGCTTTATCATTTAAAGAACAATTTATGTTCTCTTAGCGCACACGTGAGGAGCATGTGGCGCGCTGCGCTCTGAGCGCCAGTCAATGAGCGCAGAGCGCTTCAGTGAAGTAGCGCACACGTGAGGAGCACGTGGCACGCTTGGCGCTGAGCGCCAGTCAATGAGCACAGAGCGCTTCTGTTCAAGTAGCGCACACGTGAGGAGCACATGGCACGCTTGGTGCTGAGCGCCAGATAATGAGCGTAGAGCGCTTCTTGTGAAATAGCGCACACGTGAGGAGCATGTGGCGCGTATTTCTCCCAATCAGAGCAAAGCTTTGTTCAAATTTCAAATTTTGAAATAAAGCAGCGCTTCATAGCAGCGCTAAGTGCGCTGCACCTCAAGTAGCGCACCACGTGCAAAGCACGTGTGCGCTGGCGCTAAGAGCGCTGCGCTCTAAGCAGCGCACCACGTGCAAAGCACGTGTGCGCTAGCGCTAAGAGCGCTGCACTATAAGCAGCGCACCACGTGCAAATCACGTGTGCGCAAGTGCTAAGTGCGCTGCACTCTAAGCAGCGCTGTTCACACCATAAAATTGCATTATTATATTCCCCATTCTTATTCGTTTTATAAATAAACAAGTGCTTTTGACGCATGTCTGCTATATTACAGGTTACAAATTCTTGGACAGAAAACAGTGAAAACGACGAAAAGACGATGCAAAAGTGGACTTTGACCAACAAACAGAAGACTCTTGATCAAGCCTACATCAAAGATAAAATTCACAAAGTACAAGGCAATATAAGGTCCAAGATTACAAAGCGAACGGTTAAAAGTCCACTGCAATTATTCACTAGAGATCTGGAGAAGACGTAGAAGCCCAATTGGAAAAGTACATATATAAACAGGAACCAAGAGTCAATAGAAGGCAGGCCCAGAAGACTCACAGCCCAAAGACCTCTTTTGGACGCGGAACCGCGGCCAAACCTGGCCTCGGGCCGCGGTTCCGCGGCCGGGTTATGCCCGTGTCGGTGCGGAGTTTTTTGGCGGTGCGCGTATTGTTGACTAGGTCTTTTCTTAGGGGTATTTTTGTAATAGCAGATGTGCGAGTCATTGTAACCCTAGGGTTTCCTATCCTCTATAAATAGGAACTCTAAATCTTGTATGAGGTATGTCTCTTTTCATTTCATAAATTCAGATCTGTACTGCGTTGATGTTTGGAGAGAGCCATCAATAAAAATTAGTAAGTTACTTTTATTTCTTTGCTTTAGTTCTCTTTTAATTTAGAATTTCTTTTAATCCCCTAATGAGCAAGTAGTCTCCTCGCTTGTTAGGGTTAGCCTTAGGGAAAGATTTGAGAGATGAGATCTCTCATCCCTTTCTTACCCCTTCACACCTAAGAATTAGAACTCCATGCATACACGCACACACCGCTCCCTGCGGCACCTTACCCCTCGAGGTAACGGTGATACCGTAGTATAAAGGACCGGGTGCGCATGTTTCCCATGGAGGTTAGGGTAAGGATCGATAAAGGAAGGACAAGAAGCTAGAGGAAAAAACATCTTCCCAAAAGATTCTAATCCACTTTATTGATAATTACCATAACATCTAATTGATCTAAAATAGGGTATTGAAAGCGGTGAGGAAACCTTTGATCTCTCAACTTTCCCTAAACCTAAACCTAGCAAGACTTAGATCCAGATAATCTTAGTATAACTTAAATTGGTAGTTTTTAGATTTAATAAATCAATCCGACACCCATCGGAATTAGCTCGTAAGAACATTTAGGAAAATTACAACATCCTTGTAGACCGACCCGTATTCACCGGCTAGTTTCATGCGATGCCGTTCTTGATTGCGGTAAATTATTTTTGATCGATAAAATCTCATTTAATCAAATGGCGCCGTTGTCGGGGATGGCGTAAAATTTCCTTTTTGTAATTTCGGGTTAATATAAAATATAAAAATCATAAAAATTTGAAAAATCAAAAATATAAAAATTCTATCATCTTTTATTGTTTGAAGGGTTTCTTTTGTCAATCTTTGCAGGATTGACGAATCTGAAAAAATCCAGAGGGCAAAACAGAAAAAAGATACATCAAAACAGAGAGGGATTGCAAACACAGAACAGTACAATTTTTTTGGAGATCTGAAGCCTCTACCGAACCGCGATTCCGTCGCCTTACCCCCATCATTGCCGCGGATCCGCAGTCTCCCTGCCTCATCATCGCGAAATTTTTGCACGGTTTGTTTCCTATTTCTCCACTCTGCAAATCCCCATATATCTTTTATCAAATCTTCTGCAGGATTCTTTACGCTAAAAATCTTCTTCCCCCTTCCAATAATTGATTTTCTGCAGGATTCTTTGCGCCGCATAAAATAAAATCTTTGATTGCAAATGATTTACTGTTTTGCATATCTTTAATCGGACATTAAGGAGCTTTTGACCAATTCAGATTGGATGGGGATTTCATCACCCTTCCCAGGACCCCAGAAATCACATAAGGCATATGCATTGACCATCTATTAATTAAAAAATACTAGACTCAGCCCTAAGGATTTCGAGCTCAATATGACAGAGGACTAGTTATAGGCATCAGCCGTTTATCCTAACCTGACTTTGTGGTGCCTAGGCAAGTGTGTCAAGGCAAGTGGTTACTTAATTAGGACCGCTACTTGTAGCGGGGAGCCTCCCACTTACCTGGCACTTATCTGGCCGCAATTGGGGGTGAAGAGGCGGTTTGAGGTCCTATCTCTAGCCCTTTGGAACAGTTAGGAGCTGTCTAGCTGACCTAGGTGACCCTAGAGTTAGGCCTGATTGTGCATTTTTGGTTGATCGAAAGTGTGTCTTAGCCCTTTATCAAAAATCTTTTTTGCAAACGGTTCCAAATAAAAAAAAAGGGGAAAAAGAAAAAAAATCTTTTATAAAAACTTGCAACTTGTCGCGTAAAATCCTTGCACCCCACCACCACTCACTTTCTTCTCATTGACGTTATCTTACCTCCACATTCTGTCTTTCATTTTTTTTCTGACTACACTACCCCTTTAGTGTATGTCACTTTTGACTAGGGACACTAGCGCCTGATTAATCCGTGTTTCGTTGGTACCGACCGACGAACCTTTCGACACCGAAGTCGAAATTCCCTCCATTTCCTTACCTCCACCTTCAAATTTTTCTTCCGAAGGTATGTCGGGATATAATCCCAACAACACCTTACCCACGGGACTGATTCCACCTCTGTTAGGTGCGAATAACCCGAATCTCCTGCCTGTTGTAGCGCCCCAACGAATCGCGCTCCAAGACCTCTTCTACCCTATCCGCACCTCTTTACCTACCTATCTTTCACCCCCACCGGCAAATGGGGACAATTTTGAAATAAAACCCCACTTCATCAATATGCTGCCAAAATTTCATGGATTGGAATCCGAAGATGCTTATATCTTTATCAATAAATTCCAAAACGTTTGCGCCATGATGAAAACAACCCAATTAAGTGATGACGCTATAAGGCTAAATGTCATTCCTTTCACCTTATGTGACTTAGCCGAGAAGTGGCTATACAGCACAGCATCACATTCAATTCAAAATTGGGACGAGTTTGTTAAAGCTTTTCTTAAAAAGTTTTATCCTCATCACAAGACCGCGAGAATTCGCAATGAGATAATACAATTTTCCCAGCTTGCTTCCGAACCATTTTGGAAGTGTTTTGAAAGATTCAAAGACCTACTTGTTCAATACCCTCATCATGGGATCGAAAGTTGGCAACTTTGCCAAACATTATACGAGGGATTGAACCCGACAACGAAGCAGTTTCTAGAAACCATTTGTCAAGGTCACTTTCTAACCAAATCTAGTGAGGAAGTATGGCAGTTTCTCGAGTATCTTAGTGAACAAACAATTCAGTGGGAGAGCACAAAGACCACCTCATCTTCTTATATTGGTCAATCTAGGGCAGGCATACATCAATTAGATATGTCGATTGCTATGAAGGCCGAGATGGCCGCACTTATGAAAAAGCTAGAAGCCATTGAAACCAAAATCTCATCGTCTTCTCCTGCCCCTGCTTTACCCCCACGAACTGTTTGTGCTTGTTGTTCGGATCCATCACACCTTACCAAAGAGTGTCCGTACAATCCACCAATTCAAGGACAAGACCAAGTCAATGCTGCCTTTCAGCAACAACAAAGAAATGATCCTTACTCTTCGACCTACAATCCGGGTTGGAGGAGCCACCCAAACTTTGCTTGGAATCAAAACCAGTAAGAAAACAACAACTTTCAAAGGCCTCCTCCACAACAACAAGCACCCCAACAAACTCAAAACCAGCAACCTATCTAACCACAACCTTAATCCAAATCAAACGAACAATTTGGTTCAACCAAATGATGATAAGGTTATCTCGCTAGAAAAAAGTCTAGATGCGTTTCTCAAGCAATCTACAGAATCCGCAGCAAGATTGGAAAATTGCGTCCAATCTTTAGTGTACAACAATGCTTCACAAGATCAAAGCATCAAATCTATTGAGGCACAAATTGCACAATTAACTACTGCGTTGAGCGAGAGAGAAAAGGGAAAGCTTTCATCTCAACCACTGCCAAATCCCGGTCACACACAAAATGCATATCACAATCACAATGTAAATGCGGTGACCGCGTTGAGATCCGGAAGAGTGTTGCAGAATAATGTAGGTACTAGTGATGACATCCCCGCCGGTGGTTCTGCTCCTTCTTCTCCTTCTTCTCCTTCTCCTTCTTTTTCACCTTCATCTTCTCCGCTAGAGCCTATTCTCCATTCTTCAAAAGGCTCTTCTTATTCTTCTAATCCGAACGGACCCACTTCTCACTTCACGAACACACCCACACCGGGATCCGTTCCAACTCCACATTCTACACACCGACTTTGGGCTTAACAAATTTTCAAAATGCTCCATTTCCAAACAGGTTGAGTCCCAATAAACCAACTGCACAAATGGAGAAGATTGTGGAGTTATTTAAGCAGGTTAACATAAATATACTTCTCTTGGATGCAATCCAACAAGTCCCTTCATACGTGAAAATCTTAAAGGGCTTATGCACCTCAAAGAGAAAGTCGTCTCAAATACCCAAGAAAGTGCTAGTGGCTAGTGCAGTGAGCAATGCTATTAACCAATCTCAACCCTTACCCCAAAAACGAAAGGACCCCGGCTGTCCTACGATTTCAATAACAATTAGGGATAAGAAAATCAATCGAGCACTTTTAGATCTTGGGTCTAGTGTTAACTGTTGCGCCACGGCAGCGCCCCGGGCTTCTATCCGAGGCCAAAATGCGGAATCAAAATTTTCCTAACTTGGAAACTGGCGCTACCGCGGACAATTACCCGGATCGAAACCATTAACCTATACTAGCTAACTAGATATGGGGTTTGAGATATACCGAGTGATCCGAGTCCTCCGATCTTCTCGTCGTCGTCCCGATCTCCTGCGGAAACTCCGGTCGTCGCCTCCTTGCCGGAAGGGCACCACATCGTCTGTATCTTTTTCGGGCTCCCACCTCAATACCGAGGCAACTCGGGCGTGAAGTAGGCTAGCCGACGCGTCCAAGATTTGCTGTAGGTTGTAGTGTAGATGATACTTGTCTCATTTGGGGTTTGAAGTTGCCTTGATGGAGGAATAAGGTTAAGGAAAAATGGTGCTTTCATTTTTCCAAAACTAGAAGAATGAGATGAAGAAATTTTGTGTCACACTCAAAATGAAAATTTCTCTCATCTCCATCAAAGAAGTGGCCGGCCAATGTTCTCATGAAAATGGTGGAGGGAAATGAAACAATATGTAGCATGAAGGGAGGTGATTGTAGGAACAAGAGAAGAGGTGACCACATCAAAGACATCATGATAACAAACATACATCAACACCATAACCAATCACAATCTCATTAAATGCAAGTGATGGTGCAAGATATCATAATCAATACATTTGCAATAAAACCCTCCACAAAGAGTTATTTGCAAAATTGCAAATAACCCCCTCCATCGGAAAAGTCCGGCCGGGAAAGAACAAAGGAAAACCGGCCGGAACGGAATGCAAACTGGCAACTCCAGAAAACTGGTCCCGTAATAAATTACAGGAAAACCCCGATACTGTGCATACACACCCGCATCTGTATTCTGACCGGATACAAATGCAATGAGACAAAATCTACACTGTACTAAACTAGGACCGGCTTAAACCAAAGCCGGCTAGTAAAATCCGTTCGATCCTGATCCGTGCAATACCGCACGTATCTGATCGAACCCTGCCATATATCCATACGGCCACTAGTACAAACCGTCCGATCCTGATCTGTGCAATACCGCACGTATCTGATCAGACCCTGCCATATCTCCATACGGTCTCTACAGCGTTTCGCCCGAAAGCTTGAGTAACTGTAAGTGTGGTGGACTCTAAAGACTCGTCAATACTATGGCTGTGGATTTAACCACTAGCACGTCAGAGGTATTAGCCAATACGTGACGGGCCACCAGCTATTGACCAAAAATGGACGTCGATGAGCGAACTCATCCTGACACCCTACTGAGCCTGTCAGTGACAATATCCGTACAGTCCGGTCTGTTCGTCTATGAGCATCGCATGTCGGGCCTAGGGGGTTGGTAAAAGTCAGACCCCCAAAAGCGGTACAAGTAGTGTCGGAGTGTAGCCCAGAACGCCCTGAGATACGACTGGAATACCTACCAGTAAATCTCCTGCCTCGGCCGAGGGCTTTGCGTAATGGCTCTCCTAGACACAGCGCGACCTCACCCCCAATACCGGGAGAGACGAACCCCTGCAGATCCGCTCACTGCCTCCATGTGGCTCGGGACTGTACCCAACTAAAACCTGTTTGCACGACTCCTTTGAGCCGTGGTAGGGTAGTAATCAAAGCACAGTGGGAACTCACACGAGACAAATGACGATCTCAAGTCGATGAACTAACCTGTACACATGTCACCAGGGAACTGCTATCTGACATCTGGTATAAGACCAACTAGCATGTTCCCGGCGAGTCCTGTCCGGTGTACTCATAACCCAATGAGCACCTGTATACATCTTAGGTGAACCAACTGACACCAGTGGCTTGTGAGACCGGCCACCGCCCCTCGTCGGGGTCTCGACTGTATACACTAGTCTACTAATAGAGTATCGATGCCCTGTCTCGAAACTCCTACGACTAGGGACCTTTTAAGGATGTGCTTATAGACCCCAGCTCCCACGTATATGATCGCCATCATACTGCTGGTCGTCAAGCAAGAATCCTAGGGGCTCTATCAACGTGTAATAGCGACATGTCAGGTCACCTTAAGCAGTACACGATGATAAAGATAAACCAGATAGCATACTATCATCTCGAGTAAGACTGTCCTACCGGGATAGGTCCTCCCTCAATCATTGCAATCACGTGCTTGTGATCCAATAATTGACTCTGAGGGCACTATCTCCAACAATCTCCCACTTGCACTCAAGGCTAATTATTACGATGCCGCATACTCACAGCGCGTGTGATACCGAACACCCAACTCCTCTACTAGTCAGTCTCACAAAGCTCGTTTGCGAAACTATTGCGTTCGAGGAATAGCCTCAGTGAGTGGATCCGCTGTGATGTTTCTTTCTATGTCTCTCTATATCTCAAGTTCGCGGAGAAAGCCATCTCCCGAAATGAGCAATACCTGTCTTAGAATGTATGGATGTCTGATGGGACCTAGCTCATAAATGAACTCCAAATCCAAACTTCTTAGACTGTATCAACAACTGAACTTAATCAGTATCCTGCGCCATGCCTCCCTCAGTATTGCCTTGGACCACCTGTCCAAAATACTGTCCCTCGTCAGAGGGAGAACTATAACTCTGACAACCTCCTTGTCGTCCATGTCACCTTGGAAGCCTGGAATGATAACCGTCTCCTAAAAGAGGCAGCCGTTATCATATCCCTAGAATATTCACTTATGTTCTAAAACTGCTTCCGACTGTTTCTCCAGGATTGGATTAATATCAACTTATTGCACCTACTGCAAGAACAACATCTGGTGTGGTACTTGACATCTCATGATTGACTCAATTGCCTAAGCAAGTGATCTGCCAATCATGCACATCCCTCTCTACTTTAGTCTATAAGACACCTTTAGAGAGGGTGACTCCATTACCTGCAGGTACACTACCATGCCAGGAGTCGTCCATTCTAAATACTCTTAGAATGCTGTCTAAGTACCCAGATTGGGAAACCACCCAAATCTAGATCAAAAACCATAGATCTAGTAACCAGTATGTCTGATATAATGTCCAAGTCCTTTGTGGAGAAACCACTGTGTGACGACCAAAGTATAACCGATCGTAGTATAGGAATATCACTTCCTACTACCTTCTCAACAGATCCATCTCCTATTCTGATGACGTCAAACCCATGACTGTCACATCAGAAATAGATGATCTATTTCCGCTATATCTGCTTTAGTCTATAAATAGACATAAGTCTGATGTCCACCAATGCTTCCGCTGCTCCCACTGACTACGACAACCCTCTGCCAGAGTCATATAGACGTGCACTTCTAAAGCTAATTTAGAACGACGCTATACTCATCCTCCTGCCGGGTCTCGCAGCCTGGAACAACAACAATGGCAAGTGTGGGTAAACAAGAACTTCCCTGTCACCGTCCTTGAGGCTACCGGAGTACCTCTCGGGTGCCTGAAGTTACCCACCTTATCTGCGGAGTGGCCAATGGAATGTCAAATCAGATTGAATCTTTAGGTTCCTTATCAAATCTTCGGTAATCGTTTGCGGTTCTGGAATCGCTTCCAGTTCTACCATACTCCCACTACTGTTTTCTGAAAAATAACCATTTCCTTTTAAAAATGTGGCGAGTTAAGAACAATATCACTATTGATCTTCCAGATGGTAGAAAGTCAACCCTCGTCATAGCCTGGGTCAACCCACAAACAGCCATTACAGAAACGTGCCTTGAGTTGTCCAGTGTCTGGTTTTAATCATAAGCCAGACAACTCCCCGTACCTTAACAATGTTAAGATATGAACTGTACTATATCCAATATAGAACCAGAGGCACTGATTTAATTGAACCAGATTCAAATCATGCAGCTGTCTCCAGTGCATGTCAACTAAATGGAAGGAGGCCGATCAGCGTTACTCAACTTAGGAATGCTTCCAATTATGAGTAACCTGAAAGAGAAGCAAGTTCTCATTATCATTACTATCAACTGAATACCATACACAAGTATCTACATCTTCGATCATTTTGAAGAATCCCGATACTTGCTACACCTGGTTCTCTACTCTATTCAAATATCTATAACTCCTCAAAACTTAGACCCTGTGTTTCTACGAAACACATGTCTAAGAACTAGAGAAGTTAAAAGTAAACAGAATATAGTATGAGGACCAACCCCTCTGTCCTAATGGACACTGGACAACATACAATACTCTGTATAAGTCCGCTGAGTCTAACAACTCTTTCACTGTGCGTCGCAGGTTGAAAACTGTACTTATGGTTAAGAAGAATTACACCGCTGTTTAATGCTCCTTACCTAATCATCCACTGATATAGGTAAATGTCATCGACATAATATCAAAAGGTATATCTCACTCTATGAAAATAGACGTACAGATATATCGATTTGAAATTGGTGCACAACAGCGGATATTCAAAACCAAATATTTGCCGACCGGCAAACAACCCAGGTGACTTCCTCAAATATCACCGATTACAATGAATCCCGATATAGTGAGGATGATCACCCAATTCCCAATAGCTTACTCCCACTCATCATCTGTAAAACCATACAGATGTGAGAATCATACCTGGTAAATACATACCCTGGAGCAAGTGTCTAACTGGGAAATCAGTTTTCCATTAACAGTACACAGTGAAACTGAAACATTGAAATGTTTCGTCGGGGTATTCTGGTATTCTTAGTAATGCATCTTCCATTATCCAGATTCACAACTGTAACCGTATATCTCTTTGCCATCTGTCCAAATCCCTTTATATGTCTTTAGTCATTATCGTCTGCACACCCCTTTAGGCCAATTGGTTTTCTTCCTTCCCTACCGTTCGGCACCAGCCTATGGTTTGGAAGAAGACTATCCAATAAGCATAAAGGGTGTACCGTCCTAATCCTAGGAGCACTCGCAAAGCGAGAGAAGGTGAAGATAAAAGACAACCGAATAAACCTTATTCCTATTTCTCCTGGACCAGAATCCATCCCCGAACTGGAACAAGTTCCTTTCGAGTTCGTATATAACCATACGATGGAGTATCCAATAAACTGTGGATCTTCGTAATGATACGGAGTGTCCTGGAGAAATACAAAGGTGATTTAGGATTGGCGAAGAAACACTTGGTTCGGTCGTGAATAGCAGTCGCAATTTACTTTGCCCTCTTACTAATCCCTTGCTTTGTCTTAACTTAATACCTTCTGCACACCATAGTTATGCTAATTGGTTTTCTTCATTCCTTACCGGTTGGCACCAGCCTAAGGTTTGGAAGAAGACTATCCAATTTGCGTAATAGGTGTACTATCTCCTAAACCAAGGAGTACTCGCAATGAGAGAAGGTGAAAAGAAAAGACAACTGAATAATCCTATTCGTTTTCTCCAGAACCAGAAACCATCCTCGAAGTCCTTCGAGTTCGTATATAACCATACGATGGTTTTGTCCAATGGAAGTGGACGTTCTCAGTAATGCGGGGTGTCCTGGAGAAAAGGGTAAAAGTAGGAGTGGCAATGAGGTCTGCAACTCTGACAATCCAAAAGCCTGTGTTAAGAAGGTTCGGTCAATTTGGTCACTGAGTCATAGTCTTGGGTCGGGTCAATGGTCGCTGCCAAAGAGAGAGAAAAGAAACACTCAGCGTGCACTCTGACCTAGATCAGAATGGTTATCACTTTGTCTAATCTGGAAACCTCCCACTGTACCTCAAATTCTCCTCCAAACCTGAAAGAAGAATTAGTCGGGGTCACCCGAGGAATAAACTAACTCATCAGTGGGAATTGGGATCCAACTATCATCGCATGATAACTTGACGGAATCCACTCAACTCACCACACTCCAGAAGGTATGCGCATGCCTGGCAAGTTTCAGTTCTTTTGAAACTCCCGATGTGATTTTTACCCCAAGCGGTTTATGACCTTGACTAGGTCAACAAACCATAAACTGCCAGTCAAGTTCAACCCGTCATTATTCTGGATTGCATTAAACCCACCCGTACGTGCCCTTGACTAGGTCAACAAGGCCGCACGACTGTCTTAACCAATCCCACTTATGCAACAAACAAGTACCACTCAGCTACCGAACACTACGTCTTGACTAGGTCAACAAACGCAGCACGAATACTAAATAATACCCGTAGGAAATGACGGAGGGCTACGGCTGGTTTTTGGCGAAAAACCTTTAACGTAATGAACTTGATATCGTTGAAGGAACTGCATAGCCTTTTTAGAAAATCTAGTGACGAAAACTTTTACTAAAGAGGTCACTCCCGGTGAAGGGATCTCGGCTCTTTCCCCGTAGAATGAGGTGCAGGATATTCCAACTGAATATCACGATGCAAAGCAAAAGTAATCGGCTATAGTGAAGTTAATGCCCTGACGCAAACTTCTGTCCAAGGGGTCACTCCCGGTGAAGGGATCTTGGCCCTTGCCTCGTCGACTGAGGAGCAGGATATTCCAAATGAATACCACGATGCAAAACAAAAGTGAACGTCCTTGCAATAACAGCTTTTTGAAAAATGTTCCAACAACATCAGAAAAGGTTTTTTTATCTTGCATTGATCCGAATCAATGCAGTCCCATCAATTGATCACACCACAAAGAACGAAAATATACTGACGTACGTATATGCCATCCGCATTTGCCACTGGGTCCCGTCATCACCCGTCAGGTTAGCTAACTAACGGCAGAGCGGGGACTGGACTAGCGCGGATGTAAAACATATACAACATCTACTAATATATATACCAATATATAGTATTTCGCTCAAGGCGTGAATATAATGCAACATCACAGAAATGTACAGCATCACAGAACAATACAGATATCTGGAAGCCCCGGATTTCACAGAGCCGCTGCTGAAACCCGACGTTCCCCTGGTCGTGTGGATAGCCTGTGCAATGAAAACCTAGACCCCTACGGGTGCGGCAAGTCACCCGCCAAAACCTGAAGCGAGGCAGCCCCCTACAACTCCATGAATGGACCACCCAGCACTTCACGGAATCCGGTAACTTGGGCACCCCTCCTGAGTCAACCTGTACCCCCTACGAGTGCGGTGAATAGCCCGCCAATCCTAGAGTGAAGCCCCCTCCGTCCCAATGCTATGAGATGCGGGCTTGTTGCCCTCCAGAACCCGGCTATCCGTGCACCCCACCGCGAGGCAATCCTAGTACAGAAAGTAAAATATACATACACCGGGTGCATCGACCGCAACCAGGTCGTGCCCTAAAAGAATAATACAAATAGGCAGTGACGGCAGTCCACATGTCGGACGCTCGCCCCGCAATATCAAATGTACATAATACAACAAAACTGTACTAGCATTGCAACCAGGCTATCCCCCACGACCGATCCGCAACAACACAGCATAAACATAGAACATCAACGTGAAAGTCACGTTCGCAAATCCGTCTAACCGGGCTATAGCAGTCAGACCGGATTTACCGATCGAGTGACATTCATGGTCGCAGATATAATGTAAATACTGTGAAATAATGTGTTTAAAAATATCCGATCGATCAAACAATTAACAAGTGGGCCCCCAAGTAAAACTGTAGCAGTCACAGAAGATCTGGGCCCAAATTTAATATCCCAAAACCCCCAAAAACAGCCCATAAGACCACTGTAAAATTTTGACATCATGATCCCTTGGTACTGCGGCGGATCCGCGGCCTGACAAAGGTTAATGGCCGCGGATCCGCGCTCCTTCAGAGGGTTTATGTAGTCGAATTTTCCCAGTGTTCTTAAAACTACTTGCACATCATTCTGAGACAACCTGAAAAATTTTTAGAGACCAAAAAAATTCAACAGAAACTGATGCTAACAAAAATGTGGTTTTTGGAATTTCGGTCGATCGGATAAGTAAAACACATTAGAACAAGCTAGATAATGTTAATGGCGTGGCTCTGATACCATGTTGCGCCACGGCAGCGCCCCGGGCGTCTATCCGAGGCCAAAATGCGGAATCAAAATTTTCCTAACTTGGAAACTGGCGCTACCGCGGACAATTACCCGGATCGAAACCATTAACCTATACTAGCTAACTAGATATGGGGTTTGAGATATACCGAGTGATCCGAGTCCTCCGGTCTTCTCGTCGTCGTCGCGATCTCCTGCGGAAACTCCGGTCGTCGCCTCCTTGCCGGAAGGGCACCACATCGTCTGTATCTTTTACGGGCTCCCACCTCAATACCGAGGCAACTCGGGCGCGAAGTAGGCTAGCCGACGCGCCCAAGATTTGCTGTAGGTTGTAGTGTAGATGATACTTGTCTCATTTGGGGTTTGAAGTTGCCTTGATGGAGGAATAAGGTTAAGGAAAAATGGTGCTTTCATTTTTCCAAAACTAGAAGAATGAGATGAAGAAATTTTGTGTCACACTCAAAATGAAAATTTCTCTCATCTCCATCAAAGAAGTGGCCGGCCAATGTTCTCATGAAAATGGTTGAGGGAAATGAAACAATATGTAGCATGAAGGGAGGTGATTGTAGGAACAAGAGAAGAGGTGACCACATCAAAGACATCATGATAACAAACATACATCAACACCATAACCAATCACAATCTCATTAAATGCAAGTGATGGTGCAAGATATCATAATCAATACATTTGCAATAAAACCCTCCACAAAGAGTTATTTGCAAAATTGCAAATAACCCCCTCCATCGGAAAAGTCCGGCCGGGAAAGAACAAAGGAAAACCGGCCGGAACGGAATGCAAACTGGCAACTCCAGAAAACTGGTCCCGTAATAAATTACAGGAAAACCCCGATACTGTGCATACACACCCGTATCTGTATTCTGACCGGATACAAATGCAATGAGACAAAATCTACACTGTACTAAACTAGGACCGGCTTAAACCAAAGCCGGCTAGTAAAATCCGTTCGATCCTGATCCGTGCAATACCGCACGTATCTGATCGAACCCTGCCATATATCCATACGGCCACTAGTACAAACCGTCCGATCCTGATCTGTGCAATACCGCACGTATCTGATCAGACCCTGCCATATCTCCATACGGCCTCTACAGCGTTTCGCCCGAAAGCTTGAGTAACTGTAAGTGTGGTGGACTCTAAAGACTCGTCAATACTATGGCTGTGGATTTAACCACTAGCACGTCAGAGGTATTAGCCAATACGTGACGGGCCACCAGCTATTGATCAAAAAGGGACGTCGATGAGCGAACTCATCCTGACACCCTACTGAGCCTGTCAGTGACAATATCCGTACAGTCCGGTCTGTTCGTCTATGAGCATCGCATGTCGGGCCTAGAGGGTTGGTAAAAGTCAGACCCCCAAAAGCGGTACAAGTCGTGTCGGAGTGTAGCCCAGAACGCCCTGAGATACGACTGGAATACCTACCAGTAAATCTCCTGCCTCGGCCGAGGGCTTTGCGTAATGGCTCTCCTAGACACAGCGCGACCTCACCCCCAATACCGGGAGAGACGAACCCCTGCAGATCCGCTCACTGCCTCCATGTGGCTCGGGACTGTACCCAACTAAAACCTGTTTGCACGACTCCTTTGAGCCGTGGTAGGGTAGTAATCAAAGCACAGTGGGAACTCACACGAGACAAATGACGATCTCAGGTCGATGAACTAACCTGTACACATGTCACCAGGGAACTGCTATCTGACATCTGGTATAAGACCAACTAGTATGTTCCCGGCGAGTCCTGTCCGGTGTACTCATAACCCAATGAGCACCTGTATACATCTTAGGTGAACCAACTGATACCAGTGGCTTGTGAGACCGGCCATCGCCCCTCGTCGGGGTCTCGACTGTATACACTAGTCTACTAATGGAGTATCGATGCCCTGTCTCGAAACTCCTACGACTAGAGACCTTTTAAGGATGTGCTTATAGACCCCAGCTCCCACGTATATGATCGCCATCATACTGCTGGTCGTCAAGCAAGAATCCTAGGGGCTCTATCAACGTGTAATAGCGACATGTCAGGTCACCTTAAGCAGTACACGATGATAAAGATAAACCAGATAGCATACTATCATCTCGAGTAAGACTGTCCTATCGGGATAGGTCCTCCCTCAATCATTGCAATCACGTGCCTGTGATCCAATAATTGACTCTGAGGGCACTATCTCCAACATTAACCTGCTTCCCTACTCCGTGTACGAGCAATTAGGGGTTGGAGAGTTAAAACCCACTCGTTGTACTCTCCAAATTTCTGATCGATCAATCACTCATCCTAGGGTGAGTTAGAGGATGTGTTAATCAAAGTTGGGGATTTCATATTTCCTATTGATTTTATTGTTATGGACACACAACCTGTTGCTAACTCACGGAACCAAATTCCGGTGATCCTCGGTCGACCATTTTTGGCCACTTCCAATACCGTAATAAATTGTCGCAATGGCTCCATGACTCTATCCTTAGGGAAGACGTCTAGTGAGTTCAATATTTACAAGTTAGGAAGTCTGCCCCCCGTGCCTAAAACTAGTACACGAGAACTTTGCTCTATTCACGAAATCACGCAGGAGGACTGCGAGTTTGAAAGATTTTTGTTTGATGAAAACAGTTTTGACGCCATTAGTGCGTCCCTCCTTGAGCCCACCACAGTTGACACAACCGATATTGATTATGAATGTTTCACTTTTTCGGATGATGATGACTCACAGCCCGAATATGAGTCTTTTGAATTTTTGGATGAGTTAGTTGAACCATCCGAATCGGTTGTTTGCAGTGATTTCGAACCTGTGTTGGAGTCCTTTGAGTTCGAGGTAGATTCCCCAATTTTACCTATAATTCTTTCGCCTCCGAAACTCGAACTCATGCCCTTGCCGTCTCACCTTAAATATGCTTACATAGGTGAGAATGAGACCTTTCCCATTATCATATCGGCCTCTCTAGCCTTCGAGCAAGAGAACGCTCTTTTAATGGTCTTACAAGATAGGCGGCAAGTTTTCGGCTGGACTATGGCAGACATCGAGGAGATTAGTTCCCTCATAATTGAATATCATATGCATATGATGGATGATGTCAAGTCGATAAAGGATCCACAGAAATATCTTAGGGATAATGTGGTTAGTCAACCTCCTCCCTTAGAAGTTGAACCACCCTCATTTCTTTTAATAAGCTACGAGAATGCCAATATTCCACTGATTGCTAATCATTCACATTCTCGTTTTGATTCATCACCACCTCCTATCTATTCACTTCCACACTTTCCATACCACCACTTCTATCTTCCCCGATTCTTTTTAGACCGGTACAACATATTCTTCCACCAACCGATACTCTTTACAAATAAATTTTTCGACTGGCTGGTGTTGACGTTTGGTCTATGCAAAGTTTGGCAGTAATGTCTAACATTGTTTAAATGAAGTTTGGGGGGGCTTTCTGTATATATTTTTGTTTTTCTTTTAACAATACAATAAAAAAATTATAAATAAATAAACAGGGGAGTGCCGACATTTTGACCCTCTTGGTGTAGCATGACAGTGAGGACACTGTCAAGTTTAAGTTTGGGGGTATGCTCGGTAAGTCTTCTTGTCTTCGCATTCATTTGTACATATTTTTGCATTTGCATACTTATTTTAAAACCCATAAAAATTGAAAATTTTCAAAAATTATAAAAATTAATATATTCAATTTTGGCCGTATTTTCCTTGAGTTTGACAAATAGGTCAACTGGCTAGGAATAACTAGATCTTAGACTTAGTAAATTAAAAACCCTAAAGATAAGCTTCCTTAAAATTTAGCGGTAGAAAGTATATGCCTTTGTAGTTTATTTAGAAATAGGCAAATTTTGAGTTCACTTCTTGGGCTAAGTTAAAACAAAGGAAAAGTATTGATATCTTTATTAGAGTATAAGTTTGAAAAATAATTCCTAGCTTAAGTCTAGATTCTGAAAATGTATACCATACAAATTTGCACAATCACGTACCTTGAAACTTGGAATAGTAGAAGAGACCTTGAAATGCTCTTGTCTAAAATCCTTAGTACGAAGAAAATAAAAGAAAAAAATGTGAATAAAGAAAAAAAAATGAACACTGGTTTTTGTGATTACTTAAGGCTGCAAAAATAGAAAAATATTTAGCGAGGGTGCTTCATCACCTAGTGCCTTAGACCAACTGGTTTGGGAGTCACTGCTAAAGCCTTGGGTGTTGCAAGACTAGGAATTACGCTTTAAAGTGCAAACGCATTTTGTAATCGGTCGTTGGTAGCTCAAGAAGTATTAACGGTCGCATGAAGGACGTGTAAGCAAAATTCAATTAAAAATTCACCAATTAATATGTGCTTTGGACAACAGACAAGAGTATGATTGCTTGATTTGAATTTCCAAGTGTAGGGGTGATTTATACACACACGTAGGGGTATGTTATTGGAGTTTAGATGAGAGAAAGGAGTGAAGAATAGAACTTGTATCTTTAGTAGAGTTGATAAAAATTCCTAAGTAGAGATGGACCCCTAGAAGGAAAACTTAAGAGATGCCGAAAGCTAAGTAAGTCTATAGAACATATATAATCTTAAGTTAAATAATGAGAAAGTGTGAAGAATATGGGTGGATAATTTACGGATCGAAGATAATAGAATTCCTTGTCAGAAAACCTAATTGGAGAATAAAAGTCAATGGGCCTAATTGATAGGATTTTATGGGTAGTATCCGCTGAAAACCCTCAGGAGACAACACTCCTCCTACTAGAGACACCTAGAGATTTAATGGCTTGTTGCACGAGCTCAGTGCAATCGTGTTTCCCTGCGAAAGTGCGGTTAGGTTTTTTGTTGAGAATAAAAAAATAAGTTTGCTCGAGGACGAGTAAAAGATAAGTTTGGGGGTATTTGTTCACACCATAATATTGCATTATTATATTCCCCATTCTTATTCGTTTTATAAATAAACAGGTGTTTTTGACGCATGTCTGCTACATATTACAGGTTACAGGTTCTTGGACAGAAAACAGTGAAAACGACGAAAAGACGATGCAAAAGTGGACTTTGACCAACAAACAGAAAACTCTTGATCAAGCCTAAATAAAAAATAAAATTCATAAAGTACAAGGCAATGCAAGGTCCAAGATTACAAAGTGAACGGTAAAAAGTCCACTGCAATTATTCACTAGAGATCTAGAGAAGACCTAGAAGCCCAATTGGAAAAGGACATATATAAACAGGAACCAAGAGTCAATAGAAGCCAGGCCCAGAAGACTCACAGCCCAAAGCCCTCTTTTGGCCGCGGAACCGCGGCCAAACCTGGCCTCGGGCAGCGGTTCCGCGGCCGGGTTATGCCTGTGTCGGCACGGAGTTTTTTGGCGGTGCGCGTATTGTTGACTAGGTCTTTTCTTAGGGGTATTTTTGTAATAGCAGATGTGCGAGTCATTGTAACCCTAGGGTTTCCTATCCTCTATAAATAGGAACTCTAAATCTTGTATGAGGTATGCCTCTTTTCATTTCACAAATTCAGATCTGTACTGCGTTGATGTTTGGAGAGAGCCATCAATAAAAATTAGTAAGTTACTTTTATTTCTTTGCTTTAGTTCTCTTTTAATTTAGAATGTCTTTTAATCCCCTAATGAGCGAGTAGTCTCCTCGCTTGTTAGGGTTAGCCTTAGGGAAAGGTCTGAGAGATGAGATCTCTCACCCCTTTCTTACCCCTTCACACCTAAGAATTAGAACTCCATGCATACACGCACACACCGCTCCCTGCGGCACCTTACCCCTCGAGGTAACGGTGATACCGTAGTATAAAGAACCGGGTGCGCATGTTTTCCATGGAGGTTAGGGTAAGGATCGATAAAGGAAGGACAAGAACCTAGAGGAAGAAACATCTTCCCAAAAGATTCTAATCTACTTTATTGATAATTACCATAACATCTAATTGATCTAAAATAGGGTATTGAAAGCGGTGAGGAAACCTTTGATCTCTCAACTTTCCCTAAGCCTAACCCTAGCAAGACTTAGATCCAGATAATCTTAGTATAACTTAAATTGGTAGTTTTTAGATTTAATAAATCAATCCGACACCCATCGGAATTAGCTCGTAAGAACATTTAGGAAAATTACAACATCCCTGTGGACCGACCCGTATTCACCGGCTAGCTTCATACGATGCCGTTCTTGATTGCGGTAAATTATTTTTGATCGATAAAATCTCATTTAATCAAGCGCACCACGTGCAAAGCACGAGTGCGCTAGCGTTAGAACTAAGTGTTCTCCACCGTTGGATCAAAGATCCAACGAACATGATTAAAAATCATCAATTAATCAGAATAAAATTTTGTTAAGGAGAGATTTCTCAAAATCTTTCCAAACAAAAAGATTGTGCTCTGTAAATCAGAGCACCGTTGGATCAATGATCCAAAGGTGATTAAAAATCACCAAAATTACAGAATAAATTCTATATGGGGAAAGATTTCCCAATCTTGTTGAAAACAAAAAAAATTGCCTTCTGTAAATCAGAAGCCCTTGGATCAAAAGATCCAACGGTGGGGAAATCCCCAAATCAATCGGAGAAAAGGTCTCCTTAACCGATTGAACAAATCAGCTCGCCCTATATAAAGGCCCCAAGACTTCAAGTCTCAGATACACAGAGAAACACAAGGATAAAAAAAACATATAGAGGAACCCCCTATAAACTGTGAGAAATCTTAGAAAGAAGAGCAAGCTCTTGATAGAAGAAGATTTTTTTCAAGGTAAAAAGAACAGAAAGACGAAATCGTCTTATATAAAAAGAAGAATTCACTTCTTTCTTTAAGATTATAAATCTATAAGACCAAGGTCTTTCACAAAGAGATCAAATGACCTCATCATAAAAAAAATAAGAAGAAGAACATAATTTTTCTCACAGATCATAGATCTATAAGACTAAGGTCTTTTACAAAAATAGATCATGAACATCTCATTACAAAGAAGGAGGGAGAATAATTCAATTCTCTTAGGATCACGGATCCATAAAGGCATAATTCAATTCTCTTAGGATCACGGATCCATAAAGGCAAAGCCTTTCGCCAAAATAAGAGATTGAAATATCTCCTATAAAATAAGAACTTTGTTCTTAAAACCTTGAGACAAAGTCTCTTATAAACGAGAATTTATTTCTCAGATCATAAAGCAGATCAAATAGCGCTTTGCGCTCTGGGATTGGCGCTCAGCACCAAGCGCACCATGTGCTCTTCACGTGTGCGCCACTTAACAGATAGCGCTTTGCGCTCATGGACTGGCGCTCAGCGCCAAGCGCACCAAGTGCTCCTCACGTGTGCGCCACTGAATAAATAGCGCTTTGCGCTCATAAACTAGCGCTTTGCACTCATGGACTGGCGCTCAGCGCCAAGCGCGCCACGTGCTCCTCACGTATGCGCTACTCAGCAGAAGCGCCTTAGCGCTCTAAATCTGGCGCACAGCGCCAAGCATGCCACGTGCTCCTCACGTGTGCGCTACCCAGCAGAAGCGCTCTGCGCTCTTTGACTGGCGTAAAGCGCCAAGCGCGCCACGTGCTCCTCACGTGTGCGCTAAGAGAACATAAATTGTTCTATAAAGCCCAGAGCTATGATAAATGCTCAACATTCAGTAAAAGACAAAAATATTATCAGAACTCAAATCAATGCCCAGCATTGTCAAATGTTTAACATTTAATTGAGTGGGCCGAGGCCAAGTTGGCCATTAATCCCTCATTCAGATTAATTGAGCCCGTATGCTCATAAAATCTCAGATCTTAGTTCTAATTGGACTACAAATCTCTCAACCAAAATTGGTTCAAGGGTACATCTCTGCACTCCTCTGATATATGTCGCTGTAATCCTTCAACGTCTTGAGAGAGGTGACGGGTCCCGACAACCAAACATCCCTCGCACTGTGGGGTCCTTAAACCCATAGACTATGATGCCTTAACCTTGGACTGTAGGGTCCTCAAACCCATGGACTATGAGGTTTTAACCTTGGACTGTGGGGTCCTTAAACCCATGGACTATGATGTCCTTAACCTCTGACTGTGATGTCCTTAACCTTGGACCGTAATGTCCTTAAACTAATAATGGACCGCAATGTCCCTAAACTAAACAATAGAGCCCAAATGCTCTTTTGTTGGATCTAAACGATCCCGTTAAGTTGATCTTAGTCTAAAATTAGACTAACGTATCCTTAACAAACGTTTAAGTTGATCTTAGTTTCAAATGAGACCAACGTATTTTTAAACCTAACCCTAAACCCAAATCTAAGAAGATACGGATTTGGATTAATCCACGCCCTACGGGCGACAACATAAATTAGTCTCCGTATACAATCCACGGGAAACCAAAAAACAAAACAAACACACACGACACGAAGTGACCATCTGGAGAACGAGAAAGTGGTTACCGTGATGCGGTAGCGTAATTAACTGCAGGGGCTTGCGCCTGCAGGAAAGAGCGTCCCCACAATCAAAAACCCCTCAACGAGGAGGAATCTGACAAAGTCTGTTACATCGGTCACATCCGTTCAAACTTTCGATACATGGTGTCATAAATCAACTTGGCATCTTCAGAGAGGTGGACGGATAACACCAAATAGCATCTGCCCTCGAAATTCAGGCCGGACGTCCCAACGTCCCGGTCGCGTCTTTTCGGCGGAGAACAGATTCTGGCACGCCCGGTGGGACCTCTTCCTCTTTCCACTCCACACTTCGTGTGTTGTGTTCGCGAACGAATCGCGGTTTAATATGGTTGCCCTTGGGTTCGAGGTACTAAGATTTGGTTTTTCTCCTGTGCAGAAAAAAGAACATCAATGGCCTCTAACTGCTCCAACTGCAACTGTAACTCCCGTTCCGCCTCATCTGGTGGAGTAACCTACGGACCCCAAGCGGCCTCCCTTTTCATAATGCCGGTGGAACAACTGACCCAAGCCACCACTGAGCTATTCTTCGGGACCATGATCCCACCAACGAGTTTCAGTGCTCCTATACCGTCACAGGAAGCTGCGAAGAAGTCGGTCTTTGATCGGCTTGCAACCACCACGGCCCCTCTCAGTGGGTCGTCCAACTCCAATGCCTCGGTCTTCGACAGGCTGGGTCAAAGCTCAAGTGGGCTCACAAAGAGGCTCGCAATACCAGAGAAGGACACTCCAACTCCTGCTATAGTGGAGGTCATCCAAGCTGCTCCCCCTACTCGAAGGTCGGCTTTTGACAGGTTGACCGTTCCCTCTCAGCGAGCGTCTGTCTTTGACAGGCTGGCGTCAACAACAGACTCTCATCAGAACAGGGGGCATGGAAAAGCTGATCCAACAGCGGAGGTGATCCCGGCCGCACGACATGCTCGACGTCGCTACTGGCGCTGAGTGAGGAAAGCTGGGGGCAATTCCCCTTCTGGACTAACTCTGCCAGCTCCAATGGTGGAAGTTGATGCTGCTGTTCCAATCGGGAACAGTTTTGAACTACTTAACAGGGTGCGCAGGAATTCGCCAACTGCTGCGCTGAAAAGATCTCCTCTACCAATGGAGAACGCTACAAAGGCGAAGCTGGAGCAGCCCCCTTAGCGGCTGTCCTCTAAAATTTATAAAGTTTGGCGACAGGTCCAGGACTCCGTAGTAGATCAAGACTATCCCCGCCGATAGAAAAAGATGAAGGTTCGGCACGTAGAGGACCACCCTCTCAAGCCACAGAAGGCGACAGCTACTTGGGTGCCCACTGCAACGGCCCCCTCAACTTTGATCGCTCACAAGAGAAGAAGGCTGGAGAAAATCACAGTGTCTGCGGTGAATCGCAAGAACACTGAATCTAAACGCCCCAAGCCTGGGGGCATGGTGGTACATATTGTCTATATAACATCCGGGAAAGAGGATAGTCGTATCTCTACGGGCCATTGACCACTCACCAGATCTGTAACATAGGCCCAAGAGCAACAACAGAAGCTTCAGGAAATGTTGACGCAATTGGCCATACTCACAGGGCCAAAAGAAAGCCCGGAAACGTCGTCGAAGCAACGTCAAGAACAAGAAACTGATGCTGAGTTCCTCCGCAGAATCCTCGAAAAGAAGGACAAAGAGGCAGCGGAACAAGCTGCCAACATAAAACGAATGGCGTTCTTATTCCAAGACATGGTTGGGATGATGTTACAGCCGGATCCTCCAACTGAAGACGCTCCGATTATCCTTGAAGATGATAGGGGAGAGACATCAAACCATCTTCCGGCTTGTTCAGCAGCCAAAGAGGAGACCATTTCTAAAGCCACCCTGGATGATTACATCGCTCAGTAGATACGAGTTCATCAGGCGAATGAAGCGGCTGGGCAAATTGTTAAGACTGGACGACCCTATTCGGGTTGGTACGACCAAATAAAGTACCCGCCGGTATACACGATCCCCAAATTCCACGTATATAAGGGGACGGGAAATCCAAACCAGCACATTGTTCAGTTCAGGGCTCTTTGTGGCAACACCGGAGGTGATGATAAACTACTGCTCCGCCAGTTTGTTGGCAGCTTGTCGGAGACAGCATTCGAGTGGTATTCGGAACTCCCGAATGACTCTATCAAGACATTTGCAGATATAGAGCTGCTATTCACCCAACGTTTTGCGAGCGCTAGTGAACGTACCCCAATCACGGCGTTGATCAAAGCCAGGGTGAAGCCGGGAGAAGCTTGGGTCTAGTACGCGATACGGCGGCGGAATCTATGGTCGAACTGCGAATAGCACATCGAAGAAGCGCCTGCGGTAGGCATGTTCGTGGGTACTCTCGACCCTCAGGCGACTATTTCCCAATTCATGATGTTCTTCAAGCTAACTACTTTCCAGGCCTTAGTTGACAAGCTGGCCCAAATGGATCAGATAGGTCACAGATCATCTCATTTGAAGCTGTAATCTCGAAATGAAAAGGGAAAAGGAAAAGCAACTTTCGTCGCCAATGCTCAACAGCAGTCCATTGGTCCAAACCTAACTGATCGCCAAGACGAGAGATGGCGATTCTTTAATGAGAAAATGAAGCGCCCTTATTCGTTTCCCCGGGACAAAACAAGGAGATTGTTTGAGCTGGAGGTGCGCGACAGGCTCATCAACTTGCCGGATCCAAAATGCCCATTGCAACCCGGTGAGGCTAATAATCCTAATTATTGCCCCTATCACCAAGCGATAGGCCATCCAATCGAAGATTGCTTCGTCTTCAAAAGGTGGATTGAGAACCAATACCAACATGGCAAATTCGTACTGTCCGAGAATTGGAAAGTAAACCCGCCCCTGCCGCACGCTCTCGAAAAAGCGGACACACCGGGGGCATCATGCTCTTTTATAGAAGAAGCTCCATGGGAGGTCGTTCTTTCAACCAAAACGAAAAGAATGCTGAGGGATCTCCAAACATGCCCGGCGATCAAATGGAAAAGTCCGCTGGAATCCAAAGTCATCAAGGGAATGCTGAAGCCGCGTCCGACGCCAAAAATTGGTGGAGATGGTCAAAATGCCCATACCCAGCCGTCAAAGTCTTCGAAAAAGAAGAAGAAGACCAAAAAGCCCGTGAAGCATGGTGACAAGCACACAGACCTGCAAAATCATATTGACGCGCTGGAGGAATATAACCAGAAAGCACGGACCCCAGTCACACTCTAAGAATTTCTCAGCCACATCCTTGAAGACAGAGACAGCGACGAAGATGAGGGAGAAGACTCGTCAGATGAACCTGAAGATTATGTGACAAGCTGCCACATGATCTCTCACTCGTTAATAAACGGTGAAGAAGCTCTGGATGCAGAGAAACAAGAGGCAAATCCCGATCCGGAACTTTTAGGACCATCAGACGAAATGATTGACGCATTCCTGAACGAAGCTCTTCTGAAAAGCAAAGCTGATCGAGAGCACGAAATAGCCATATTTGAAAAGGCCAAACGCTGGCGACTGGACGAAAGGGTTGAAACACTCCCACCAGATCAAAGTACATCCGCCGCAAATAAAAGCCGGTTCAAGACAAGGAAAAGGTTCGCCAAAGCATATCGATGGGAATGAAGCTGCCCTCTTTCAGAGAAAATTCTCCTGGTGGTATACGTCTTGATGAAATGGGCGTACATCCTAACTTCTTCTTATATCATCAGAATATCGCACACCCTACTGAAGAATGCAACGCCTTTAAAAATTGGTGGCAAGGGTATGTCGCTCACAGGCAACACTTCAAGAGGTTGAAGCGTGAAGCTCGTCGACTGCGGAAAAATGCGACAGACGGACGAGAAAGAGCTGCCGGCAACTGTCACATGGTTGATAGCAGGGGGTCACAAGTTTTCACCTTTGGACCGATTCTGAAGAAGAAATGACTCTCGGCCCTCTCTTTAAAGAATCTACCTCAGAAAAAGAGGAAGAACCGAAAAGCTGCAAGATTATTCAGCTGCGCAATCGTACGCTGCCCAAAAAGAACCTCGGACCTGCAAACAAGGGATCAAATAAAATGCATAAGGGGAAAGAAAAGATCCCTGAGGATATCACCCTCGATGACCAAGCCGTCGAAGAGCTGGCAGCCAAGGACCCGCCCAAGAAAAACAAGGTGGGTTACAACGTTCTGGCACACCTGAGGAAGATACCCTCGCAGCTCAGTATTCTCGATGCCCTTCTGCTCTCTAAAAAGTCGAGGGATTCTCTGATCAAGGCGCTATAAGAGCCCGAACAGTTCCAGACTTTCCTTGCCGAAGAAAAGATGAAGGACGAGCTGGAAGAAGTGCACACAGCCGATCACCTTCGACGATGAAGATCTCCTCCTCGGGACGTGCGAGCATAACTACCCCTTTTATGTCTCCGGATACTGTCATGATATCAAGATAGGCAAAATCCTGGTTGACAATGGGTCCTCCGTCAACCTCCTCAATGTAAGAGTGTTGAAGGAAATCTGCATGAGCGTTCAACACCTCGCTCGTGCTAAAATCACCATTTCGGGTTCGACTCTCAGTCATCACGGACGCTCGGGTCTGTGATTCTGACGCTACACTTTGGGCTGCTCATCACGGACATTAAATTTCACGTCATTGACGCCAAGACATGCTACAATGCCTTGCTCGGAAGGCCTTGGTTACACGAGTATAACATCATCCCTTCTACACAATATTAGTGTATGAAGTATTTCAAGGATGGTCTCGAGTATACCGTGACAAGGGAGTTGAACCCATTCTCCGTGAATGAAGTCCGAAACTACGAAGATGTAAAATACTTCTTACCAGATTTCGAAGACACGGAAAGATGTCACAAACCGAAGAACAAAGCTATCACCACTATTCTGGTCTTCGGGAGTGATACCGAGAAGGAAGAAGAAATAGTTTATTCAGGGCCACCCCAATGCAACAAGCCGGGACTGTCCACCCCTATTTTGGTCTTCAGAAGCGACTCGGAAGATGAGGTCAATGCCATATTTTCTGTTCAGCCATCAATACAAGCCTTCGCTGACGATGATCGGAGTTTGTAAATCGCCATGGTTCCGCAAGAGCATTACAAAGAGCTCGACGCACTTGATACCTACAGTGTGCAAGAACTGTAGACGTTCTACGTCCCTCCCAGGCGAAAAGATGAAAATGCGATCCTCTTTTATCGATCCGCGGAAACCAAAGAGAAGAAAGAAATCTGGCATGGCTACGATTCTACGCTTGACAGGCTCCAGCCCATCCGTATGCCCAGATACTACACAAAAGGATTAAAAATGATGTTGAGACGTCAAGGCATACCCTTCAAACAGACCGCTCGACAAGCTCAGTTCTACAACAGGATCTGGAACGTCCTTAGAACTCAGCGAAAATTACCCAACGCGAGAATGGAAGCGATTGGGCTTGGATATATCCGATCCAAGAAATGGGAGCGATTCCATGGCTGCTACGTCATACATGATTTTGATGAAGAGGGAGATGCTCTGTGGGAAGACGCTAACCTTGAACCAGAATAAGGTCTCGCCATGAAAATGCCAAGTCCGTCGTTCGAAGAACAGATGGACAAGCTTATAAGGGAAGCGGATCAAAAAGTCCGGGATGACCATAGCCGCGAGATGGCCATTTAGGAGAAAGCCAAGAAGCAGCGCCTCCTTCAGCAGGATACAGAGAATGACAATGCTTTTCGTCGCCATCCCGTCATACAAAAGACCCGGCGCAGAGGAAAAAATAAACCAAAGGACGGAAAAAACGTTCGACAGCGACAAAGCGGGTCTAAGAAGCCGCGCGATCGAGAATCGAGCAGCCGGGATCCGTCTCTTATAAAGAAGGTGGGTCGAGCATATTCTTTTCCCTAAGATAAGACAAGGAAGATATTCGACCTCGTCGTGAAACATCGGATGATTACGCTCTCGGAGTCCAAGCACCCCGAGCAAGCAGACGAGGTCTCTCACCCAGACTATTGCCCCTATCATCGAGCAATAGGATATCCTCTCGAAGACTGCTTCACCTTCAAGAACTGGGTCAAAGACCAATATCAACAAGTCAGGTTCGCTCTATCCAACAGTAGGAAGGTAACCCCACCACAGAAGCATGAACCGAAAGCCACGTATGCGGCGAGAGTAGAACCAGACCAACATCGATCTTAGAAGCGATCTCATACCTGTCACGCGATAACGCTGTCAGGAGAAGGAGTATGCGAGAATATGGACGACCTCCCGTGGTGCTTTGAAAATGATGATGACGAGATGATCTCAGAGTTTCCGTCGGCGCCAAAAGAGCTGGAAGATGGGATACATACTACTGCAGATAACCTCAAGAAAATTGACTTGGGGACGGCAAGCGACCCACGGCCGACATTCGTCAGTAAGCTGTTGTCTGAAGAAAGGGTGGCTACGCTAAAAGATGTGCTTATGCAGTATAAAGACTGCTTCGCATGGAACTATTCAGAGATGCCGGGACTCGATCCAGAGATTGCTGTCCACGAATTGGCGATTTCTCCAGATGTCAAGCCGGGCAAACAAGCACCGAGAAGGATGCAGCTCAAACTTGAAATGAGCATCAACGCCGAGGTCAAGAAAATAATCGACTCCGGCTTCATCCAAGAAGTTTAATACCCTGACTGGATTGCCAACATCATCCCAGTGATGAAGAAAAATGGGACGGTGTGCATATGTGTGGACTTTCGGGATCTCAACAAAGCTTGCCCGAAGGACGACTTTCCAGTACCGGTCACTGAGCTGATGATAGATAATACGTCTACTCACAAAGTTTTCTTCTTCATGTACGTCTCATCAGGATACAATCAGATAAAGATGCATCCCGAGGACCAGAAGCAGACCGCTTTCCAGACCCCTTTGGGCATATTCTGTTACAAAGTGATGCCTTTCGGTCTGAAGAATGCCGGTGCCACCTATCAGAGGGCCATGACGAAGATTTTCGATGACCTCATATATGAAATCGTCGAATGCTATATCGAAGACCTTGTGGTGAAAAGCAAATCGCACAAGGAGCATTGGGAGCATCTGAAGATCGTGTTTCAGCACCTTCGGAAATACAACTTGAAGATGAACCCTCTCAAATGCGCGTTCGGAGTTTCCTCGGGCAAATTCCTAGGGTTCATCGTACGACATCGAGGCATCGAGATAGACCCGTAGAAGATCAAGGCGATCATGGAAATGCCTCCGCCAAAGACTCTCAAGCAATTTTGATCTCTCCAAAAAAAACTCGCATATGTCCGATTGTTCATAGCTAACCTCTCCGGAAAATGCCGCCCCTAAAATCACTTAATGAAGAAGGGAACCCCGTTCGTCTGGGATCGCAAATGCCAAAGCGCACTGGACAAAATCAAGCAATACCTGCAGAATCCGCCAGTACTGGCCGCTCCGGTCAAGGGAAAGCCTCTCATTCTCTATACAACAGCCCTCGAGGGTTCTCTACGCGCATTATGGACATAAGAAAACGACCAAGGGAGGGAGAGAGCCCTCTACTACTTGAGCCGAGTTCTCCTGGGGGCAGAAAACAATTACTCCCCCATCGAAAAACACTGCCTGGCGTTGATCTTCACGATAACGAAGCTCAGACACTACGCTTTGGCGCATGAGATCCACCTCATATCAAAAGTGGATCCTATCAAATATTTGATGTCAAGAGCCATATTAACGGGATGACTCGCTAAATGGGCCCTGCTCTTGATGGAGTTCTCGATAACTTATCGTCCTCTCAAGGCAGTGAAAGGCCAGGCCATCGCCGACTTCCTCGCTGAGCATCTGATACCTGCCGATTCTCCCTTGAACTGCGAATTGCCAGATGAGCACGTGTTTGACACGATCGACGGGGAGAAAGGAGGGAGTGATACCCGATGGGAACTCTACTTCAATGGAGCATCTTCTATAAAGAAACGAAAGCACAACTTCCCTATAATCAAATCTGGGGTGGGCCTCATCTTCATGACTCCACAGGGAGGGATAATGCGCTTTGCCTTCTCCTTAACAGAGCCGAGGACGAACAATGAAGCCGAATATGAAGCTTTGATAGCAGGTCTTGAGATCGCTGTCGACATGGGAATCGAAAACCTCCTCATATACGGAGACTCCCAGCTGGTCGTTAGCCAAGTAAACGGCGACTATCAGACGTATAAACTGGAGTTGGTAAAGTACGGTGAGAGAGTACAACAATTGCTGACTCAAATCCCTGCCTACGCCCTGAAAAGCATACCGTGCATGGAAAATAGCAAGGCGGATGCATTAGCCAAGCTCGCTAAAGAATTGGCCGACGAAAACCTCGATGACGTAAGGATCGTTGTGCAAAGCCGCCGGATTCTGGCACCGGCAGAAATATCTCCGGAGTCGTCCGAAGAAAAGGGAGCGACCAAGCAAATGTCCCTACAAATAAAAGACCAGGAAAAGGTTAAGGATTGGAGAGAAGTCTTTATAGACTACTTTAAATCCCGTCGAACACCTAAAGATGCGTCCTCAAGACATCAGCTCATGAAACGAGCTCTGTCTTTTGCCTTTGTCAATTATACTATGTATAAGAGATCATTTGATTCTCTGTAGCTAAGATGCCTGGGACCTGAAGAGGCAAGGAGAGTCGTCCAAGAAACTCACGACGGACTCTGAGGTTCCCATCAAGCTGGGCCGAAGATGAAGCTGAAGATCAAAAGGATGGGCTACTATTGGCCCGCGATGATTCAGGACTGCCTCGAATACGCGAAGCAGTGCCACTCATGCTAGATTCACGGGGACTTCATCCACCAGCATCCAAATCAGCTACATCCAACGGTGGCTAGCTGGCCATTTGAAATGTGGGGAACTGACATAATCGGGCCCATCGAACTGGCATCATCCAGAGGACATCGGTTCATATTAGCAACAACTGATTATTTCTCTAAGTGGGCGGAAGCAATACCGCTAAGAGAAGTGAAGATGGAGAATATCCTTCATTTCTTCAAGACACACGTCATTTACCGGTTCGGCACTCCGCGACGGATTATCTCCGATAACGGGCCAGCCTACAAAAGCCACAAGATCAGCCGCTTCGCACAACAGCATAATATAGACAGGAGATACTCTTCGGTCTACAATTCCCGAGCTAATGGTCTAGCTGAGGCTTTCAACAAGACCTTGACGAAGATTGTGAAAAAGACGGTGTCCAAAAATAAGAAGGACTGGCATGAGAGACTGCATGAAGCTCTCTGGGCGTATCAAACTACGTTCAAAACGGCCACAAACACAACGCCGTATGCATTAGTATTTGGTACAGAAGCGGTACTCCCCCTCGAGATAGAGTTACCTTCTCTACGAGTGGCGGTTCACTACGAGCTAACAGATGAAGAAAATGCTCACCTTCGGCTTGAGGAGCTCGACGCCCTTGATGAAACCCGGCTCATGGCGCAACAAAACCTGGAGGCTTATAAAGCAAAGATGACACGCTCATACGAAATATTGACTAGGCCGAGAGCATTCCGCCAAGGCGAACTCATGCTAGTGGTCAAAAGACCTATGATCCCTAATCGTGCCAAATGGAGGAAATTCGAGCCGAACTATGAAGGCTCATATATCATGGAAAAAGTTTACCAGGATGGAGTCTATCTACTCATGGACATGCATGGTGAAAGACCTTTTAGGCCAATAAACGGTTGCTTCCTGAAAAAATACTACACCTGACGAGTCACGGCCTAGGTCAACGATAGATGACGACACCTATGTCCGCTCGCTATCTTCCTAAGCCCAAACTCTATAAGTAGTAGCCGGCAAATGGACCGAGATGTCCTAAAACTAACAACGGACCGAAATGTCCTAAAACTAACGACGGACCGAAACGTCCTTAAACTAACAGTGGACCGCTATGTCCTAAAACTAGCTACGGACCGGAACGTCCCTAAACTAACGATGGACCACTATGTCCTAAAACTGGCTGTTGACCGAAACGTCGCTAAACTACTACCAACCCGCGCCATCCCCAGGCTGACGTGGTAAAAAAATGGGGTACGTCCACAAGCGAAATGGGCATGGATGAAAACCCGAAAGGACTCCGTGAGTAAAAACAGCAGGACTACCGGCGAGTTTTGTGAAAACCCGAAAGGGCGCAATCTCGTTAAAAGACACTTGCAAGGTCCTCTCGACTTTGTAAGGAGAAAATACCTGCGTGAGATCCTTATGACTCACAAGGGAGCAACACACTTAGGGATCCCCATGATTCCTAAGGAGAAAACACACTTATAAGATCCTCACGACTCATAAGGAGAACCCTCTTATAAGACCCTTATGGCTCATAAGATTCAAAAGCCTTAAGCTACAGGGATCTGAACCTGTTCTTAAGCCATCACAATCTCCAATGCTGCCCTACAAGAGGTTCAATGTTGACCTTTGTATACAATCCACGGGCACGAATAAACATTTCCCGAACAAAGTCCCACCTGCGACTAGGGATATGTTCACACAGTGAACGACCCTTGTAAGTCCTCTCGACTTATAAGGAGAAAACACTCTTATAAGATCCTTACGACTTATAAGAGACTATACACTTAAGACTCCTCAAGAATCTTAAGGAGAAAACGCACCTACGAGATCCTCACGACTCGTAGGGAGAAATACCTTTATGAGACCCTTACGGTTCGTAAAATCAAAAAAGCCTTAGTCAACAGGATCTTAACCCTGTTTGCTAAGCCACATTTGTTCGACATCGACAGAGGCAAATGATGATTCGCTCCTGGCAATATCCCAGTTGTAGCGATGCTGATGCCTAAATCGGTATCAAATCCCAAACTCGTAGCGAAAAGTCAGCGAGCCACAAATGCATATGAAATAGCCGAAATGATAGGGCAACTTGCAACAAAATCAGCAAGTAAAATATATGCATACAAAATAGCCGAAATAGTTGGGCAACTCACAATAAAAAGCAGCGAGTAAATAAAACAAATAGCCGAAATGATTGGGCACCGCCAAAAATAGCCGAAATGATTGGGCAATCGCGACTTTCGCGATATAAAAGATGAAATGATAGAGCATCGCGGAAAGAAAAATATATAAAATGAAATTTTTTTGCCCTATAGGTGAGATCACATCGATCCCTGTATACAATCAGGGGAACAAACAAAAAGGGAACCATATCTTCCCACCAGGCTCCATCCGAACGATAGCCAAGTCTCGACGACTGCATCGACAGCCTAGAGATCACCAACAGCGTTCCTCCTCATTCCAGCAGGATTCAAACGCGACAATCAACCTTGGAGCCATGGCAAAGTCCCTATTTCAAATCTCGACGGTTCACAGACAGCCTAGAGATCACTAACAGCGTTCCTCCTCATTCCAGCAGGATTCAGACGTGACAATCAACCTTGGAGCCATGGCAAAGTCCCTGTTCCAAACCTCGACGGTTCACAGACAACTGAGAGAGCAAATCCTGGTCCCGTAGAACACGCCTAAAGTCAATCCTGACCCCGTGGGAAACGCCCAGAGCACCTCGTGGTCCCGTAGAATACGGCTAATATCAATACTGACCCGTGGGAAACGCCCAGAGCAAATCCCGGTCGCATAGAACACGGCTAATGTCAATCCTGACCCCGTGGGAAACGCCCTGAGCAAATCCCGGTCCCATAGAACACGGCTAATGTCAATCTTGACCCCGTGGGAAACGCCCAGAGCACCTCCTGGTCCCGTAGAACACGGCTAATGTCAATCCTGACCCTGTGGGAAACGCCCAGAGCACCTCCTGATCCCGTAGAACATGGCTAATGTCAATCCTGACCCTGTGGGAAACGCCCAGAGTAAATCCTGGTCTCGTAGAACATGGCTAATGTCAATCTTGACCCCGTGGGAAACGCCCAGAGCACCTCCTAGTCTTGTACAACACGGCTAAGGTCAATCCTGACCCGTGGGAAACGCCCAGAGCACATCCTGGCCCTGTAGAACACGGTTAAAGTCAATCCTGATCCCGTGGGAAATGACCAGAGCAACCTCTGACTCCGTGAAATGCGGATAAAGTCGACCCCTGACTCCATGAAATGCGGATAAAGTCGACCCCTGACTCTGTGAAATGCGGATAAAGTCGACCCCTGACTCCATGAAATGCAGATAAAGTCGACCCCTGACTCCGTGAAATGTGGATAAAGTTGACCCCTGACTCCGTGAATTGCGGATAAAGTCAACCCCTGACTCCCTGAAATGCGGATAAAATCAACCCCTGGCCCCGTAGAACACGGCCAAAGTCAATCCTGACTCCGTGGGAAACAGCTAGAGTAAACCTTCGAAACTCCCCGTCAAAGCAATGCTTTGACTCGGGAGCAGGTCAACTCATCAATCACGTACGAGTCTTCTCGACTTGTAAGGAGAAAATTCTCTTGGGAGATCCTTACGACTCTCAAGAGAAAACACACTTAGAAATCCTCACGATTCCTAAGGAGAAAATATACCTACAGGATTCTCTCGACTCGTAAGAAGAAAAGTCTTTATGAGACCCTCACGGCTCATAAAGTTGAAAAGTCTTAGGTGGCAAATCCTAACCCTGTCTCCCAAGCCATCATTGCCTCACAGAGAGGTCAAGGTAGATTTTTTACAGGCCACACTCTCCGACAAGAAAGGAAACAATCACTTACAAGTCTTCTCGACTCGTAAGCAAGAAAAATTCTCTTGTGAGATCCTTACGACTCTCAGGGGAAAACACACTTAAGAATCCTCACGGTTCTTAAGGAGAAAATACACCTGCGGGATCCTCTCGACCTGTAGGGAGAAAATTCTTTATGAGACCCTCACGGCTCATAAAATTGAAAATTCTTAGGCAGCAGACCTGAACTTGTTTCCTAAGCCATCATTACCCTGCAAAGAGTCCAAGATAGACCGTCACTTACTATCTACAGGCCACACTTGCTAAAATCACATGGCAACGACACAGCAAAGAGAAGAAAGCAACAGTAGAACAAAAAAATGTGTATCTTTTATTCATGAATTCAATGGAGTACAAGTTGAATCATATGAAAGAATAAAAAAAACGGATACATGTTATTCAAAGATTACAAGTGTTCAATCTATACAAAACAGCTACTGAGAAGGAGGCGTTTTCAACAAGTCGGTAAGTTGCTCGCTCACTTCTTTCAATTCCTTTTCATGGTCAGCCACTGCGGCCAGCTCCGTTTCGACTCGAGCCCTTTGCTGCAAGCACAATGAAACCTTCTCATCGATTTCCCGTTGGGCAACTTCACGACTCTGCATAACCCGCTCAATGGAGTTGAGCTTCCGCCTCAACGCCAACCCGTCCGAAATGCATCGCTGAAAATTGTCAAAGACAGCTCTCAGTTGCGCGGCATTCACTTCAACTTGGGTGCGCATCCGGACGGATTCGCTCGAAACCTCATCGCGTTCCTTCCGCCTCAAGATCGCTTCTAGTTCAAAATGGCGGAGGAAGGACACGCTTTGCTCAACCCATGCAGCCCGCTGGGAGTTCAAAGCCAACATCTAAGAAGCAGGACGTCTAAGCTCAAGCTCATGCAGGCAGGCCTCAATCTTCCTGCAGTGGTTAACCCAAGACTCAACGACGCCTTCGTTATGAAAGTTCACAAGCGTCGCCAACATTGGATTAACCTCGACGGAAAAATCCGCAGCGAATGTAAGGGCCACCACGTCAAGCTCCTCGATATATTCACTCAACATACGCAGACTGGTCATAGCGCCTTTTGAAGATGGACGTCTAGAAAAGGGCCCTACCGGCATTATGATGCGAGACTCGAACGGAGCTGGATTCGGTGTCACCGCTGTAAAAAAAATCATAATCAGATATCGGCTCAAGAAATAAAGAAAATACATGAACAAAGAGTCTACTATACCGGCTGCAACAGGGGGCGGAGCTGGGAGTACCGGTGGTGCAACGATACCCTCGTCCCCTCCTTCAATTTGTAAGGCTACAAGTAATGCAAAGAAGAATTATCAACGACATGGCTTCCCGTTAAAGAAAATAAAGGACGTCGATTAGAAAAGATACTTACCGGCACCAGCGGGCAGACTAATCTCCGACTGGAAGGAGAAGTGCGGGTTCAGCACATAATACAGGTGATCAAAGAGAACTCCTGCAAGATCATGATGACACATGGTCAGTACATGGAAGGTGTTGTCCCTAATTTAAATTAATCACAAATCCATACCTTCCAACATTCAAGAAGATATAAGAGGAGACGAAAGGTCGACAACCGTCAGAACGGCAGCTGGTGGTGCTTCTTCGGGTGTCACAACCTCAGCGCTCACCACACCTACCTTCGAAAGGAACAAGATGTCATTAGAAGGGATTGCAAAACGAAAAGAATGTAGCGATCCAAGACCTACCAGACAGCCAAATGGTGACGGAAGCATCACCAAGCATCACGACTTCTTCGATCTCGTTTGGGGGGATAGTTTCGCCGCCCGTAGCTTCATCGCCTGATTCCACGAGAGTCATCATGACACTCGTGATGCCAGGCGAAGGTAGGGAACCACAGGTGGAAAGAGCGGCAATTGGAGCAGTCCCGAACTCATGGGAAAGAGTAGCCGCTTCGGGCTCAGTGGTTGCCGTCACCCGCCACCTCCTCACCAGGACTTGGCCCTGCAGGGTAAGATATATGAGAATCTGAAGATCAAATTCTCACAAAATGACCCGGTGTTACATTACCTTGGGACGACTTTTCAATCGTTTCCCGAGCCGCGCGTACCGCCTGTCTATGAGCGGTAGATAAGGCGGCCGGAGCACCCTCTGAAGAAGCAGGGACAGGGGAAGCAGAGCTAGAGCCTACACCTACGGCCAAGGCGGTGTTACGTTCTCTTGCTGCATGCCTCCTGCGCTTCCTTTCTGCCTGGGCCGTGAGAGCTGATCTTCTTAGAACCTCCGTCAAGAAGACGTCATCGTCTGCGCCAGGAGCTACCTCTGGAGCCGTTATGGCATCCGTCATCGGTTGCTTAAGTGAAGCCTCTTTTGGCAACACTGGGGAAGCTGGCACTTCAGTAGCCGGCCTTGGGAGCATCTCCGCACCACTCTGCGAAATCGGCACGACACTCGGGATAACTTGGGTCGAAGTAGTCCCTGCGATAAGATGAAAAAAGGATCAGACTATCCATGAAGGAAAAGGGAATAAGGGCATAATGAGCCGAAATATACCAAGGTCCAACGAAGCGCGAAAACTCTCTTCCTCCTCAAAAGTCTTGAGGGAAGCCGCGAGAGCTTCTTCAGTGGAAACGCCTATTGAAGAAAAAGTGTCAGTCAAAACACGATAATAAAAATGTAATGCAACAACAAAAAGATACGACTGAAGATTACCTGACTCGGCGAGGGTGATCAGTCCTGCCTTGTGGCTAGCTAGTCGCTCGGAAGCTGCGATGGCAGCCTCCAAATCAGTATCGTCTGGCGCCATGAATAGACCCTCGTTGGTCCCGCTTAAGCCTTCCTTATAAGGAGCATGGGCTCCTGGCCGAGTACAACGTCTGCAGAAAGAATCGACTTCTTCTTCTTCTTCTGTGAGCGAGTACCGGCAGCCGGTAACACGAGCTTGCGTTTAGCAGGCAACTTCGGATGGCGAGTCCCGATCTCCGCACCCAAGCCGGACTCAGGAGACGCCACAGCGACCACTTCAACGGGAGCACGGGGTAGCGGCAGCTCAGGCATATCATGTGGCACCACAGCCGCAACAGCTTCCCTCAAGGGAGGACGGACAATGGTACGTCGTTTCAAGGGAACGACGGGGTTACCAGCCGGGGCGGTGCCCTTGCGATCAAGTAGCAATCGCTTTTCTTCCCTAATGACGGTGCCCATCGAATGTTGATACCACGCTACATACGCGTTCAGGGCCTTCGGAACACAGCTCGGTTCACTGATGAAGAAGTTGGACCCTGTGTTTAGGCGCATAAAATGATGCAACGCGCTTCGGATACCCTCTTCAGTAGCAGCGGGTTCTGCCAAGAAAGCCTCAAGCGGGACGCCCTGATTATAACTTAACTGCTAGGCGAAATGATGCGGGTTGTTTCTCATGAACAACGCCGCATCATTCTACCTAAAATCGAGAAATCTCGGCCTGATGGAGTATAGATGAAGAATATCCCGAGCTTTCAAGACAGAGGCCCCGTCTTTAAAAATGTCCTACAATGGCAACACCGTTTCCTCGGATTCCTGGCCAACGGTCAAAATTTTATCGGTGAAGGACATGCCATCTCCAACCGTGCGCGGACGAAAGAGCAAGCCTCTAGATTCCTGCGATGTCGGGTTTACAATGAATGCGTCGACTAGCCACATGATCCGAGGGAACTTACACTTATCATAGAAGCAAGGCCTTCTATGGATACCGAAGACGCCAAGCACGTGAAACTCGAGCCACGAGGTGAAATAATGCATCTAGAAGTTTGCACGCTGCACCCCTGGTTCAGTAGTATCCGCTGCCAGGCTGAGGCCGTGATACAAATGGGCTAACCCAGCGATCCCGACGGCCACTTGCATCCCAGCAACCATTCGATGAGCTGGGTAGAAGACGGACGGCCTCATACGGCGAGGGTGCATCGGAAGCGCAAACCAGCTCAGCCATAACCCGAGAAACCCCAAAAAGAACATTTCTTCGTGGATCCCAGGAGTTGCCAGCTCTGCAAAAGGGACGACCGGGGTGTCGAGGAGAAAGAAACTCTTCTGATTCGCCTCCGCCGACGGCAGGTTGCCCAAACCTAAGACAAAAGGATCGTCAAGTTTGGCGAACTTCACAGCTTCCTTCGACAGTACTTCCGAGTGGAGAAAACGAGCGATAAAATCCATAAAATTAACCCCACGACCTTCGGATTCGAGAAAAAGGTTCTCATAGATATTCAACACCTTTATCAAACTCGGGAATTGGTGATGAATAGCGTTTTCCGGGGTAAGACCCATTACCACTGATTTGGTGGCAAAAATGTATTCATCCGAAGGAAGCAGCTCCTCGTAATGTTCTCCCATAACGGGTAAACCAGAGATCTCAGCAAATTCCCCCAAAGAAATGGAGACTTCTCGATCCAATAAGAGGAAGGTGTGGGTCAGAATGTTCCATTGCTCCAAGAATGCCTTGGCCCACCATGTAGGAGGTATGGAATACTGGAACAAAGAAGCATAGATCGCAGGGTACAATCCGAGCCTTAGCAGCTGTATCTTCTTTGCCGATAAGATGTATCAGGCCCACTGCAGATATCTGGCTGGGTGACGGGGAGTTAGTCCTATGTTGTATGGCTGTCCCCAAGGGCGTGACTCGTCCTGACATATGCGTCGCCCTAGAGTGTCCAAAGCCACCGGTGGCTGCACGGGTATTGCGGCCATAGAAGGCCGAAGGAGACCCTCTGAAGTACAATTCACCTCCTCCACAGTATAGTTTATCGGGGGTGGATCTGCATAAGGGATCGCCGAAATAGGATCCGAAGGTGTCGCGCAAGAAAAACTCCGACGACCCTTGATGATTTGGTTGTACCATGTTCCCCATAAATGGAGATTCTTCCGTTCTGGGTCATGATCCTTGATCAGTGCAAAGACTTCCCTGTCCACGGGCGCTTCGGGGAATCCGCCTTCTGAACGGACTAACGGGAAGGAAGTGTCGAAAGACATAATACCTGCGCGGAAAAGAACAAATTTTCAGCCGCCAATGCTACAGTTTAAGTTCTATGTAACATTTCAGAAAATATAAAATATTATTTTTGGAATTTAATATTAAAATAATATATTTCCCGAAGACTGCCCGATTTGCGAAATTGGGGTTTTCGAAAAAGGGTAAAAATATATACCAATAATTATGAAATAAATGGAAATTAAAATGATTTATTCATTTAATAATATATTTAAAGGATTTGGAATTTTTAAAATTTATTATATGCAGTTTTGATAAAAACCCGATTAGTGCACTGCTAATCGCGATTAAGCCAAATCCGTGTTTCTACAGTTTTCATGGTTAGTGCGCCATGACATGTTTCATTTGGTTACATGTTGTTTCATTTCATTTGGGTTATATGTTATGGTTTATTGGTGGTGAGAAAAGAAAAAGAAAAGAAAAGGGTGTAATGATGAATTGGAGAGAGAGGGGGGACATAATGATGACTTGGAGAGAGAGTGTGAGAATATTAGAGAGAGAGAGAGAGGAGAGGGTAGCCACATATCCCTCCACCATTATTCATTTTCTTCTCCTTCTTCATCTTCCTCACCCTCATCTCCCTCCACCTTCAAGCCCTAGATCCATCTCCAAATAATCCCCAAAACTTATTACTCCCTTCACAAAAATAAATCCCCATCTCTTCCTCTACATATTGAACCAAGCAAAGTGGGATTTTGACGGTATTGGGAAGTTAGTGCTGTCTAGAGTGGCCTAAATGAGGTATAACTTCTTCCTTTTTAGTTTAGTTTGGTGCGATATCGTGTTTTAGTTTCATTTTGAGATATCGATAACCTGCTGTGACCCCGAGTGTTCACTGTTAAAACAAACAATGTAGTAATGTTGTAATTGTGACCCTGAGTACACACTTGTGACCCCGACCCTGCCTGCTAGGTTTTGGCCGGCGAGGAGTGTGGGAATTCCGGCGACCTCGGGTTTATAGGGGGGTTAGGGCTTGGTTTTCGTAGGGTAGTTGCCTGAAGCTGTTTAAGGGTGTTTGGTCATACTAGATTTTTCGGTAGTGAAAATAGGTGAAATCTGGGAACTATTGTGAGTGTTTACATGACCATGGTGACATGTTACCCTGACCTGAACCATAGAATTGAACCCAATGCACAAACTTTAGAATTGATCCATGTCGGTTTTGTGAGTATATAGGGTGTGCAGGGAAATCTGGAGCAACCCACGGTGTTTTTAAGTTACCCAAACAACACCAGGGACCTAGATACACTAACAGGAGACCACCATTACAAAACGAACCCAAACAGAGACCCCTGGGCCGGCGAGCTCGGATATTGGATGGGGTGATCGGCCACTTCATGGTTTATGGTGTTGGGAATTTTACAGCAGCTCACACACTCCCTGTACATCACCCTAGACTTGTTTTCTTAGATTTATTTGACCTGAGTCAAAATCTGGGAGCTTTTTAGAGTGATTTTGGCTATGTTTTCCGTATTTTGAAATGCTAATTCTTGTTATTTGGATTTGTATTTGGTTGTGGGATGTTCCTACATCAATAACAAGGGTTGTTTGGTTGATTTTGTACGCGTATGCTATAGGTTCTAACCTACGAGCAAGGCGCGTGACGTTTTGGATTTTAGAACTTGATTTAATAGCGTTGCGATATGTGTTGTTATTGCAGGTACCTTTGCGTGGATTCCGAGGCGACAGAGCGTGGCGTCAACGACTTCGGCAAGCGAAGACTACAGTGAATGGATCTATATCCACGGGAGAAGTCGGGTGGATGACGTATAGCACCCCCGCAAAGTTTTAGTGGAAACCGATTTGTAGCATATGGTTAAGAAAACCTAGATTAGGAAACTAGGGTTAGAATTAAAATATTGTTAGTGAAACCATATTAGAAACTAAGGATAGTTAGAAGTGATATGATACGACTAGTATGTGATGACGGAACATGAGGATGATATTTGATGATATTGCCGTTTAGGGTACTATAGGACTAGATAGTCGACGTAGGTGTGTCATCCGAACCATACCTATTTCCAAACTGAATAATCGTATGCATCTTTTAAACAGATACCTTGAGGGACGTTACGGATTTTCAAATGATATCTTTTCTTTAAAAACACCGTAGCCCCTACTTTCAAACTACGATTCGCATTTTTCAAAAACCGTCGTATGGTTCAGGTGTGTATGTAAATTAGATACGTATACTTATAGTAAGGTAGAATGTATGTGTAAAATTGACTTGATGATGGATATAAATGCGACAAAAGAGAATACGATTTAATACGTGATTTGATGATATGATGGTATACGGATGCGAGTCGATTGAGATGATTTATACCCTGCCGGTCCCCTGATATGAGATTATTGCGGATATGACCTGGGACATAGGTATATAGAGATATTTATATGTTGTGAATCGTGAGTGATAGCCGTATGAGATGTTACGTCCGTACCCTTCTCGTATTGTAGGATGATAGGGTCCCTGATAGCTTAATGCCATCGTACGATGATTTTCCGTGCGTGATGAGTTTGACTTGATGATTGATCCTTACCCTTGACTGGAGGTTGTCGTACGTTGGATTATACCGTACGCGATGTTGTTAGGCTGAATGCCGATTGATTGATTCACCGACTCGATCACGTTAGATATGTATACCTTATAGCTTTTAGCTGACGATTTACCTTATGATGCATTCATGTTATTCGCATTGCATTACTTATACCTGTGCTAGTACACTTACACCTTTATTGATGATGCGTATGTTACACGTACGCAGATTTGCCGGCTCACACACTTCATCATCGATAATTGCCATGTCACTACACAGTAGGGTTGCTGCATCATGACATACATATCGTACACCATACTTGCGCACATACATATCGTACACCATACTTGCGCACATACCTTTTGTACACCATACTTGCGCACATACATCTTGTACACCATACTTGCGCACATACATATTGTACGATGTTGTATTTGATTTTAGAGATTTGGGAACCGCATGTACTATTTTAAAAACTGGATCCATTTAAAAGAGCGGTTTTCCCTTAATATGTCATATCACTGTTCCATGTTGCATGATATTCGGATATGCTTACATTTCTGTTATATATCGCATACATCATGCTTTATGATTACACGCATTGAGATATATTGTTTTCATGAGATTTCTAGATTTGAGAACCGTAGCTATTTCAAAAGAAAGCATGTACTGTTTTAAAAACCCGGTTTCTCTTGATATGATATTTCAGTGCGTCCACCATGCGTTTTCTCGGTTCTGAGACGTATGACATGTGGAACCCGATTCGAGGAGTTGGATGAGGCCGATTGCGGGTACATGGTGGACCCGGTATGGTACCCCGGGGTAAGAAAGGGATGCTGTGTATACAGACGGTGAGCCTGGCAGAGGGACTACTACCTACCGGTGATAGTATTAGGGCTCGGCGGATATCCGGAGGATACCGACCGGAGTCGAGAGATGATATGGGCCGATCCGGACTGACGGAGCCCGTGGGCCGATCCGGACTGACGGAGCCCGATATATGAGGATTTACGTGCCGATGCTGGGCACGATGTCCATGATGTTTTCGAGTGTCGATACTAGGCACTCAGGTTCCATGATTTTGATGTGTCGTGAGGGACACCTTTGATTTATATCCTCATACTTTCATGCACACTCTTTTATGATATTTACGTGCATACAGACATTGATTATATGGGTGGACGAGATCCATATGCATACATGCATTGATTATTACTGTTGGATGTTATCCACATGCTTATAGGCATTGTCTACCTTGTTGGCATATATTCGACCCGGTCACCCTAGATATCATAGTATTACCTTTATGATATAGTTGACCTAGGAGTCATTGTTTATTCGATTTCTATCTGTTGATATTTTCTACTCACGAGTTGGCAACTCACCCCCGTTGTGCCACAGTTCTTGCAAGTTGACCGCTTGGATCAGTAGCGGCTTCACTGGCACACAGTTGCATTCGGGTGTTTTGCATTGGTAGGTGGGACATTTGTATCGTACCCACTCTTGTATCTATATTTCATTATTGTATCTAGTTAACTCCATCAATCAAAATTAGTAAACTGTATAAGTAATGAGACTTAGTGAGTTTGTGGTTGCGAGACTTAGAGCGAGGAGTTTTTCGCTACTTGTGGTTTGATGTCTTGCTTATTTATTTATCTTTTGTGGTGATCTTCGCCGTTGGGCATCGTATACTTATATATACTATCTTGCGTGGTTGTGATCCGCCGTTTAGCAAAGAGCTAGCTCCTGCTTGGGGATACCTTTTATATTATCTTGTATTGTGGTTTGGATCAAAATATACAAAGGAGGTGATGCCCAAATTTTCAAAATGACGATACATGTTTTTAAACTTGCATAATCCACTTGCATTTTTCATGTTCTTATTCTATGCATTATGAAAACTTGATTTCATTATACCCTTATTTCAAAACTTCACCTCCTTTATTATTCTTAAAAGGTTTAGATTTCTGGGTTTCAGCTTACTTGAATTACGTTACGCCTTTAGACGTTGCGTGATTTAAGTGCTGGTCACGAGCTAATATTTCGGGTCATGACATTCTATCACTGGGTACTTTAAATCTGTACCGTACTGCAATGCAGTGAAAAGGGACCAAAGGGGACCCACATAATCTAGATGACAGTTCATCATTAATAAAACAGTCTCATCATTTGATGAGACTGTCATTAAATGAGGAAATCCCCAAAGAGATTCTCATTCAATAAGGAATTCTCGGGCCAAGGAGTCAATCTCCCATTGAGAGCAGTACTCTTCAACAGAGTGACATCTGTCAACTCTGATGATGAAAGGAATAAAATTTCTCAAGAAAATTCTAAGAGCCTTGCTCTGTAAAACTGATGGAATAACCCATCAGAAAAATTGAAGTAAAGTTTTTAATGAATTAAAATTCTGAGATCTTCAAGATCTATGAACAAACTCTAAGAGTTTTTATGAAAGATTAACAAATCTCTATGATTTGAAAAGAGCAGAGCTCTGTTAATGGGTTAAGAAACCCCAGGAAAGATCTCTTTAGATCTATGATTTCAAGAGAGCAAAACTCTGTTAATAAAACCCTAAAAAGGGTTTTTCTTTAGATCGAAAATCTATGAAGAGCAAAACTCTGTTAAGGGGTGAAACCCTAGATTATTAAATAATCCTTTAAAAGATTTAATATTTACCTAAATTTTGACAGAGTTCTGTCCTTAAGAAAGTTCTTAAAACAGAGAGCTATGCTCTAAAAGAGAATTAATTCTCAGGAAAAAACAAGAAAGAAGATGAACAGAAATCATCTCAAGGGCCAAAGGTCCTATTTATAGGCACTGAGATACCGTTTCAACTTCTAAGTTGATCTAAGGGCGCAGATACTGCCACCGCTGCACTCACGTGTTGGACACGTGAGTGCAATGGTGGGGGGTATTTGTTTCCCCTAATCAGAGCAAAACTCTGTTCAAATTTCAAATTTTGAAATAAAGCAGCGCTTTATAGCAGCGCCAAGTGCGCTGCACCTCAAGGAGCGCACCACGTGCAAAGCACGTGTGCGCTGGCGCTAAGAGCGCTGCGCTCTAAGCAGCGCACCACGTGCAAAGCACGTGTGCGCTGGCGCTAAGAGCGCTGCGCTCTAAGCAGCGCACCACGTGCAAAACACGTGTGCGCTGGCGCTAAGTGCGTTGCGCTCTAAGCAGCACACCGCTCTAGAACTAAATGTTCTCCACCGTTGGATCTGTAAGTACACGGTAGCGCCCCGGCCGTCTAACAGACGCCAAATGCGGAACAAAAACTTATTAACAGGCGCTATCGTATAGTATAACCCGGATCTGCCATTAAAACTAGACTAACAAATTACAAAGTGGGTAGAAATGTTATACCGAACGATCCGAGTCCTTCGGTCTTCAACTATCATCCCACGCTTTGTTGCGGCTGCTCCGATCTCCTGAATCTCCAATCTTCTCGTCCAGGTGGCACCACGTCGTCGGATCTTTAAACGGGCTCCCGCCTCTGAACCGAGGCAACTCGATCATCAATATTGCTAAAAGAGATGACCAAGATTGATGTAGAGAATGAGTAGAACACTTTGTTTCTTTACGTCCAAAGCCATAGACGAACGGTTAATGAAGTTGCCTTTTGGATCGGGTAAATGAAATATTAATCACTTCTAATTTCTATATACCAAAACTATCATAATCTTTTTCTTCTCAAGCAACCATATTTTCCTCGAGAGAGAGGGGGCCGGCCACTTATAGAAGGGGGGTGAGTGTAGGAGGTTAGGAGAGTGACCATAAGATAAAAGAGAATGAATGATTAATATACACCTTGCATAACACATTTAATGAAACAATTAGTGCAAATGAAGATGCATTAACCTAGTCACCATAAACATTAAATGAACATTAAATGCACTAATGAGTCACTTAACACCTCATCATCCTAGTCACCAATTCTAGAATGTTCTACACTCATCAAGAAAAGATAAATCCGTCTTTAACCGAATGTTAAAGACGGGTGATAGAAAACTGGAAACTGGAAACTGGCAACTTCCAAAAGTGATCCCGAAACGAATTTCAGGATAACCCCGTAACAGTATAAACATACCCGCATTTGTATTGAGACCGAATACAAATGCAACTGAGACAAAGATATTATATCTACACAGTATAATACTCGGATCTGGCTTAAACCAAAGCTTACCAGTATTATCTGCTCGAAATATGACACATGCGTAAACACACGTGCATTTTCCGAACCCTGCCATAAAACCATACGGCCTCTACAACATTTCGCCCGAACTTGGGAAACTGTCTGTGGGGGACTCTAATGACTCATCAACACACTGGCACTGGGTATAACCATTAACACGTCAGAGGTACAAGCTGTACGTAATGGTTGCCTATGTATTGATTGGAAGGGGAAGCTGATGAGCGAACTCATCCATAAACCCTACTGAGCCTGACAGTGACAATATCCGTACAGTCCGGTACGTTCGTCTAAGAGTATCGCATATCGAGTCTAGGGGGTGGCTAAAGTCAGACCCCTAATAACGCGATAATTCGTGTCGGTATGAAGCCCATCACCTCCTGAGAAACTACTGATCCAAATCAGTAATTCTCCACAACCTCGGCCGAGGATTTCTAGTGATGGCCACCCGTGCACTGTGCGACATCAACCCCTAATACCGGGAGAGACGAATCCCCGACGATCCGCTCACTGCCTTCATATAGCTCGGGTCTGTACCCAACTAAAACCTGTTTACACGTCTCCTTTGAGCGTGGTAGGGTAGTAATCTAAGCACAGTGGGAACTCACACAAGACAAATGACGATCTCAGGTCGACAAACTAACCTGTACACATGTCACCAGGGAACTACTATCTGACGATATATATAATACCAACTAGCATGTTCCCGGCAAGTCCTGTCCGGTGTACTCATAACGGAATGAGCACCTATATACATCTTAGGTGAACCAACTGACACCAATAGCTTGTGAGACCGGCCATCGCCTCTCGTCGGGGTCTCTACTGTATACACTAGTCTACTCTGGAGTATCGATGCCATGTCTCCAAACTCCCACGACTAGGGACAATTTAAGGATGTGCTTACAGACCCCAGCTCCCACGTATATGATCGCCATCATACTGCTGGCAGTCAAGCAAGAATCCTATGAGCTCTATCAACATGCAATAGAGAACTAAAGCATGTAAACAATGATAAAGACAAACCAGATAGTATACTATCATCTCGAGCAAGACTTTCATATCGGTATAGGTCATCCCTCAATCATTGCAATCATGTATCTGCAATCCAATAATTGACTTTGAGGGCGCTATATCTAATAGGATCAAAAATCGAACGAACATGATTAAAAATCATCAATTAACCAGAATAAAATTCTGTTAAGGGGAGATTTCTCAAAATCTTTCCAAACAAAAAGATTGTGCTCTGTAAATTAGAGCACCGTTGGATCAATGATCCAAAGGTGATTAAAAATCACCAAAATTACAGAATAAATTCTGTATGGGGAAAGATTTCCCAATCTTGTTAAAAACAAGAAAATTGCCTTCTGTAAATCAGAAGCCCTTGTATCAAAGATCCAATGGTGGGGAAATCCACAAATCAATCAGAGAAAAGATCTCCTTAACCGATTAAACAAATCAGCTCGCCCTATATAAAGGCCCCAAGACTTCAAGTCTCAGATACACAGAGAAACACAAGGATAGAAAAACATATAGAGGAACCCCCTATAAACTGTGAGAAATCTCAGAAAGAAGAGCAAGCTCTCGGTAGAAGAAGAAATTATTTGTCAAGGTAAAAAGAACAGAAAGACGAAATCATCTTATATAAAAAGAAGAATTCACTTCTTTTTTTAAGATCATAGATCTATAAGAACAAGGTCTTTCACAAAGAGATCAAAGGACCTCATCATAAAAAAATTTAATAAGAAGAAGAACATAATTCTTCTCACAGATCATAGATCTATAAGACTAAGGTCTTTTACAAAAAGAGATCATGAATATCTCATTACAAAGAAGGGGGAGAATAATTCAATTCTCTTAGGATCACAGATCCATAAAGACAAAGCCTTTCCCCAAAATAAGAGATTGAAACATCACCTATAAAATAAGAACTTTGTACTTAGAATCTTGAGACAAAATCTCTTATAAACGAGAATTTATTTCTCAGATCATAATTAAAGCTGATCAAATAGCACTTTGCATTCTGGGACTGGCGCTGAGTGCCAAGCGCACCATTTGCTCCTCACGTGTGTGCCACTTAACAGATAGCGTTTTGCGCTCATGGACTGGCGCTCAGAGCCAAGCGCACCACATGCTCCTCACGTGTGCGCCACCGAACAAATAGCGCTTTACGCTCATAAACTAGCGCTTTGCGCTCATGGACTGGCGCTCAACGCCAAGCGCACCACGTGCTCCTCACGTGTGCGCTACTCAGCAGAAGCGTCTTAGCACTCCAAATCTGGCGCACAGCGCCAAGCGCGCCACGTGCTCCTCACGTGTGCGCTACCCAGCGGAAGCGCTCTGCGCTCTTTGACTGGAGTAAAGCGCCAAGCGCGCCACGTGCTACTCACGTGTGCGCTAAGAGAACATAAATTGTTCTATAAAGCCCAGAGCTATGATGAATACTCAGCATTCAGTAAAAGACAAAAATATTATCAGAACTCAAATCAATGTCCAGCATTGTCAAATGTTTAACATTTAATTGAGTGGGTCGAGCCCAAATTGGCCATTAATCCCTCATTCAGATTAATTGAGCCCATATGCTCATAAAATATTAGATCTTAGTCCCAATTGGACTACAGATCTCCCAACCAAAATTGGATCAAGGGTACATCTCTGCACTTCTCTGATATATGTCGCTATAATCCTTCAACGTCTTCAGAGAGGTGACGGGTCCCGACAACCAAACATCCCTCGGACTGTGGGGTCCTTAAACCCATGGACTATGATGTCTTAAACTTTGGACTGTGGGGTCCTTAAACCCATGAACTATGATGTCCTTAACCTCGGACTGTGGGGTCCTTAAACCATGAACTATGATGTCCTTAATCTCGGACTGTGGGGTCCTTAAGCCCATGGACTATGATGTCCTTAACCTTGGACCGTAATGTCCTTAAACTAATAATGGACCGCAATTGCCCTAAACTAAACAATAGAGCCCAAATGCTCTTTTGTTAGATCTAAACGATCTCGTTAAGTTGATCTTAGTCTAAAATTAGACTAACGTATCCTTAACAAACGTTTAAATTGATCTTAGTTTCAAATGAGACTAACGTATCCTTAAACCCAACCCCAACCCCAAATCTAAGAAGATACGGATTTGGACTAATCCACGCCCTACGGGTGACAACATAAACTAGTCTCCGTATACAATCCACATGCAACCAAAAAACAAAACAAACACACACGACACGAAGTGACCATCTGGAGAAGGAGAAAGTGGTTACCGCGATGCGGTAGCGTAATTAACTACAGGGGCTTGCGCCTGCAGGGAAGAGCATCCCTACAATCAAAAACCCCTCAACGAAGGGGAATCTGACGAAATCTGCTACATCGGACGCATCCGTTTAAACCTTCGATACATGGTGTCATAAATCAACTTGGCATCTTCGGAGAGGTGGACGGATAGCACCAAATAGCATCTGCCCTCGAAATTCAGGCCGGATGTCCCAACTTTCCGGTCGCGTATTTTCGGTGGAGAACAGCGCGCTTGGCGCTGTGCGCTAGACTTGGAGCGCTGAGGTGCTTCTTTAAATTTGGAGCGCTAAGGCTCTGCAGCGCTGTGCGCTAGATTTGTAGCACTGAAGCGCTTTGTTTAATTATAGTGCTAGGGCTCTTTTTAGGCAACTCTGCTCTCTGAGAATTATATTCTCTCTTATAAGAGACTTTGACTCATGGATCTAAGAACAAAGTTCTTATTTTATAGGAGATATTTCAATCTCTTATGTTTTTAGTGAAAGGCTTTGCCTTTATGGATCTGTGATCCTAAGAGAATTGAATTATTCTTCCCTATATAATGAGATGTTATGATCTCTTTGTGAAAGACATTTTCCTTATAGATCTATGATCTAGCATAAGAACTAAGTTATTTTTCTGATGAGATACTTTGATCTCTTTATTTTACCTTGAAGAAATTCTTCTTCTGCCAAGAGCTTTCTTTTCTCTCTGAACTTTCTCAAAATTTGTGGGGGGGTTCCTCTCCCCTTTTCTCTTTCGATTTGAAAGCTTATGGGGAGGTCTCTCTATGCAAGACTTGAAGTCTTTGGTCCTTTATATAGTAGAGGCTGATTTGTTGAATCAGTTGAAGATATCTTTTCTCTAATTGATTTGGGGATGTTTCCCCCGTTGGATCTTTGATCCAAGGGCTTCTCATTTACAGAAGGCAATCTTCTTATTTTTAACAAGATTGGGAAATCTTTTCCCATACAGAATTTATTCTATATCTTGGTGATTTTTAATCACCATTGGATCATTGATCCAACGGTGCTCTGATTTACAGAGCACAATCTTTCCTGTTTGGAAAGATTCTGAGGAGTATTTCCTTAATAGAATTTTATTATGAATTTTGATGATTTATCATCTTCGTTGGATCTTTGATCCAACGGTGGAGAACATTTAGTTTTGGCGCTTGGCGCTCTCGTGCTTTGCACGTGAGCGCTGCTTTGGAGTCTTTAACTCTTTAGCATTGGCGCTCGGCGCTCTCGTTCTTTGCACGTGAGGCGCTGCCTCAGAGTCTTTGACTCATGGCGCTGGCGCTCAGCACTCTCGTGCTTTGCACGTGAGGCGCTGCCTCAGAGTCTTTGACTCTTTAGCGCCGGCGCTCTGCGCTCTCGTGCTTTGCACATGAGGCGCTGCCTCAGAGTCTTTTTGACTCATGGCGCTGGCGCTCAGCGCTCTCGTGCTTTACACGTGAGGCGTTGCCTCATTACTGAAGGTGTCTTTTGACCTTTCTTCTCCACTTTTCCTGAGTCAAGCTTCTCTTTCCCATAACTTGGAAATAGTTCCATCATGCACAGCATTTTCTGTGCCTAGACTTAAATGTCTCCCTTCATAATCTGAAGCAATGCTTCTTTTCTCTCTCATTTTCAGAGAATCATTTTAACAGAGAAGAGTTATGGCTTGTAATCGCCCATATGCTCACCATCAGCCATGGGAGGTGCCCATTGAGGAAATTATTCCTCGTTTTGCTGCGCGCTTGGTGAACCCTACTCTTATGGATGACCAATGCGACACGGTGCTGCACGAGCTCTTGACTCGTATAGGATCTCCTCTCCCTATCGGCTCCATTTGGCTCTGGATGGTTTTTTTGTCTGTGATCAATGATATTCCCCCTCCTCCGGCGGAGATGAATCCGGCAATGCTCGACGCCGTGGAAGACAAGATCGAGTGCTTCCACGAGGCACTTTTGATCACCACAGCTCTGAGGGATCGCTCTGTCCGGCTGCTAAACCAGATACGGGCTCAGCGGGTCATCATGTCTGCCTTTGCTGATGGGTGCGGTGCTGACCGATGGGTAGCTACTCCTCGTGAAGATCGCCGCTTTGTCATGGTGGAGAAGGCAGAGAGGGAGTTAGATAATTTTATCCATAGTTTTGTGAATCCCTGTACTTTTGATCCCATGTTTGGTGATCTATTTCCTGTAGAATAAAATGTTTAATTAAATGCTTTGTTTTTGTCGTTGAACACCTGTTCTTCCTCTTATGTGTGCATGTGCGTACATGAATGAGCCTGGTTTCACACATATCTGTAAAAGAAACTTAAGCTGGCATAAACAGGAACTAATAGCTCTTGGCCGAAGATGTTGGCCGGAACAAATGCCCCCCACTACTTTGCCCACGTAAGTATATACGTGGGTGAAGTAGTGCAGAGTAATTCATAGCGTATGACCAGTTTCGGGTTGGTATATAACTTTCAGAATCTTGATCTGAGAAGATAACGAGCGGACACAAGCATCGTCATTTATCATTGACTCAAATCTTGACTCTTAAGGGATATAGTTCCAAACCCTCAGCTCCATGAGTCGCACCCTTCTATTTCTTTATGTCTTACTTTGGCATGAAATAGTTTATATGCTCATGAGTAAGTTCTCCATTTCAGCGGCATGTAGCTTTGGCAAGTGTGGCCCATAGATGGTAGATAACAGTTCATCTTGAACTCTTTATAAGGTAGCGATGGCTTAGAAAACAGGTTCAGATCTGCTGCCTAAGACTTTTCAATTTTATGAGCCGTGAGGGTCTCATAAAGACTTTTCTCCCTACGAGTCGTGAGGATCTCGTAGGTGTCTTTTCTCTTTAGGAGTCGTGAGGACTCCTAAGTGCGTTTTCTCTTGAGAATGGTAAGGATCTCATAAGAGAATTTTCTTCCTTACAAGTTGAGAGGACTCGTAAGTGATTGATGAGTTAACCTACTCCCGAATCAAAGCATTGCTTTGACGGGGAGGTCGAGGGTTGACTTTGGCCGTTTTCCACGGGGTCAGGATTGACTTTGGCCGTACAGGGTCAGGATTGACTTTGGCTATACGGGGTTAGGATTGACTTTGGCCATACGGGGTCAGGATTGACTTTCGCTATACGGGGTCAGGAGTGGACTCTCGGTTGTCTGTGCACCGCCGAGCCATGGAACTGGGAACTTTGCCGCGGCTCCGAGATAGTCTATAGGCTTTCTGTGAACCTTCGAGATTTAGAACTAGGGGTTTTGCCATGGCTCCGCGGTTGATTGTCGCGTCTGAATCCTGCTGGAATGAGGAGTAACGATGTTGTGGGTCTTCAGGCTGTAGATGTGGCCGTCGAGACTTGGAACTAGGGACTCTGCCGTGGCTCCGAGATAGTCTCTAGGCTGTCTGTGAATATTCGAGATTTGGAACTAGGGGACTTTGCCATGGCTCCGTTTTGCTGATGTTACGTCTGCTTCTGGTTGGAACGAGAAGGAACGCCATTGTTGATCTCTAGGTTGTAGATATTGCCATCGAGACTTGGCTCTCTTTCTGATGGAGCTTGGTGGGATGATATGGTTCCCTTTTTGTTTATGCCCCTGGATTATATACAGGGATCGATGTGATCTCACTTGTAGGGCAAAAGTTTTATGTTATATGTATTATTTATTTTTTTTGTTTTGTTTTCCTTCCGCGATGCTCTATCATTTCAGTTTTTTGTATCGCGAAAGTCGCGATTGCCCAATCATTTCGTCTATTTTTCACGGTGCCCAATCATTTCGGCTATTTTTTTCTGTTTACTCGCTGTTTTTTATTGCGAGTTGCCCAACCATTTCGGCTATTTTGTATGCATATATTTTTACTTGCTGATTTTGTTGCAAGTTGCCCCATCATTTCGGCTATTTCATATGTATTTTTGGCTCGCTGAATTTTTATCGCAAGTGTGGAACTTGGAATCTGGTGCCAATCTCAGCATCAGTATCGCTACGACTGGAATATTGCCAGGAGCGAACATCATTTGCCGTGAAAGGGCTTGGAATTTGATACCGATTTAGGCATCAGCATCGCTACCAATGGGACATTGCCAGGAGCGAATCATCATTTGCCTCTGTCGATGTCGAACAAAGGTGGCTTAGCAAACAGGGTTAGGATCCTGTTGACTAAGGCTTTTGACTTTACGAGCCGTAAGGGTCTCATAAAGGTATTTCTCCCTACGAGTCGTGAGGATCTCGTAAGTGCATTTTCTCCTTAAGAATCGTGAGGATTCCTAAGTGTGTGTTCTCTTATAAGTCGTAAGGATCTTACAAGAGTGTTTTCTCCTTATAAGTCGAGAGGACTTACAAGGGTCATTCACCTTGTGAGCATATCCCTAGTCGCTGGTGGGACTTTGTTAGGGAAATATTTATTCGTGCCCGTGGATTGTATACAAGGGTCAATATTGAAACGCTTGTAGGGCAAAATCGGGGTGTATGACGTCTTAAGAACAGGTTCAGATCTCTGTAGCTTAAGGCTTTTGAATCCTATGAGCCGTGAGGGTCTCACAAGAGAATTCTCCTTACGAGTCATGAGGATCTCGTAAGTGTGTTTTCTCCTTAGGAATCGTGGGGATTCCTATGTGTGTTGCTCCCTTGTGAGTTGTAAGGATCTCACGCAGGTATTTTCTCCTTACAGGGTCGAGAGGACCTTGCAAGTGTCTTTTAACGAGATTGCGCCTTTCGGGTTTTCACAAACTCGCCGGTAGTCCTGCTATTTTTACTCACAGAGCCCTTTCGGGTTTTCATCCGTGCCCATCTCACTTATGGACGTACCATTCTTTTTTTCATCGGCCTTGGGATGCTGCGGTCCGTAGTAGTTTATAGACGTCTCGGTTAGTTGTAGTATTTCTTCAAGAAACGGCCGTTTATTGGCATGAAGGGTCTTTCGCCATGCATATTCATGAGCAAGTAAGCCCCACCCTGGTAGACTTTGTCTATGATGTACGGGCCTTCATAGTTCGGCTCGAATTTTCTCCGTTTGGCACGATTGGGGATCATAGGTCTCTTGACCACTAGCATGAGTTCGCCTTGGCGGAATGTTCTCGGCCTAGTCAATCTCTCGTATGAGCGCGTCATTTTTGCTTCCAAGTTTTGCTGCGCCATGAGCCGGGTTTCGTCCAGGGCATCAAGTTCCTCAAGCCGAAGATGAGCATTCTCTTCGTCCGTTAGCTCGTAATGAACTACCACTCGTAAGGAAGGTAGCTCTATCTCCAAGGGGAATACTGCTTCAGCGCTGAATACCAATGCATACGGCGTTGTATTTGTGGCCGTTTTGAACGTAGTTCGATACGCCTAGAGAGCTTCATGTAATCTCTCGTGCCAGTCCTTCTTATTTTTGGACGCCGTATTTTTCACGATCTTCGTCAAGGTCTTGTTGAAAACCTCAGCCATACCGTTAGCTCGGAGATTATAGACCGAAGAGTGTCTCCAGTCTATATTATGTTGTTGTGCGAAGCGACTGATTTTGTAACTTCTGTTGGCCGGCCCGTTGTCGGAGATAATCCGTCGCGGAGTGCCGAACCAATAGATGACGTGTGTCTTGAAGAAATGGAGGATATTCTCTGTCTTCACTTCTCTTAGTGGTACTTCTTCTGCCCACTTGGAGAAGTAATCAGTTGTCACTAGTATGAACCGATGGCCTCTGGACGATGTTGGTTCAACGGGCCCGATTATGTCAATTCCCCACATTTCGAACGGCCAGCTAGCCACCGTTGGATATAGCGGATTTAGATTCTGGTAGATAAATTCCCCGTGAATCTGGCACGAGTGTCACTATTTCGCGTATTCGAGGCAGTGTTGGATCATTATGGGCCAATAGTAGCCCATCCTTTTGATCTTTAGTTTCATCTTCGGCCCGGCTTGGTGAGAACCACATAGTCCGTCGTGAGTTTCTTGGACGACTCTCCTTGCTTCTTCAGGTCCCAGGCATCTTAACCATAGAGAATCAAATGATCTCTTATATAGAGTGTCATTGACGAAGGCGAAGGATAGAGCTCGTTTCATGAGATGATGTCTTGAGGTCGCAACTTCAGGTGCTCGACGAGATTTGAAGTAGTCTATAAAAACATCTCTCCAATCCTTGACCTTTTCATGGTCCTCTATCTGTAGGGCCGCTTGCTTGGTCGCTTCCTTTTCTTCAAACGACTCCGGAGATATTTCTGCCGGTGCGAGAACCCGACGACTTTGTACAACGATCCTCGCGTCATCGAGGTTTTCGTCAGCCAGTTCTTTAGCAAGTTTGGCTAACGCATCTGCTTTGCTATTTTCTGCACGCGGTATGCTCTCCATGGCGTAGGAAAGGATTTGAGTCAGCAGTTGTTGCACTCTCTCACCGTACTTTACCAACTCTGGTTTGCACGTTTGATAGTCGCCATTTACTTGAGTAATGATTAGCTGGGAGTCTCTGTATATGAGGAGGTTTTTAATTCCCATATCGACAGCGATCTCAAGACCTGCTATCAAAACTTCATATTCGGCTTCATTGTTTCTCCTTGGCTTTGTCAAGGAAAAGGAAAAGCGCATTATCCCTCCTTGTGGAGTCACGAAGATGAGGCCTACCCCAGATTTGATTATGGGGGTGCTGTGCTCTCGCTTCTTCATGGAAGATGCCCCGTCGAAGTAGAGTTCCCATCGGGTGTCACTCTCTCCTTTCTCCTCGTCGATCGTGTCAAACGCGTGCTCGTCTGGTAATTCGCGATTTAGGGGTGAATCGGAAGGTATAGGATGCTCAACGAGGAAGTCGGCGATGGTCTGGCCTTTCACTGCCTTGAGCGGTCGATATGTTATCGAGAATTCCATTAAGAGTAGGGCCCATTTAGCGAGCTTCCCTGTTAGTATGGCTCTTGACATTAAATATTTGAGAGGGTCTACCCTTGATATGAGGTGGACCTTATGCGCCAACGCATAGTGTCTGAGCTTCGTTATCGTGAAGATTAACGCCGGGCAGTGTTTTTCGATGGGGGGTAGTTGTTTTCTGCCCCCAGGAGAACTCAACTCAAATAGTAAAGGGATCTCTCCTTCCCTTGGTCATTTTCTTGTCTTAAGTTTGCTTTTGTCTGCGGTGGACATGCTTCGATCTGGTTGGAAGGCTTCAACCTTTTCATTCAGTCGCCGGCGTTTGTCTTTTTCGAATATGACCAGTTCGCGCTCTTTATTGGCTTTACTTTTCTGACGGGCTTCATTCAGGAATACGTCAATCATCTCGTCTGACGGTCCTAGGAGTTCCGGTTCGGGATCAACCCCCATTTTCTCTACATCAGGAGCTTCTTCACCATCTACCAGCGAGTGAGAGATCACGTGGCAGCTTACCACATAATCCTCAGGTTCATCTAGCAAGTCTTCTCCCTCATCTTTATCGCTATCTCCGTTTCAAGGATGTGGTTGAGAAACTCTTGGAGTGTGACCGGGATTCGCGCCTTCTGGTTATATTCTTCCAACGCGTCAATATGTTTTTGCAGGTCCGTGCGCTTGTCACCATGCTTCACAGGCTTTTTGGTCTTCTTCTTCTTCGAAGACTTTGACGGCTGAGCATGGGCGTTTTGACTATCGTTATCAATTCTTGACGTCGGGCGCGGCTTCAGCATTCCTTTAATAACCTCGGGCTCCAGCGGACTTTTCCACCTGATTGTCGGGCATGTTTGGAGATCGTTCAACATTCTTTTCGTTTTGGCTGAAAGAGCGACCTCCCATGGAGCTTCTTCTATAAAAGAGCATGATGCCCCCGGTGTGTCTCCCCTTTTAAGAGCGTGCGGCTGAGGCGGGCTTACTTTCCAATTCTCGGATAGTGCGAATTTGCCTTGTTGGTATTGGTCCTCAATCCAGCCTTTGAAGACAAAGCAATTTTCGATTGGATGGCCTACCACTTGGTGATAGGGGCAATAATTGGGATTATTGGCCTCACCGGATTGCAATGGGCGTTTAGGATCTGGCAAGGTGATGAGCCTGTTGCGCACCGCCAGCTCAAACAGTCTCCTCGTTTTATCGCGGGAAAACGAATAAGGGCGCTTCAGTTTCTCATTAAAGAATCGTCGTCTATCGTCTTGGAGATCAGTTGGTTTCGGACCACTGGGTTGCTGCTGAGCATTGGCGACGAAGGTCGCTTTCCCTTTCCACTTTTCGTTTCGAGGTTCCACTTTCGAAGAAGATGGTCTATGACCCATCTTATCCATTTGGGCCAGCTTGTCAATCAAGGCCTGGAAGGTAGTTGGCTTGAAGAACATCATGAACTGGGATATGGTCGCCTGTGGATCAAGAGTACCCACGAACATGCCTACTGCAGGCGCTTCTTCGATGCGTTGCTCGCACTTCGACCATAGATTCCGCCACTGTATCGCGTACTGCACCCATGTTTCGCCTGGCTTCACTCTGGCGTTAATTAATGTGGTGATCGGGGTGTGCTCGCTAGCGCTTGCGAACCTTTGTGCGAACAGTAACTCCATTTCTACAAATGTCTTAACGGAGTCGTTCGGGAGCTCGGAGTACCATTCAAACGCTGTCTCCGACAAGCTGCCAACAAACTGGCGAAGCAGCAGTTTGTCGTCACCTCCGGTGTTGCCGCACAGAGCCCTAAATTGAGCAACGTGCTGGTGTGGATTCCCCATCCCCTTATATACATGGAATTTAGGGCTCGTATATCCTGGCGAGTACTTTATTTGGTCGTACCAACCCGGATAGGGTCGTCCATTCTTAACAATTTTCCCGGCCGCTTCGCTCGCCTGATGAGCTCGTATCTTCTGAGTGATATAGTCATCCAGGGCGGATTTGGAGATGGCCTCCTCCTTGGCTGCTGAACAAGCAGGAAGGGGGTTTGACGTCTCCCCTCGGTCGTCTTCGAGGATAATCGGAGTCTTCAGCTGGAGGATCCGGCTGTAACATCATCCCGACCATGTCTTGAAATAAAAGCGTCATTCGTTTTATGTTGGCAGCTTGTTCCGCTGCCTCTTTGTCCTTCTTCTGGAGGATTCTGCGGAGGAACTCAGCATCGGTTTGTTGTTCTTGACAATGCTCTGACGACGTCTCCGGGCTTTCTTTTGGCCCAGTGAGTGCGGCCATCTGTGTTAGCATCTCCTGGAGCTTCTGTTGTTGCTCCTGAGCTTTTGTTACTGATCGAGTGAGTGGTCGATGACCCATAGAGATACGGCTATTCTCTTTCCCGGATGCCATATAGACAGTGTGCACCACTAAGCCCCCAGATTTGGGGCGTTTAGATTCAGTGCCCTTAAGATTCGTCGCAGACACGGGAATTTTCTCTGGCCTTCCCCTTTTGTGAGCGGTCGAAGTTGAGGGAGCCGTTGCAGCGGGCACCCAAGTAGACGACACCTTTTGTGGTACAACAGGGTGGTCCTTCCCTTGCCGAACTTTCATCTTCTTCGGTTGGCGGGAGTAGTCTTGGTTGATCGCCGAGTCTTGGACCCTTTGCCAGATTTTATGAATTTTAGAGGACAGCCGCTAAGGGGGATGCTGTGGCTTCACTTTTGTAGCGTTCTCCATAGGTGGAGGAAATCTTTTTAGCACGGACTTCGGAGAGTTCTTGCATACTCTCCTGAGTGGTTCAAAGTTGTTCCCGGTTGGAACAGCAGCATCAATTTCCACCATCGGAGCTGGGGGAGTGGGTCCAGAAGGAGAGCTGCCCCCGGCCTTCCTTACTCGGCGCCAGTAACGACGGCGAGTATGTCATGCCGACGGGACCGGCTCAGTTATGGGGGTGGCTTTTTCATTCCCCCTACTCTGATAAGGGGCTATTGTCATCGTTAGCCTGTCGAAAACCAACGTCCGCTGAGAGTGGATGGCTAACCTGTCGAAGGCAGACTTTCGGACAGGGGTAGCAGTTTTGATGACTTCGCCTGGAACGGGAGCTGAAACGGTCAGTCTTGCAAAGACCGACTCCTTAGCAAGGGAAGTCGCTCTGATGACTTCAGGAACAGGAATGACTATCCGCTTTGGGATGGCCGCTTCAGGTATCGTGGGCTTCTTCACGGGTCCACTTGAGCTTTGGCCCAGTCTGTTGAAAACTGAGGCACTGGACTTGGGCGACCCGTTGAGAGGGACTGCGGTAGTTGTAAGCCGATCAAAGATCGACTTTTTCGAAGCTTCTTACGACGGCAATGGGGCGTTTAAGCTCATTGGTGGGAGCATGGTCCCAAAGAAAAGCCCAGTGGTGGCTTCCGTCACTTGGTCTACCGGCATCGTGAAAAGGGAGGCCGCTTGAGGCCCGTAGGTCACTCCTCCGGCGAGGACGGAGTGGGAGTTGTTGCAATCAGTGCAGTTGAAAGCCATTTTCTCTGCACGGGAGCAAGACACCAAATCTTAGTACCTCAAATCCAAGGGCAACCATATCAAACCGTGATTCGTTCGCGAACACGATACACGAAGTGTGGAGTGGAAAGAGGAAAAGGTCCCACCGGGCGTGCCAGAATCTGTTCTCCGCCGAAAGCCGGGAAAGACAAACGTCTTGCCTGAATTTGGGGGCATATGCTATTTGGTTTTATCCGTCCACCTCTCCGAAGATGAAAAGTTGATTTATGGTACCGTATATCGGAGGTTTAGACGGATGCGGCCGATGTAGCAGACTTCGTCAGATTTCCCCTCGTTTGAGGGGTTTTTGATTGTGGGGACGCTCTTCCCTGCAGGCGCAAGCCCCTGCAGTTAATTACGCTACCGTATCGCGGTAACCACTTTCTCCTTCTCTATATGGCCACTTCGTGCGTGTATGATTTTTTTATTTTTGGTTGCCCGTGGATTGTATACAGAGACTAATTTATGTTGTCGCCCGTAGAGCGTGGATTAGTCCAAATCCGTATTTTCTTAGATTTGGGTTTGGGTTGGATTTAAGGATCGTTAATCTCATTTGAGACTAAGATCAACTTAAACGTTTGTTAAAGATACGTTAGTCTAATTTTAGACTAAGATCAACTTAACAATTTGTAATGATACGTTAGTCTAATTATAAACTAAGATCTTAACAGGATCATTTAGATCCAACAAAAGAGCATTTGGGCTCTATTGTTTTAGTTTAGGGACTTTGCGGTCCATAAGTTTAAGGACATTGTCGTCCGTGACAGTTTAAAGACGTCATAGTCTATAAAGTTTAAAGACATCATAGTCTATGAGTTTAAGGAACTCACAGTCTATGGTAGTTTAGAGACATCATATCTGTAAAGTTTAAGGACATCATAGTCCATGAGTTTAAGGACCCCACAGTCCGTGAAATATCTGGTTGTCGGGACCCGTCACCTCTCTGAAGACGTTGAAGGATTACAACGACAAATATCAGAGGAGTGAAGAGATATACCCTTGAACCAATATTGGTTGGGAGATCTGTAGTCCAATTTGGGACTAAGATCAAAGATTTGTGAGCATATGGGCTCAATTAATCTGAATTAGGGATAAGTGGCCAACTTGGGCTCGGCCTATTCAGTTAAAATGTTAGACATTTAATTAGGCTCAGTCCTTTTTCATTTAACAATACTGAGCATTGGTTCTGACAACTTTTTGCCTTTTATTGAATGCTGAGCACTCATTATGGCTCTGGGCTTTATCATTTAAAGAACAATTTAGCGCACACGTGAGGAGTACGTGGCGCGCTTGGCGCTGAGCGCCAGTCAATAAGCGCAGAGCGCTTCTGTTAAGTAGCGCACACGTGAGGAGCACGTGGCGTGCTTGGCGCTGAGCGCCAGTCAATGAGCGCAGAGCGCTTCTGTTTAAGTAGCGTACACGTGAGGAGCACGTGGCGCGCTTGTTGCTAAGCGCCAGACAATGAGTGCAGAGCGATTCTTGTGAAATAGCGCACACGTGAGGAGCACGTGGCACGCTTGGCGCTGTGCGCCGGACTTGGAGCGCTGGGGTGCTTCTTTAAATTTGGAGCGCTAAGGCTCTGCAGCGCTGTGCGCTAGATTTGGAGCACTAAAGCGCTTCGTTTAATTGGAGCACTGGGGCTCTTTTTAGGCAACTCTGCTCTCTGAGAATTAAATTCTCTCTTATAAGAGACTTTGTCTCATGGATCTAAGAATAAAGTTCTTATTTTATAGGAGATATTTCAATCTCTTATGTTTTTGGTGAAAAGCTTTGCCTTTATGGATCTGTGATCCTAAGAGAATTGAATTATTCTATCCCTTTTATAATGATATGTTATGATCTCTTTGTGAAAGATATTTTCCATATAGATCTATGATCTAGTATAAGAACTAAGTTCTTTTTCTGATGAGATGCTTTGATCTCTTTATTTTACCTTGAAGAAATTCTTCTTCTGCCAAGAGCTTGCTTTTCTTTCTCAAAGTTTGGGGGGGTTCCTCTCCCTTTTTCTCTTTCGATTTGAAAGCTTATGGGGAGGTCTCTCTATGCAAGACTTGAAGTCTTGGGTCCTTTATATAGTAGAGGCTGATTTGTTGAATCAGTTGAAGATATCTTTTCTCTAATTTATTTGGGGATGTTTCCCCCGTTGGATCTTTGATCCAAGGGCTTCTGATTTACCGAAGGCAATTTTTTTTTTTAACAAGATTGGGAAATCTTTTCCTATATAGAATTTATTCTGTATCTTGGTGATTTTTAATCACCATTGGATCATTGATCCAACGGTGCTCTGATTTACAGAGCACAATCTTTCCTGTTTGGAAAGATTCTGAGGAGTATTTCCTTAACAGATTTTATTATGAATTTTGATGATTTATCATCTTCGTTGGATCTTTGATCCAACGGTGGAGAACATTTAGTTCTGGCGCTTGGCGCTCTCGTGCTTTGCACGTGAGCGCTGCTTCAGAGTCTTTAACTCTTTAGCGTTGGCGCTCGGCGCTCTCGTGCTTTGCATGTGACGCGCTGCCTCAGAGTCTTTGACTTATGGCGCTGGCGCTCAGTGCTCTCGTGCTTTGCACGTGAGGCGCTGCCTCAGAGTCTTTGACTCATGGCGTTGGCACTCAGCGCTCTCGTGCTTTGCACGTGAGGCGCTGCCTCAGAGTCTTTGACTCATTAGCGCTGGCGCTCAGCGCTCTTGTGCTTTGCACGTGAGGCACTGCCTCAGAGTCTTTGACTCATGGCGCTGGCGCTCAGCGCTCTCGTGCTTTGCACGTGAGGCGCTCAGCGCTCTCGTGCTTTGCACGTGAGGCGCTGCCTCATTACTGAAAGTGTTTTTTCACCTTCCTTCTCCACTTTTCCTGAGTCAAGCTTCTCTTTCCCAGAGCTTGGAAATAGTTCCATCATGCACAGCATTTTTTGTGCCTTGACTTAAATGTCTCCCTTCATAATCTGAAGCAATGCTTCTTTTCTCTCTCATTTTCAGAGAATCATTTAAATAGAGAAGAGCTATGGGTTGTAATCGCCTACATGCTCGCCGTCAGCCATGGGAGGTGCCCATTGAGGAAATTGTTCCTCATTTTGCTGCGCGCTTGGTGAACCCTATTCTTACGGATAACTAATGCGACACAGTGCTGCACAAGCTCTTGACTCGTATAGGATCTCATCTCCCCATCGGCTACATTTGGCTCCGGATGGTTTTCTTGTCTGTGATCAATGATATTCCCCCTCCTCCGGCGGAGATGAATCCGGCAATGCTAGACGCCACGGAAGACAAGATCGAGTGCTTCCACGAGGCACTTTTGATCACCACAGCTCTGAGGGATCACTCTATCCGGCTGCTAAGCCAGATACAGGCTCAGCGGTTCGTCATGTCTGCCTTTACTGATGGGTGCGGTGCTGACCGATGGGTAGCTACTCCTCGTGAAGATCGCCGCTTTGTCATGGTGGAGAAGGCAGAGAGGGAGTTAGATAATTTTATCCATAGTTTTGTGAATCCCTGTTCTTTCGATCCCATGTTTGGTGATCTATTTCCTGTAGAATAAAATGTTCAATTAAATGCTTTTTTTTTGTCGTTGAACACTTGTTCTTCCTCTGATGTGTGCATGTGCGTACATGAATGAGCCTGGTTTCACACATATCTGTAAACAAAACTTAAGCCGGCATAAACAGAAACTAATAGCTCTTGGCCGAAGATTTTGGCAGGAACACTCAGCTTCACTTTTTCTTCAGTTTATGTATGCCACTTATTTAGACATTTTCTTTATTGTATTTACTTTCCAGCATAAGCTTATGTATTTGTAAATATTGGAAGTTGAATATAAATAAAAATGTTTGTTGAAAAATTTTACAGTCTCCATTTATTCTTGTATTTTGTATTATTGTTTCAATACGCTTAGTATATTTATTTAGGAAATGACCTCTGGATAAATATGTCGTGGGCTTGCCACGTCATCGTTTCCATCTACTGGGAAGCGGGGTGTGACATGCGGTATATTGTCATTGCAGCAGGAAACAGCAGCCAAAGTAGCAAACACTCATAACATGCCTATCCAGAATGCCCAGCGTCGCTAAGGGTATATAGATTGCTCGTACTTCCGTGAAAGAGATCGTCATAATGGCTCACATAGTGAGGGAGATAGGATCCATCCCTCAACCTCCTTATGTGCATGATCCAAGCGCACATCGTATGGCAACGTGCTATGATATAAAATTCTCTCACTGAGAGCGTACGCTATTAAGGTTATACCATACGGACCCAAGTCTAATCACACTGTGATTGACTTGCCCGACCATATCGCTCTGCGATATGCTTAGTGAAAATAGCGGAAGACTATACGAAAATAGTCCTAAAGGGAGGTGAATAGGACTATACTACTAATATGCCCAAATTAAAAATTCTACACTTGCAAATAGGATATCACAAAAGCAAAGCTTAAACACAAGATATGTCAAGTCGATATTAGACCTAAGCAATCATACAATTGTGAAAATGTGAACAACAAGCAAGGATAATAGTAGCAAGTAATGAGCACATAGAGCAAGTGGACAAGTATGCTATTTCTAATTAAGTATACTTGCAAGCAACCAATTAAGCACAATATAAAATGCAAGTAATAAAAAAAAGATAGAGAAATTGCAAACTCAAGGCACACAAGGATTTTAGAGTGGTTCGAGAGATCCCCTAGTCCACTTTCTTTAGGCGCACGAGCCCGTTCCACTAATCACGTCTTTTTCAGAGATACACACGTTGCCCACCGGCAACCCAACACGTCTCTACCGAGACAACACGTTGCACACCCGCAAGCTCATACGTCTCCACCGAGACTACACGTCTCCTAAAAAGACACACTTCTTACAAGCTTGAACCCCTTCTCTCTACAAATCCATGTGCTCACGCGTGAGCTCTTCTTCCTTCAATCAAGCTCTTCTATCTTACAAAGCACTCTTGCACTCAAGAATTCTCTCAATGAAGAAAGAAGGCAAATTACAATCAGAAGATTACTCTCAAAAGAGTTTTACAATTGAAGCACTGATACTCAAGAAGAATGGAATATCAAACTAGAAGCTCTTGAATGATTTTATGTGAAAGAGTGATTTTAGATAAGCAAATGAATATTTGATCAAACTCTCACAAGAGATAAGGTTTTTCTTTTCAAGATCACTTTAGAATATAGATAGTTGAAATTTTTAAGTGATTGGGGCTTAAAATACTAACACAAAACCTTTTTATAGCCCCAAAAGAAAACTAGCCGTTTAAGCCAAAAACACAAATCAACAGTATCGACAAATATCTGAAGAAGGTTTGGGAAGACACCTGTGTAAGTCCATATTGCGACCCCCGGTGCTTACGGGGAGGCGGAAACGGTATAAAAAAACGAATTTTTATCGCAAGAGGCAACATGGACTAAACAAGGTCGGGATCGTTGTCTAAACTAAAACTAGTATACAAGCTAAAGAGAGTTAGCTACTATGGAAGATGGTTATACCTAAACTTGAACTCCTTCTTCTTTAAACCTTGTAGAGGTTGATGGTTCTCTTTTCGTCGCCTTCTCCCGTCGAAGATGGATCCACCTCGAAGGTTCGACCTTTGGGCTCTTCCTCGATCTTTGAGTGAACTAGGGTTTCCGGCTTGCTAAACCTTCATCCTAGAATGAGTAGAGAGTGATTAGGGTTTGCTTTTCTTTCTAAAGAGAATGATTCTCAACACATGAGAAGGTTTCTCTTTGCTAGAGGAAGAAGAAGATGAAATGAGGAGAGAGAGAGGTTATGATAGAATGAGCTCAATTATTTCTTTCTTGCAACCATATTGCAAAAGAAAAGAATTATCTAAATGATAATAATTGAAATAAGAATAGTTGATGGTAAATATGGAATGACCACTATCATACTTCTTTAAATGAAGTGTAAGCATGAATCAAGGAAGACTTTCAAGGCATGATGGTGGTCAAAGGTCAACAAGTCAACCAAGGTCAACAAGTCAACAAAAATCTACCATAACATAATTCTTATTTAATTACTATTATTAATAGATAATACATAAATCCATTAGGGTTTGGAAAATGAAGACTGTCAACTGTGCATACGCACCCGTTCCGAAACCCTAATGAAAAACCTCATTCTCCGCCTCAAGCAACTGTGCATACACACCTGCATTCTCGTTCCGAGGAACAAGAATACCAAGATATAAAAGCAACCCCCAAAACATATACCAGTATCTGGCTCAAACCAGAGCCTGCCAGTATAATCCGTCCGGACTCCAAACGTGCACAAGTGCGCGGATGAGAACGAACCCTGTCGCAAAACCATGCGACCTCTACTCTGTTTTGCCCAGAGGCGAATACCCTCTGTGTGGGACTCTAAAGACTCGACACTACGCTGGCAGTGGGTTTAACCACAGACCGCAAGTGGCACTAGCTGTGCGTAACGGTCCCCAGGTAGATGTCGACAAGAAGGCTGACGAGGTGAAACCCCATCTGAACTCCTACTGAGTCTGAATGTGACATTCTCCGTACAGTCCGGTCTGTTCGTCTGATACATCGCATGGCGGGCCTAGGGGGCGGTAAAACGTCAGTCCCCCAATAGCGGTACAAGTCGTGTCGGAGTGAAGCCCAAAACACCCTGAGATAACACTGGAAACCTACCAGTATATCTCGCTTGCCCTGGCCAGGGACTACTCGTGTAATGGCTCTCCTAGACACAGCGCGATGTCAACCCCCAATACCGGGAGAGACGAATCCTGTCTAACCGTCACTGCCTCCAAGTGCTTCGGGACTGCACCCAACCACCACCTGTTTGCACGACTCCTTTGAGCCGTGGTAGGGTAGTGATCAAAGTGCAGTGGGAACACACTCGAGGCGAAGTGTCAGTGTCAAGTCAGCGGACTAAGCTGTACTCATGTCACCTGGGAACTGATAACTGACGATAGGTATAATACCAACCTGTCAGTTCCCGACGAGTCCTGTCCAGTGTACTCGTAACCCAACGAGCACCCGTATACTATCTCCAGTACGACGTACTGATGGCTGTGGGACAGACCATCTCCCACACTGGGATGAGAAGCGCATACGCTAGTCTACTCCGGAGTATCGATGCCCTGTCTCGATAGTCCTACGACTAGGGACCTGTATAAGGATGTGCTTATCGATTACCCAGCCCCCACTAGTGTGACTGCCATCACAACGCTGGTAATCAAGCAAAGATCCTAAGGGCTCCACTAATGCGTATAAGTGATATACTGAAATAAACACAAGTACACATTGAAGTAGAAACAAACCAAGTAGCATACTACTATATTGAGCAAGATTGTTTATACAAGGTGAATATCCCAAGCTTCCATCAAGTAATATACAAACTAGTATGATACAGTAATGGCCTCTAGGGCATATACACTAACAATCTCCCACTTGCACTAAGGCCATGTACTGGCGTATCGAAGACCTATCATCTCGATCAGCCGCTCGAACTGAGTCTGGGGTAGGGCCTTGGTGAATGGATCTGCAGTGTTCTCTTCTGAAGCAACCCTCCGAACCTCGATCTCCTTGCGATCCACGATCTCCCTGATCAGGTGATACCGCCTCAAGATGTGCCTGGATCTCTGATGGGACCTGGGTTCCTTTGCTAAAGCTATAGCCCCGTTGTTGTCGCAATACAGAGGTACTGGGTCAACAATGGACGGAACCACCTGAAGTTCTTTTAAGAACTTCCTTATCCAGACAGCTTCTTTTGCGGCATCAGATGCAGCGATGTATTCCGCTTACATAGTCGAGTCTGCAACGGTTTCCTGTTTGGAACTCTTCCAACACACCGCCCCTCCATTGAGGGTAAAGACAAAACCCGACATGGACTTGGAATCATCCTTGTCACTCTGGAAGCTGGAGTCAGCAAAGGCCTCAATCTGGAGGTCTTTTCCGCCATACACCAAGAACATCTCCTTAGTCCTCCTCAGGTACTTGAGAATGTTCTTTACCGCTATCCAATGTTTCTCCCCAGGGTTTGACTGATACCGGCTTACTACACTCAGTGCATAAGCTACATCCGGTCTGGTACACAACATCGCATACATTATAGAGCCTACCGCAGAAGCGTAGGGTATAATAGACATGCGATCCCTCTCCAAATCAGTCTTGGGAGACATCTCTTTAGAGAGGGTGATCCCGTGACAAGCCGGTAAGTTACCGCGCTTGGAATCTTCCATACTGAATCTTTTCAGTACGGTGTCGATGTACCTGGACTGTGAAAGTCCTAATATCCTCTTGGATCTATCACGATGGATCCGGATCCCCAGGATGTAAGAGGCATCACCCAGGTCTTTCATGGAGAACCTGTGTGACAAGAAACCCTTGACAAATTGTAGCATAGGAATGTCATTTCCTATTAAGAGAATGTCATCCACGTATAAAACAAGGAATACTACAGTTCTCGCTACAAATCTACTATAGATGCATGGTTCATCTGGATTTTTGATAAAGTCAAATTCCTTGACCGTCTCATCAAAACAGATGTTCCAACTCCGCGATGCCTGCTTTAGTCCATAGATGGACTTAAGCAACTTGCACACCTTTCCGCTGCTCCCACTCTGAATGAAACCCTCTGGCTGATCCATATAGACACACTCCTCTAAATTTCCATTTAGAAAAGCGGTTTTTACGTCCATCTGCCAAATCTCATAATCGTGGAAGGCAGCAATGGCAAGAAGGATCCGAATGGATTTCAGCATAGCCACTGGAGAAAAGGTTTCGTCGTAGTCCAAGCCAGGTCTTTGACGGAAACCCTTTGCTACAAGTCTAGCTTTATAGGTCTCAACCTGTCCATCTACACCAATCTTCCTTTTGAAGATCCACTTGCATCCTACGGGTTTTACCCCGTCTGGAGCAATGTCCAACGTCCATACTTTGTTGGTGTACATGGACTCCATTTCGGTCCGCATTGCATCCAGCCATTTTACCGAGTCAATGCTCTGAACGGCCTGCTGGAAGCTAGTAGGCTCATCATAGTCTATGATGCAATCCTCTCTATCCCCGTCTATGAGAAAACCGTAGTATCTCTCGGGCGGATGAGACTGCCTACTACTTCTGCGGAGCGGCATAGGAATGTCCTGTTCTTTTGAACCCTCTGGTTCCACTAAGCTTTCAGTAATAGTCTGAGGTTCTGGAATTTCATCCAGTTCTACTGCGCTCCCACTTATCTGATTTTCCAAAAACTCAGTTTCCAAGAAGTGGGCATGACGAGAAACAAGGACTTTTTGCTCCTCTGCGTAATAGAATAGATACCCCTTGGAGTTCTTTGGGTATCCCACAAACTTGCACTGTACTGAGCGTGCCTCGAGCTTGTCCGCATGCTGCTTTTTTACAAAAGCCGGACATCCCCATGTCTTAAAGGCTTTAAGACAGGGTTTCTTCCCACTCCACATCTGATATGGTGTGGTAGGCACAGTCTTAGTAGGAACTTGGTTCAAGAGATGTGCAGCTGTTTCTAGTGCATATCCCCAGAAAGATCGCGGTAACTCAGCCTTACTCATCATGGAACGAACCATATCCAATAGGGTTCGATTCCTCCTTTCTGATACACCGTTATGTTGCGGAGTGTATGGAGGAGTACGCTGAGAGAGAATACCATTCTCTTTTAAATAGTCCAGGAACTCGGCACTCAAGTATTCACCACCTCGATCCGATCTTAGGATCTTGATACTTTTGCCTGTTTGTTTTTCAACTTCATTCTTGTAATCCCGAAATTTCTCAAAGGCCTCGGATTTGTGCTTCATTAAGAAGACATGTCCATACCTAGAGAAATCGTCTGTGAAAGTAATGAAGTATGAATAACCGCTTCGGACATGTGTAGACATTGGACCACACACGTCACTGTGTATGAGTCCCAAGAGCTCGCTCGCTCTTTCTCCGTGTCCAGTGAACGGAGTCTTTGTCATCTTTCCCATAAGACAAGATTCACAAGTGGCATAAGACTGATACTCGAACGGATCCAAGTATCCTTCTTTATGTAACTTAGTCAACCGTGTCTCATTGATGTGACCCAGTCTACAATGCCATAAGAAAGCCTGATTGATATCTGGAGACTTTCTTTTGTGTGTATTCTGGACATTGAAAATCTGTGGTTGGTTTAATACGTATATACCATTGCTCAGTGTACCTGACCCAATCAGAACTTGATTAAGGTGAATGTTTACAACATTACTTACAAACGCAAATTCATAACCTTCTTTAGAAACCAAAGATACAGAAATGATATTACAAGTTGCGTTGGGTACAAAAAAGCAATTACGCAAAACCAAAACATGCCCATCTGTCATTCCCAGGTGATAGTCCCCCACGGCTTTAGCATCCATGCTAGCTCCATTCGCAACTCTGAGGGTCATGTCACCTGCCTTCAAAAACCTACGGTTTCTCAACGCCTGCAAAGAATTACAGATATGAGATCCTGATCCGGTATCCAATACCCAGGAAGTAGAGTTTATAGAAAGACAGTTTTCAATAACATACACACCTGAAGCTGAAGCCGCAACCTGCTTCAGTTCCTGTGTCCTGGCTTTCCAAGCCCTGCAATCTTTCTTCCAGTGTCCACTCTTGTGACAATAGAAGCATTCCTCTTTACCAACAAGCTTCCCCGCTATCTTTGTTGCCTTTTCCTTTCCCTTCGTACCCACTTTACTAACACCGCCCCTTGGTTTGGCGGGGGCTTTCCTCTTCTTTCCCTTGGCTTTCGCCTTGGACCTAGAAGAAGAAGATCCTCCTACAAACAAAGTGGATGTATCCCTACCCTTCTGTAGGGTGCCCTCTGCGCTCCTCAGCAGGTTGAGGAGTTCTGAAAGTTCAACTTCCTTTTCTTGCAAGTTGAAATTCAGTATGAACTGGGCGTAAGTGGATGGAAGGGACTGGAGAATTATATCCGTATAAAGTTCACTGTCCAACGTGGTCCCAAGTTCCGCGAGCTCCTCAGTGTAGCCAATCATCTTAAGCACGTGGTCCGCTACCGATGATCCGACGGCCAACTTTGTCGAAAATAACTTCTTCGACACTTCGTATCTTGCGATACGAGACTGCTCTCCATACAGTTCTTTTGTATGAAGAAATATGGATTCCAAATCCATATTCTCGTGCCTCTTCTGATGGTCGTTGTCCATCGAGGCAAGTACGAGGCATCTGGCCTTCGCGCTGTCAATCTCCCAAGTCTTACGGATTTCCTTATCCGCGACGCTGGAGGTGGGACCTGGGACGGGGGGAGCTTTGGTGGTAAGAAGATACCCCAGCTTGTCGTAAGAGATTGCCAATTTGACATTCCTGAGCCAATCTTTGTAGTTTGGCCCTGTCAATATGTTTTTATCTAGAAGTAACTTAAGTCCAGTCATTTCGATTTGGTCGCTGCAGGGGGAGAGAAGAAACACTTAGCACGATGCTCTTGCAAGTTTAGAATGGTTTTTAATTTGTCTAAACAGGATGGCTCCCACTGTCTCTCGAATCCCTCCTCAAACCACAAAGGAAGAATTAGCCGGGATCAATCCCACCGTACAATACTTGCTTAACCGTTCAGCCAGGCCAGTGTCGGTACTTCGAGGGAGGTTTTCCAACGCTTTCGCGAAGTTCCTTAATTTAAGAACCTCTTTTCCCTGGGGGCGTAGCCCCGCTAACACCTTTCTAGGCACCTACTAGGTTTATAGCATTGATCGTTTAGTGAGAAATTTCCCGAGGAGTAGCATATACTCACAGTAGGATCGGGATCCAAATATCATCGCGTGACGAAAATGAAGGAATCCTACCATAATCATCACACTCCAAATGGTATGCAAATCTAGCAAGTTTCAGTACTTATGAAACTCCCGATGTGGATTTTTGCCCCATGCTCTTATGACCTTGACTTTGGCCAACAAATCATAAGTCACATGTCAAGTTCTTCCCGTCGTTCTCCAGGTTAATTTGAATCCACCCGTACATACCCTTGACTTTGGCCAACAAGACAGTACGACTGTTCCAAATCAACGCATCTATCTATGCTGCACATGAATATCCAATAGCTACCAATCACTATGCCTTGACTTTGGCCAACAAACACAGCTTGAATACTATTGACTATTTATGTGAAACGACGGAGGGCTACGAATGGTTTTGGCGAAACCGTGAACGTAGTGAACTTGATATAATCGATGGAACGAGATAGCTTTTAGAAGGAGTGGCTCAAGCTCCGCATTTAAAAGTTAGTTTTTGAAAAGAACCGAGTGGTTTTTCGAAAGTGTTCCATCGACTTAAACTTGGTTTATTATCTTGCATTAGTTCTTTTAATGCGTGATATTCTTGCATTAGTTCTTTTAATGCGTCCCATCATTTAATCCTACCATTGCAGAAAACAACCAAAATATGACGTACGCTTATGCCATTCGCATTCGCCACGGGGTCCCGTCATCACTCGTTAGGTTACTTAACTAACGACAGAGCGGGGGCTGGGCTAGCGCGGCTGTAAAACATAAGCAACGCCTAAATAGAAAGCAATGATAGACATTACAGATCACAGATGAATACATTGGATATACTAGCAATCCGCAATCCTTTCGAGCCTGAAACGAAAAGCGGATAACACGGTCGCGGTGAATAGCCAAATACCCCACCCAAGACCCCTACGGGTGCGGCAAACTACCCGCCAAGTTCCCGGAAGTTTGTGCACCCCACCATGGGTCTATCCTAGGAGCAAAAACAGTAAAAAGAATTATACAATGACGGCTACAACCCCGACCCGGTTGTGCGGCCAAACAAATAATATAATTACATCAATTTACATTTACAATGAATGAAAGAAAAACAAAAGCTCATCTCACATCCACCCCGGCTATTCACCCGCGACAGTCCAACACATTCATATACACATTCCAGCACATTACAGATCATGTATAACCCCGACTAATCGACTTATAGCGATTAGCCGACGTTCAATACATGCAAACATCACAGATATAACCAACATAGCCAAAGTGCAGTGAAGTTCGGAAAAAAATACGGAATTATAGGACCCCAAAAGGAAATTTCTTTTCTGGAAAATCTGGGTACATATAATATATTTTAAAAATCCCAAAACCAACACATAAACACTCTGCACGAAAATCGATGGACAGAAGAATACAAAGCGCGGCGCTTCCGCCGCACATGCCTACCTCGTGCGGCGGAAGCGCGGCGGCTAAAGGGAATTAGGTCATCGTTTTTCATGGGTGCACTTACAAAACCCTGAGACGATTTTACAAGTATAAAGTTTTTCATTTTGAGCCAAAAAAATTTCAACAGAAACTCAGGTTTTGTAATATTTCCGGTTTTGTGATTTTTCGTTTCCGAACTTCGTTACACTTCACTACCAAGCTAGTTTAAGTTTAGTTAGGCTCTGATACCACTGTAAGTCCATATTGCGACCCCCGGTGCTTACGGGAGGCGGAAACGGTATAAAAAAACGAATTTTTATCGCAAGAGGCAACATGGACTAAACAAGGTCGGGATCGTTGTCTAAACTAAAACTAGTATACAAGCTAAAGAGAGTTAGCTACTATGGAAGATGGTTATACCTAAACTTGAACTCCTTCTTCTTTAAACCTTGTAGAGGTTGATGGTTCTCTTTTCGTCGCCTTCTCCCGTCGAAGATGGATCCACCTCGAAGGTTCGACCTTTGGGCTCTTCCTCGATCTTTGAGTGAACTAGGGTTTCCGGCTTGCTAAACCTTCATCCTAGAATGAGTAGAGAGTGATTAGGGTTTGCTTTTCTTTCTAAAGAGAATGATTCTCAACACATGAGAAGGTTTCTCTTTGCTAGAGGAAGAAGAAGATGAAATGAGGAGAGAGAGAGGTTATGATAGAATGAGCTCAATTATTTCTTTCTTGCAACCATATTGCAAAAGAAAAGAATTATCTAAATGATAATAATTGAAATAAGAATAGTTGATGGTAAATATGGAATGACCACTATCATACTTCTTTAAATGAAGTGTAAGCATGAATCAAGGAAGACTTTCAAGGCATGATGGTGGTCAAAGGTCAACAAGTCAACCAAGGTCAACAAGTCAACAAAAATCTACCATAACATAATTCTTATTTAATTACTATTATTAATAGATAATACATAAATCCATTAGGGTTTGGAAAATGAAGACTGTCAACTGTGCATACGCACCCGTTCCGAAACCCTAATGAAAAACCTCATTCTCCGCCTCAAGCAACTGTGCATACACACCTGCATTCTCGTTCCGAGGAACAAGAATACCAAGATATAAAAGCAACCCCCAAAACATATACCAGTATCTGGCTCAAACCAGAGCCTGCCAGTATAATCCGTCCGGACTCCAAACGTGCACAAGTGCGCGGATGAGAACGAACCCTGTCGCAAAACCATGCGACCTCTACTCTGTTTTGCCCAGAGGCGAAAACCCTCTGTGTGGGACTCTAAAGACTCGACACTACGCTGGCAGTGGGTTTAACCACAGACCGCAAGTGGCACTAGCTGTGCGTAACGGTCCCCAGGTAGATGTCGACAAGAAGGCTGACGAGGTGAAACCCCATCTGAACTCCTACTGAGTCTGAATGTGACATTCTCCGTACAGTCCGGTCTGTTCGTCTGATACATCGCATGGCGGGCCTAGGGGGCGGTAAAACGTCAGTCCCCCAATAGCGGTACAAGTCGTGTCGGAGTGAAGCCCAAAACACCCTGAGATAACACTGGAAACCTACCAGTATATCTCGCTTGCCCTGGCCAGGGACTACTCGTGTAATGGCTCTCCTAGACACAGCGCGATGTCAACCCCCAATACCGGGAGAGACGAATCCTGTCTAACCGTCACTGCCTCCAAGTGCTTCGGGACTGCACCCAACCACCACCTGTTTGCACGACTCCTTTGAGCCGTGGTAGGGTAGTGATCAAAGTGCAGTGGGAACACACTCGAGGCGAAGTGTCAGTGTCAAGTCAGCGGACTAAGCTGTACTCATGTCACCTGGGAACTGATAACTGACGATAGGTATAATACCAACCTGTCAGTTCCCGACGAGTCCTGTCCAGTGTACTCATAACCCAACGAGCACCCGTATACTATCTCCAGTACGACGTACTGATGGCTGTGGGACAGACCATCTCCCACACTGGGATGAGAAGCGCATACGCTAGTCTACTCCGGAGTATCGATGCCCTGTCTCGATAGTCCTACGACTAGGGACCTGTATAAGGATGTGCTTATCGATTACCCAGCCCCCACTAGTGTGACTGCCATCACAACGCTGGTAATCAAGCAAAGATCCTAAGGGCTCCACTAATGCGTATAAGTGATATACTGAAATAAACACAAGTACACATTGAAGTAGAAACAAACCAAGTAGCATACTACTATATTGAGCAAGATTGTTTATACAAGGTGAATATCCCAAGCTTCCATCAAGTAATATACAAACTAGTATGATACAGTAATGGCCTCTAGGGCATATACACTAACAACCTGTCGCTAAAGGCAAAAGACCCCAACAGCTATAAACGGTAGCTTTTTGAAACTTTTTCTACTGCAAACGTTTGTCCGTGATAGCTTCCAACGTCTGTTCATGTAGCTTCAGACGTCTGTCGATCTTTTCAAAGAAGGCAATCAAAAACACAGATCGTCAACAAACGTCTGAAGGACAATGGGCAGACGTATGAAGAACAAAAAAAATATTTTGAAAACCTTCGGTAAACGTCTGTCCATATGAACTGCAGACTTCTGTCTCTCATAAAAAAGGGGCCCTATGAAAACACAGAGAATAGACAGATATCTGAATAAGCAAGGGACAAACGTCTGTATCTTATAAAAATAGGCCATATGAAACCACAGAGAATAGACAGACGTCTGAATAAGAAAGGGACAGGCGTTTGAAGCACAAAACGTATGAAAACTGATATTTCTGACATTTGGGGATTTTGTAAAAACACAGAAAGACGACAGACGTCTGAAGTGTAAAAACTCAGAAACATGTGTTTTGTGATAAAAAAAAACAATTTTAAATCAAAACCCCCAAAGTTCATATAATGTAAAACGTTTGTGCAAGCGTGTGTGAGTGTTTAAGAGCTCTAAATGATATAAACCATATTCTATAGAGTACTTACAAAAATGCCTATGTCGGAATCGCAAATTCTTCGAATTCTTGAATCTTTGTCGTCTCAAGCTCTCGAACTTTGACGTGCGCTTGAACTTGGCTTCATAGCTTCATACCTTTAAACTTGGACACATCACTCACAAGTGTTTTTCGATGAATCTTCAATTTGACTTCGAGTCATAACGCTTCAAACTAGAACTTGGCATCTTGGTGCAACCCTCATTTGAGATACGCGATTTCGTGGCCCTAAACGATGGAATTTCGCGATTCCGGGAGAAGTCAATGTAATGCCTGTGGCATATCCATTGACCTAGACGATTTTGCGAAATCTTCGATTTGGATGGTGGAACATGTGAATCGGACAAAATTTGACAGTTCTGACTGCATCACTTCTTAGCTACTCATAGCTAGATCTTGACAAATTGAGAAGCACCCGTCCATATCCTCCAACCTTTATTAGATATATCGTTTATGCTCAATTTCCTCCATCCTCCTTTATAGAGCTTCGTCTCGAGATATCCGATAACCTAAAATGCAATCTCAAAGACCAAGCTCATCATATACAGTGTTATGAAATATAAGCAAGTTAATAAGCATCAGTATATGAATATTCATTGTTTTTGCTATCACAATCATGAATAGTATATCAATAGCAAGATATAACTCAAACTCAAAGCATGAGATATTGATATACTAAATATATATACATGGTATAAGAGAAGCAATATATAGATCACATGTATATACAAATTCAAATTGTGAATTATCAAAACAATGAATGAGAGTAATATATCAATATCAAGAATATAACACAAGTATAACATGAGATATTGATATATTACTCGATATATACAAGATATAGGATAAGCAAGCTAAATATCAAGTGTATACGAGTTTAGTGTCGATAGGATAAAGCAATATAAGCAAGTGACACTAAACGAACTATTCATATTTAAGCTATCATCAAAACAAAATGAAAGGATCATCAAAAACCATAAACTATCACCTAGGATCTCCCGACAAGCTCGCACCCCGTGTGACGAGTCAGACCCCTAGTCCGGCTATATTTAAACAGGTAAAGTGACCATGGGATAACCACTTCGGTCGCTTGGCCTATAGCACATGGCAACCTCATCCCGACCCAGTTAAGACGACTCTTTTAAGTGCTCCCACTGTCACCATACCCAGTATACAACATCACAGTCATTGCTCCTAGCAGATGACGTAGCACTTAGTCTTTCCTTCGTATGTTTCCTTAGTATAAAGGGGATCTCTCGTGTGAGGGAAAGTTCCTACTTGCTGAAGTATCCTTGTTAAATATGTTCCCTGCACACATCGTGTATCCCGTACACTTCGTGTACTTGTATACTTGTACTCCATGTCTAAAATAGTCAAACAAAATATAGAAATATCCATCCCAAATAATAAAGAAAGATAGCAATACACAATCAATCTTAAAATATGCATTTATAAAAGTCGCCACCCATAAATGTATAATGCCAAACATAGTAGAAAGTCACTACATGTCTAAATACATGTACGTCACCAAGGACGTAGTTCTAAGGCTCTAGTATGTTGTACAAAGTGCTCATCGGCTATTCCATTTATCAGTGGGTCCGTGACCATATGATCCATAGGGATGTACTGCAACTTGACTTCCTCTTCCCCTTGCTTCCTAATAAAATGGTACCGAATCTGAATATGCTTTGACTTGCTGTGGCACTTCGCATCCTTCGAGCATGCAATTGCCAACATGCTATCACAATTAAGTATCACCTTATCCTTTGCATGTGGCACTATAGTCGAATTCTCCAAGAATCTTCGTAACCAAACCGCCTCTTGTGCCGCTGCACTTGCCACTACGTATTCTGCCTCTATGATGGAAAGGGAAATGCAATCATGCTTCTTACTATACCAAGAGATGGCCCTACCATTGAGTAAGAAGGCATATCCTAACGTGGACGCTGGCTCATCTAGATCGTCATCCTAGTCGACATCTGTATAGCCCCGCAGGCGAGTGTCTAATCCTCCATAGCACAAAATATAGCGGGCTGTCCCACTTAGGTACCGCAAGATCCGCTTTACCCCCTTCTGTTCACCGCCGAAAGACACGACCGGGACATTATGATGTCTGGCCTGAATTTGAGGGCAGATACTATTTGGATTTATCCGTACACCTCTCCGAAGATGCCAAGTTGATTTATGACACCGTATATCGGAGGTTTGGACGGATGCGGCCGTTGTAGCAGACTTCGTCAAATTCCCTCTCATTTGCGAGGGGGTTTTGATTATGGGAACGCTCTTCCCTCCAGGCGCAAGCCCCTGTAGTTAATTATATTATCGCATCACGATAACCACTTTCTCCTGCTCCAGAGGTTCACTTCGTGTCGTGTGTGTTTGTTTTATTTTTGATTGCCCGTGGATTGTGTACGGAGATTAATTTATATTGTCTCCCATAGGGCGTGGATTAGTACAAATCCTTATATTTTTATATTTGGGTTTGAGCTGATTTAAGGATCATTGATCCATTTTGAGATCAAGATCGACTTAAATGTATACGAGCAGTTGGGGCTCGGTTAATCTTTTGTTAAGGATACGTTAGTCCAATTTGAGACTAAGATCTACTTAACAGGGTGTAAGGATCATTTTTGTTTCAGATCCAACAAGAGAGCACTTGGGCTCTGTTATTTTAGTTTAAGGACGTTTCGGTCCCTTATCGCTATTTTGGAGATGAAGTTGTAGTTTGAGGACATTTCGGTCTGTAGATCACCATTTTTTAGGCGGGGTTATAGTTTAAGGACGTTACAGTCCGTTGTCGCCATTTTGGAGGCAACGTTTAGTTTGAGAACGTTTCGGTCTGTAGATCACCATTTTTGAGGTGAGGCTTTAGTTTAAGAACATTACGGTCTGTTGTCGCCATTTTGGAGGCAACGTTTAGTTTGAGGACGTTTCGGTCTATAGATCACAATTTTTGAGGTGAGATTTTAGTTTAAGAACATTACGGTCCGTTGTCGCCATTTTGGATGCAACGTTTAGTTTGAGGACGTTTCGGTCTGTAGATCACCATTTTTGAGGTGAGGTCTTAGTTTAAGGATGTTTCGGTCTGTTGTTAGTTTAAGAACGTTTCGGTCCGTTGTTCATCTTGCGCGCATGTGTATTTGTTACGTGTCAGGATGAGTAACGATGATATAGGATTCAACCAATTTGGGATGTGGTTTGATCTGGGATGTGCACGTCAGTTTGGAAAGTGCACCAAAAAGCAGTTGGCTGTCGGGACCAGCCACCTCTCTGAAGACGTTGAGGAATTACAACGAAGTGTATCAGAGGTGTAGAGAGATGTACCCTTGAACCAATTCCCGTGTTTGAGGGAAAAGGGATTAATGGTAAACCCGGGAATCATTAGTCGTATTTTGAGACTAGATTTCCACAGGGGAATGTGGGACGAATATCGTTTTGGGATATCATCAGTTGGAAGATCGATAGCCATATTTAGGACTAAGATCAGTTTGGGAAGTAGTGAACCCATGGGCTCGGTTGATCTGGGTTAGGGACCTAGCCAATTTGGGCTTGGTCCACTCAGTTTTCGTTTTATTTGAAATGGAGTGCTAAGCACTTGTTTGGGCTCAGTCCCCTTTTTTGTGTAAGAAGTGCTGAGCACTTATGTAAGTTCTGACGCTCACACATAACCATGTGGGGTTTTCAGTCATGGGGATTTGCCCAATAAGTGTTAAGCACTTTACCCCCTTTTTTGTTTCTTTATAGAGTGCTGAGCACTCTTTATGGCGCCCACATGCGAAGCACGTGAGACGCTAGGTGCTACCTGGTGATCGTCAAGCACTTTTATGTTCTGTGGCGCCCACGTGAGGCGCTGGGCGCTAGGCGCCGCACACTGAGTGCTAAGCACTCCTTGTATATTTTGTTCTGAGGAGTTCAATTTCCTTGTTCTTTTCTGAATCTTTGATCTCTAAGAACAAGTTCATCCCGATGAAAATTAAATTCTCAACTTGTGGGAGACTTGTCTTGTGGATCTCAGATCCAAAGAAAGAACTAAGTTCGTCTTTTTTAAAAGGGTTAAACCCTTCAATAGGTAAACGAGATGCTTTGATCTCTCTTCTTCTTTTTCTATTTACCTAGAGCTTTTTTCTTGAGAAGGGAGATCTTTTTCTTCTTTCTTTTTTGAAGCTTTCTGCTTTGTTTTTTCGAAGCTTATGGGGGGTTCTTCCTTTTTTTAGACTTTAAGTCTTGAGTCCTTTATATAGTAGAGGCAAGTCTGTTGATTAGTTGCAGAAATCTCTCATTAAGAGATCATAATTGATTTGGAGATTTTTACCCACCATTGGATCTTTGATCCAAGAGCTTCTGTTTTACAGAATATATTTTTCTTGTTTTTAACAAGATTGGGGACATATTTACCCATACAGAATTTATTCTGTAGATCGGTGATTCTTTAATCACCATTGGATTTTTAATCCAACGGTACTTTTTTTTTGTTTAGAAAGATTTGAGGAATATTTTCTCTCAACAGAATTTAATTCTGCATCCTGATGATTTATCATCTCAGTTGGATTTCTAATCCAACGGCTCTGTTTAACAGAGAGTAGAATTTAATTCTACTAGATGTCGGTGCTCACGTGCTTTGCACGTGGACTCTTATTAAGGTTTTAATTATTTCATATGCTTTGCACATTGGCGCCCACGTGAGGAGCACGTGCGGAGCCAATAAGAGTTTTTAAATCTGGCGCTGGCGCCCTCGTGGAAGGCACGTGAGGCGCTGCTTAAGATTTTCGTGTACTTTGCACATTGGCGTCCACGTGAGGAGCACGTGCGGCGCTAATATAAGAGTTTTTTTTAACTCTGGCGCTGGCGCCCTCGTGGAAGGCATGTGAGGCGTTGCCTCTTGAGTTTTGAATAGAGCTTTGCTCTTTTATTGAGGGAAACACCTTCCAATGAGCAAAACCGGGGTTGGAATGACATCTGCTCATCAGTCCCACAACATAAGATATATCGGATCTCGTACACACCATAGCGTACATAAGACTCCTGATATCGCTTCTATAAGGAATATTCTGCATCTGTCTTTTCTCTGTTTCGTTCTTGGGACACCGCTCTAGACTTAGCGCATGATTCTTTGCAATTGAAGTCCCAATGGGTTTGCATCTGTTCATGCCGAACTGTTCCATGATTTTCTTAATGTAAGTCTCCTGAGAAAAACCTAGAGTCCTATTGGAACGGTCCCTCAGAATCCGAATCCCGAGCATAAACCGGGCATCGCCCATGTCCTTCATCTCAAAAGTGGAGGACAGCCAACTCCGAGTGGCATTTATAGTCTCCATGTTGTTCCATTCTAGCAAGATATCGTCGACATACAACGATAGACTCTCGAAACTCTTACCAACTTGTCGTAGGTAGACACAATTGTCCTCATCGATCATCTTAAAACCATAATTCAACACAGTTTTATGAAATCGAAAATACTAGACCCTGGACGACCGTTTCAAGCCATGGATAGACCTCCTCAATTTGCACATCTTGCGCTTGAGGCCTTTGGCTTTGAAACCAGTGGGCTGATCCATATAGATCTCCTCTTCCAGTTCTCCATAGAGAAAAGCTGTCTTGACGTCCATCTGAACTAATTCAAGATCCATCTGCGCTACTAAAATCGGAACTAGGCGAATGGAGACAATTTTCACCACCGGGATAAATGTCTCATCATAGTCCACACCATTCCTCTGGGTGAACCCCTTCGCCACCAAGCATGTCTTGAAATGCTTAATTGTCCCATCCGCTTTCCCTTAACTTTGAAAACCCACTTGTTCTCAATGGTCTTGCATCTGGCAGGAAGATCCACCAAGTCCCAGACTTGATTCTTCCTCGTAGACATAAGCTCCTTTTCCATCGCGGTCTTCCGCTCTTCTGCTGCAGGTTCGGAAATAGAATCCTTGTAGGACTTGGGTTCCACAACGTCATACGGTGCAACCATGAATGCTTCCCCCTCGATCTTAAAGCATCGACGAGGTACTTGTCTACGGGACGATCTACGAGGCTCTTAAGACTCTGCAAATGGCTCCAAATCATATGCCGGTATCTCACTCCCACTATCCCCAGGTGGTTGAGGAACTGTTTCCTCTTCCAGTTCTGGATGATCGGCGGTCTCCTCAACTTCGTACAGCCCTAAATCCCTGGCTACGTCACCTTTTCGTGGAAATTCCTTTCGAGGAATTCGACATCTTGTGACTCAATCTCGATCACAGTCCCATCTTCTTACTCATCTAAGAACACATATCCCTTAGAGTGCTTGGAATAGCATATAAATATACACTTCTTCCATCAAGGGCCTAACTTCCCATATCGATTTGAAGTGTTGTGTACATAGGCAGCGCACCTCCATGGGTGTAAGTAATCCAACACTGGCTTATCGTCCGTCCATAACTCGCAAGGCATGGACTGAACCGACTTAGAAGATACTCGATTAAGAACATAAGCTATTATCATCATTGCATCTCCCCAAAACGATATAGGAAGATTGGCTTGCACCATCATGCTCCTAACCATATCCAGTAATGTCCTATTTCGTCTCTCTGCAACACCATTGTTGCGGAGTGTAGGGAATCGTCATCTGTCTGATAATCCCTTTTCTTTTCACATAGTTCCCTGAACTGATCCAACAGATATTCTCTACCATGGTCCGTGCGCAAAGCCTTAATGCTTTTGCTTAATTGATTTTCCACCTCGCTGATAGAGCACTTGAAACAATCCAAGGCTTCAGACCGATGGGAAATCAAAAACACGTGCCTGTAACAGGAGTTATCGTCTATAAAGGTTATGAAATAAGAAGCACCACATCATACCTTCACATTGACTGGTCCACATATATCATAGTGAATAAGTTTCAATGGAGCAGTCGCTCTCTTTGCCATTCCAAATGGCTTCCTTATGGCCTTACCTACGAGACAATGCTCGCAGATGGACAGGCCGACCTTGGCAAGTGCGCCAAGTAGGTCGCCCTTGGAAAGCCTTGTCATCCTATCCTATCCAATGTGACCTAATATGCTATGCTATAATTTAGATTCATCTGTAGAACTATTTACAGCATACGAATAAGTAAATAAAATATCTTTATTTCTAATAGAGTCACAATTCAAAATAATAAGGTCATTAATAAGGCGTCCAACACAAAATAAAGAATTATTTAAGATAAGTTTAATAGAGTCGTTCTCAAATAAAATGCTAAATCCTACGCTAAGTAATCTAGCAACTGATAAAAGGTTATGCCGCATTCTTGGAGCATATAAAACATCCACTCGTTCCCTGAACTCATAGTTAGCCTATACGTTCTGATGCCCTACACCTCGACATATGACTCGTTGCCCATATAAATCTTCCGGCTCCCAGCGGATACTCTCATGTACTCTACGAACCCTTCTCTGTCTTAAGAGATGTCATTTGTGGCTCCCGAATCTACAATCCACAAATTTGTATAGTCAACCATCATCACTGTACTAGCAACCAAAGCTGTATAGTGAAAAGAGTGAGAATTTACCTTTTTAGGCCCCTAACAGTCATGAGCAAAATGACCTGATTGCCCATAATTGAAGCAACTATCTCTCTTGGCTGATCTTTTCCTACGCTTCGCAGGTTTCTTAGGTTTCGCCTTTTCATCCTTCGTCTCTTTGTTTGATCCCTTAAATAACCCCTTGCGTCTAGGCCTCTTGACCTTGGGTTTGGAGTCTTCAGCTGCCATAGTGTGAATGATGGCCTCTTAGGCTTGAAAGCGTCCCTGCGCTCTGCTTCAAACTCAATTTTAGCCCTCGCATTCTCAAACGTTTTCACGTTCTCAGAATAGGATAAAAGTAGTTTGAGATCATCCCAGGTATCGGGAAGAACCCGAATGACGGCCTGAATCTGCTGCCCGTAAGTAAGTTTCGAGCCAGCAATTCCGAGATCCCTGATCACCGATGCCATCATTCGAAAATAAAACTTGATGTCCTGCCCAACAGACATCTTATATGAATCCAGCTTAATAGTTAGCACCCGGATCCCCATTGGTGAAATATGTCCATAGCGAGTCTCAAAACCCTCTCAGAGTCTCTTCGCTGTTGGATAATCCTCAAACTCACTAATGAGATCGTTCCTCATTGCGGATAACATGATATACAGCGCTGCACGATCCTTTTGGACCCATTTCTTGTACTCCTCTGCATCCCTCCTATGCTGCTGAGTGGAGCCACGCTCCGATTCAAACATTTCTGCCTCAATACAAACTTGCAACTCTTGCTCATTCAGTAGAAAGCGGATCTTTCGACGCCAATCGAAAAAGTTATCACCGTTCAACTTGTCACCCTTGGTGAGATCGGCAATAACAGATTTAGAAGACATCTGATCAGGAAAGAAAACATTTATAAGTGCATTAAGACTATAGGCAAATAATGGAGTACTGTTTTTGAAAGTGTTTCTCAGCACCACCACAGGGTATTAACCGGCAACAAGCATGCAATTTTAAAAAAATCTTGGATGTTAAGCTACAATAACCTAGAATCTAACTAGAGTATTAGGGTTTAACATATGATAAAGCAAGAACTAATCTAAGTGATAGACTACAACCTTTGTAGACCAAGTCCTTCACTTCTATAACTTCGGGTAGTAGTCCCTACGACTCCTCTTGGCTCCACTTGAATAAATGCACGAGCTTGCATCGTGAACTTCGAGGCCGAAGATGATCCACTTTGAACCTTCTCTAGTTCAAGCTATCTCTTCACTAATCATGCATTAATGAAGGAAACACCCTAATCCAAATGGCTAATCTAGAGTAGGATGATGAAGTGGGTGTTTTAGCTCACTCAGAATTCTCACAAGCCCTAGGGTTCACAACTCATGTAAGGGTTAGGGCTTGGAGGATGAAGGAGAAGAAGATGGAGAGAGCTAGAGAAAATGAGCTTGCATACGAGCAAAGAATGAAGAATGGCTCACAAATATCCTTCACTCATTGAAGCATGAATGTTTTCAAATAGAAAATATGCACCATGCTTCAATAGTGAAGCCAAACAAATAAAATAATGTATGAACCATGCTTCACAACCATGCCTAAAATATCTCCTATTTTCCGTCTCAAATTCTATTTTCTCAAAATAGAAAATCCAAATATATATATATATAAATATATATATATATATATATATATATATACACACACACACACATATACATATACATATATATACATATACATACATATATATATATATAATGAGAATATAATTAGTGAGCAATAATATTAGTTAATATATAATTATATCAAATATAAATATATATCAAATTATTAAATCAACACTTGATTTTTTAATCCGGTTATATCACATATAATCGACTAATATCATTTATCTGCATATCACGTTATCAAATCAATAATTGATTCAATAATCCGGTTATATCAAATATAACCTAACCGATATCAAATGTCGCCAGATTAGAATACGGTATCACATACTCGTATTTAATCAGGCTCCCGCACATATCAGCATATGTGCCCTACTTCATTTTGCTTGAACTAGAAAACCTCTATGTGGGCCTCTAAAGACTCGTCAATACGCCAGCAGTAGGTAATGATCACATCAGTTACCCACAAGCCGTCAGCGGTACTAGCTGGACGTAACGGCTACCCAAGTATTGAGCGATTAGAAGATCAACAAGCAAGCTTGTCCAAACTCCCATGAAGCCTATAAGTAACATTTACCGTACAGTCCGGTATCTTCGTCTGATATATCGCATATCAAGTCTAGGGGTGGAATCGTCAGACCCCAGTAACTTGATAAGTCATGTCAATGTGTGGCTCATAATGGTTCGAGAAACTACCGATAACACTTACCAGTAAATCTCATCAGCCCTGGTCAGGGACTTACTGTTATAGCCAATCGAGTATAGCGCAACATCAACTCCCAATACCGGGAGAGACAAAACCCCTCCTATCGTTTACTGCCTCCATGTGACTCGGGACTGTATCCAAAATCCACATGTTTGCACGACTCCTTTAAGCCGTAGTAGGGAAGAAATCGAAGCACAGTGGGAACCACACAAGATACTATGACGATCTCGGGTCTACAGACTAGCCTATACCAGTATCACCAGAGAACTGCTATCTGACGATAGGTATAGTACTATCTAGGAGTTCTCGGCGAGTCCTATTCGGTGTACCCATTCTCTAATGAGCACCTGTGTATAATCTTTGATGTCAAACAACAATGCTTATGGGATCAACCATCTCCCCTATAGGGACAAGAAACGTACATACTAGTCTACTCTGGAATATCGATACCCTATCTCGATATCCCTCGACTAGGAACCATTAAAGGATGTGCTTGTGGACTACACAAGTCCCAGTAGTATGATCTGCATCATAGTCCTGGTAGTCAAGCAAATATCCTAAGGGCTTTATCAACATGTATCAGAGAGACAGTATAATAATACAAGTGTACATATTAAGATAAAGAGCAACCAGATAGTATACTATCATGTGGAGCAAGAAAGTCATCTATATATATGTACAAGCATTCACTATATCATACAATAATAGCCTCTAGGGCATACATATTCCTAACATTTTTTCCCAAAAGAACGCTTCGTCTTGAACCCATCTTAACAAAAATAATAAATTTTACACTCCTAAGAAAGTGAAGAAAGCCAACGGTCCCAACCACATCCTTCAAAAGTATAAAATTTTAAAAAAACTGTTAAAATGATTAAATAACGGAATATAGATTTCCTACAAACGGAGTAGATTGGGTAGTTAAATCTAGACTCTCGTCTCCTCTCGAAATCTCCTACTTAAAATTTGTCAGATTAATACAGTATGTGTCTTTTATATATATAGTATACCATGCACGTCACAAATGCAACAATTAATCTAACAAAATTTCATTTTTTATTAAAAAAATCTGCCCTATCTAATCTTGTCTGTTTTATTAGAGTTTTCATTTTTTCGTGATGTTGACACGCGCCTCAGACGCTCCAACTGAAACAACTACCCATCAAATCTCCAAAATTTTATGTGAGAGTAAAAGTTTGAAACTTTTGGTGAGCAAACTAGATTTTCAAAAAAAATATAACTCTCGGACTTAATAGCACAACCCTCAACTAATCCAAAACAAGAGTAGGAAACTTCCAAAATAAGAAAACTCAAAAAATAATTTTCCTAATTTTCCAAAATTTTCTGGAATTTTTTTGACATTTTTCAGAAGAATTTTTTTTTTATTTAAGAAACAGAATCGAGCCCGACTCGGATGGGCCGAGCCCGGCTCAGGTTTGTCCCAAATTACTTTTATGTATTATAAAAAAAAATCGGCATGCCCAGCCTACAAGAGGGCCCGGTCACGGCTCGGCCTGCACCCGTAGGCCCAACCTACGAGCAGCCCCGGGCTAGCCGGGCCAACACCTGCAGACCCAGTTGCGGGTGGGCACAGGCCTGGGGCTGGCCGGGCCAGCACCCGCAGACCCAGCCTGCGGGTGGGCATGGGCCCGAGATTGGTCAACCCTGGAAAAAAATTCAAAAAAAAACCGTTTTGATTTTCTTGATTTTATTTTATTTTTAAAAAAATCAGAAAAAAATATTTTTAAAAATATCCGGCATAAAAACCCTTTTCAGAAATATTTTTTTAAAAAAATATTTGATTTTATACCAAAATCTCAAAAAAAATATTTGGTTCTCAACCAATTTCCCCAAAAAAAATATTCTCAAGTTTTTATGCAAAACATGGTTTGGGTTTTGAAAAAAATTGCGACCTAACCGTCATTAATACACACCAAAAGAGTGAAAACTTAAAATTTTCTTTTCACAAAAAAGATCCTATCTTTACAAAATTTATATTACTTTTGTTCCATGGGTTATTTCACATTAACGAACTAAAAAAACTACATCAAAACGTCAAAAAAATAGATCTATTCTATGGTGACACGATGATGCAAAATAGATAGATCTTTAAAAATCCATGGTAACGGTAACCCCAAAAGCAAAGATATATCATTAAAAAAAACATTACAAATATTTGATCTAAGTTTAGATTAAAAAACGCAACTTTTGAATTGCAAATATTTTTAAAAACACATATCTATAAAACTACAAACGTGGGAATGCAAGTCTCCGATACCAATATTCACTTTAGGTACATAGATACAAAACATACAATCAAGCACAACGGAAATACATTGTATCTATCTTAAAAGTTTGCCGATATGGCTAATCTGATTTGTATGATCGTTCCTCATCCATGTCTCGTTGTAGATCCGATCGCTTTCGTTTTCACGCAACAGCCGGAAAGAAACCACACTTGGTAGAAATGAGAATCACACACTTAATCACCTCACAAGCCAACCCTTAGCAGAATAGAATGAAGAAGGAGATGATGGCTCTCTTGATATTTCTCTTTAGAAATATTGTATCTTTTATATCTCATCCATCCCAGTGGGCGGATATTGAGCCAGATCGGGCTCAATGGCCAACACAAATAATGATCTGCAAAAGCTTAGGGCAACACGAAGTAATTTGTTCGGCAATAATCAATACTTAATAGGGTGAGCCCGACATTATAGAATGTTGCTCTAGAAATTTTTCCAAAGCTGTTCTGAGACGACTATAGTCGTTTTTTAATGGATGTTGATATCATTTTCCCTTCTATGGCATTATCGTAAAACTAACAGTTTTTGACAATATAATATTTCATTAATTACCGTCATAAATTTTTTTTTATTCTCCAATTAGACTTGCAAAATGATTTGATACGATTCCAAAGGTTTATAAATGATCAAATTGTACAAATTGTAAAGAAAAATGACCCAAGCTGGAGACTGAGAGACTTTAGGAAAGAAATTAATAATACCAGATCATGAGAAGAAAAGAAAACTGACTTCTTCCTAAGGTTCAGCCTAACCCAATTGTCATTAACTTTAGAGAGCCCCATGAGAGAACCAACTTTGGAGTTCAAGTTGGGTGTAACATATGTAACATGTAAATAGCCAAGGTATGAGACGCATGAGTTTATATCACCAAAACCACCTCGTAGTTTGTCTGGTTGTCTAAAATCCTCTAGCATTAAAATGCATCATCATAACCGTTACTAATGTCCGGAAGGCTTGATGATAGGTTAAGCGTAGAGAGAGGATTGAGTTGAGGGTTTTTTTTAACACTTTGGAAACCCCCTTGGTCGGAAAAACCTGCACTTTTGTGCCGTTAACTAGTTTTGTCACCGGTCGTTTTTGCTCCTAACACCGTTAGAATTAATGGTCGGGAGGTGTAAAAAGACGATCATGCCCTCCGATGGATCACGAAGGGTGAGAAGCTTTAGAAGGCTGGCTAGCTGCGGAGGTGCTGAAAAAAACAAATTCGGGATTGAGTCAAGGGTTTAAGTTTTGCATGGGAGTGTGAGGGTAGAGAAACATGAGTATGAAGGGGGTATTTAGTCAATAAATAAATTGTTCATTTAACCGTGATTAACTGTAACCCACGGTTAAAGAAACACAGGATCCTTTGAGAAACTTTGGAGCTGTTTTTATAATCAGTATATTTGGAGTCTGTTTATGAAAATAGCTAATCTTTCGGGATCCTATATAAAAGATAAAAATCTCGGTCATAGTATATGATTTACTACCGGTTAATAAAACAATAATAGAACAATGACAGAAGTTCACGAGCAGTTTAGGAATAATTAACGGAAATAATGGTTTCCTAAGGGTGGAGAGGGCAAATTATAGGTTTTTTCGAACCGAAGAGAGTATCATGTTAGTCTGCATAAGTGAGGGAGTTTCTGCTTTCCCTCAATTCTCTTTTGTTTCCTTTTTCTTCATTGATAGTGCTCGATGTTTGCGATCCCCAAGATCATGACACGTGACGGGTGACGTGTCCCATAACTCAGAAGAAGGGGCCTGCAGGGGCCGATCAGGCCACCCCGTGCCCGACCAGCAAGCACAAACTGGCCTCCCTTGGGGCCCCTGCAAATTGGCCTCCTTGGCCTCTCAGCTCGTCCCCGAGCTACCACAGGATCGGGACTTCTCGGCCTCCTTGCTCGTCCCCGAGCTCCCGCCGAGGACGTTTTCCTCGGCCTTCCGACCTACACCCAGGCGTAACCGCCACTCCGTGAATCTCGCCACGCGCAGATTCTCCGCCGGCAACATCCCACGTTCCACGCCATCATGATACCCATTAACGGGCGATCCACTCTTTACGCGGGCGTGACGTCGGGAGCATAACTGCCGGCGAGATTCTCGCGCCTGCCGCTGCATGCCACCACCGTTATGTAAACCCCCATCACAGAGGGGTCAGGTAAGCCATTTTTTATACTTTTATGCCGTTACTCTGCTCGGATTTCCCTTCTAACTTGATCGTTGGAGGGTCCTCGGTGGTACCAAACCACCCCGGGACTTCTTTGCAGATACTCGGCAACACCTCCCCCACCTCACCTCTTCCTCCAAAGACCCATTGAGACCCGCACGCGAAGGAAGATAATCAACTAAGTCCACCGCGAGATTAACGGAAGACAATATCTGACGGAGGCCCGAAAAGGAGCTCCATCAGTTGGCGCCGTCTGTAGGAACATAACTCCACAAAATACAAAGTTGGCATTCCGATCTCCGCCCACATGACAACCGATTCCCCTAAAGATCCAAACGCCCGCTGCTGCCTCCCTCGCAACGGAGATGCGGGCGAACCTTCGCCTAAGATCGTCGGTCTCCCCGCTGGCTGCCGTCTTACAGGCTCCGGCGGTCGCCCGAGCAAAAGGGCTAGGGGCCGGGAGCCCATCACCTTTGGCGACAAGGATCTCCACGGCATATATGTGCCCCACAGCGACCCGCTGGTGCTCGTAGCACAAATTCACCGATACGAGGTCCACCGAATACTCATCGATTCGGGCAGCTCGGTGGACATCCTCTTCCACGACTGCTTTTTGCGTATGGGGCTGGCCCCAGCAGACTTGAGACCGACCTCCCACGTCCTCTCGGGGTTCACCAACCACTCCGTCCCGGCATAAGGGGTGGTCACCAGGCAGTTCACGATCGGGGAGCCCGTCCGCACGCGCACACTGCCTGTGGACTTCATTGTAGCTAGGGTCCCATCGGCCTACAATGTCCTCCTCGGCAGGCCGACGCTGAACTCCTTCCAAGCCCAGATCTCGACATACCACTGTTTCCCCCAATTAGAGCAAAGCTCTGTTTGAATTTCAAAATTCAAAAGGTGGAGCAACGCTTCAGATCTCTTGCGCTGCGCGCAGAGCGCCACGTGTCAAAAGCAGACACGCCAGCGCAAGGAACGCTGCGCCTCAGGCAGCGCACCCCCAATCAGAGCAAGGCTCTGTTTTAAAATTCAAATTTTAAAATAGAGGAAGTAACGCTTCAGATAACTTGCGCTCTGCGCTGCGCGCCACGTGTCAAGCGCAGGCACGCTAGCGCAGTTGCGCTGCGCTCTGCGCTGCTCAACACGTGTCAAGCGCAGGTGCGCTAGCGCCAACTGCGCCAGCACTAAAATTTAAATAATAAATTATTTAATTAATCAGAATTAAAATTCTAGAAAGATCTTTCCAATCTTATTAAAATAAGAAGATTGTCTTCTGTAAAACAGAGGCCTTAGGATCAACGATCCAATGGTGGGGAAACATCCTCAAATCAATCAGAGAAAGATCTTTGTAACTAACCTAACAAACCAATTGGCCCTATATAAAGGCCCCTACACTCCAAGTCTCGCATAGACAGACATACAAAAGAGAGAGAATCCTCTAAAAACTTTGAGAAAAAACTCAAAGAGAGAAAAGGAAAGCCTTTGAAGAAAGAAGATCATCTTCTTCATCTTTGAAGGTAAAGAATTTGATTCTTGAAGAACAGAGATGAAAACACCTCACAAAAAGAAGAATTTCTTCTAAAAAGATCAAAGATCTAAGAACAAGATCAAGATCTTCAATATAAAAAAGAAAAAGATCAAAAAAGATCCAATCATAAAAGATTAAAGAAGTAATTTACTTCATTCTTAGATCTTTTGCTCTATATAAAGGCACAGCCTTTTGATGAACCATTGGTTCTTAAATCTTAAGATAGAACCTCTTTTGAGAACAAGAAAAACTTGTTTCTTTGATCTGAATTGGATCAAGATGCGCTCTGCGCTATTGGACAGTGCCTTGCACTTTTGAAATGCGCCCTTGCGCTCTTTGGACTGGCGCAACTCACCAGAGCACGCCACGTGTCAACCACAGAATGATCTGCGCCTTGCGCTTCTAAAAATAGCGCACTGCGCTCTTGGGTTGGCGCATAGCACCAGGATGCGCCACGTGTCAGCAGCGCACTGGAGCAGGGCACTGCGCTAACAGACTTGCGCTCAGCAGAGCGCGACACGTGTCACCTCCACATGCGCCAGCGCCTTGCGCTCTTTAATTGGCGCAAAGCGCCTGACAAGCCACGTGGCGCACTGTCAGACCACTAAAATGCTATGCATTATTAAAAAAGGGCAGAGCCCAAGTAAAGTCTATCAGACCAATTTAAATGTTGTGCATTATTTAAAAAAGGGCAGAGCCCAAGTAAAGGCCTAACAGGCCAAATCTAAATGTTATGCATTTAATTACAAAGCCCAATGCTATGCATTGTTTAAAAGGGCAGAACCCAAGTAAAGGCCTAACAGGTCAAATATAAACAAAATGTTACACATTTTTCAAATGGACTTAGCCCAATTCTGGCCATAAGTCCTCAATATAAATTGAACCGAGCACAACTGCTCTCCCAATCAATTTACACCCGGTTCAAGGGTACATCTCCTTACTCCTCTGATATCTGTCGTTGTAATCCCTCAACGTCGTTAGAGAGGTGACGGGTCCCGACAACCATACACTGCTACGGACTGTGGGGTCCTTAAACTCATGGACTATGACGTCCTTAAGCTCGACCGTGATGTCTTAAAACTAATACCGGACTATGATGTCCTTAACCTCGACCGTGATGTCTTAAAACTAACAGCGGACTGTGAGGTCCTTAAGCTCATGGACTATGACGTCCTTAACCGTGACCGTGATGTCTTAAAACTAACACCGGATTGTGAGGTCCTTAGGCTCACGGACTATGATGTCCTTAACTTTGACTGCAACGTCTTAAAACTAACATTGGACCACAATGTCCTTAAACTACTTATCGACCGCAACGTCACTAAACTAAACAATAGAGCCCCCAATTGCTCTCTTGTCGGATCTAAACGATCCCGTTAAGTCGATCTTAGTCTAAAATTAGACTAACGTATCCTTAACGAACGTTTAAGTCGATCTTAGCCTCAAATAAGGCTAACGTATCCTTAAACACACACACCCCCAAATCTAAGAAAAGACTAGTCCACGTCCTACGGGCGACAGCATAACTTAGTCTCCGTATACAATCCACGGGCAACCGAACACAAAACAAACATACACGACACGAAGTGACCACATGGAGAAGGAGAAAGTTGTTACCGCGATGCAGTAGCGTAATTAACTGCAGGGGCTTGGGCCTGCAGGGAAGAGCGTCCCCACAGTCAAAAAACCCTCAAACGAGGGGGAATCTGACGAAGTCTGCTACATTGGACGCATCCGTTTAAACCTTCGATACATGGTGTCATAAATCAACTTGGCATCTTCGGAGAGGTGGACGGATAGCACCAATTAGCATCTACCCCGAATCTCAGGCAAGACGTCCCTGTCGCGCTGTCTTTCGGAGGGGAATGATTGTAAATGAATTCCGATTGTGCATGTGGAAAATTATGTAGAAATCACAACCAAAAATATTTTGACCGCAATCAATAACGGTGTCGAATGTAGCGCGTTAGTAAGTGCGGATCGTCCACATGGAAAGTGTAATCGTTCATGTTTCAAATTAGATGAGTTGAAACTTTAAAGAAAAGAAAACAAACAATTCATGATTTGTAAATTGAATTTCAAGAATTAAAAAAATCTAGATCTAAGAAAACATTAAAATCAAGAATTGAGAATTTGATGATTTCCAAACCAAATATCAAGAATCGAAGTGAGGCTCGTAGGAATCGATCGGATCTATAGATGTGATGAAATCTATCGATCACGTATTCTTATCCATCGATGAATTGATACTAGATCGATGATGATCGACGAGAATTAAGGATTTCGTGTGAAACTAGGGTTTCATCATCTATCCCGTGTTCCTTCGTCGATATCATTCATATTCTAGCCTCTAGTAAATTCAAGAATCGATCGTGGATCCCTAATTTCGAGCGATCACAATCAAGAAAGCATCGCAACGAAACTAGGTCGTCGATTCTTCAATTTGCTAGGGTTTACAAAACTCGTAGGACTTAAGAATCGTTTTAAGATTTGTTACATCATCATTCTATTGATCGTCTCGACTCCTTTACGAGCAGAGTTTTACTCAAACATCACAACAAGAACCACAATCACAAATTGAGATCGAATCATGATGCAAGAATTTAAAGAAAGCAAGATTAAAGAATTTCACCTTTTATTTATCAACAATTCCGTTTACAATTCACTCAAGAACTACAAAAGGAAGAACTCGATCGTCGATTTGGCTTCGCTCGTCTCCTTGAGTCGCGGATCGGCTTGGATCACTTGCTCGGTTGAAGATCGGCTCCGCTCCTACAAGGTTGAAGGCTTCTTGCTTGATTTGGTACTCGGGATCTTGAATTTGGCTTTGGATTAGGGTTAGGGTTTGAGGCACAAGTTGTGTCACTCAACTTGTGTTAGAAATGGGGGAGATGAGGAAGAAAAGAATGAAGAAGACCCTTAACCACTAATTAATGATTTTTGAACTAATGAACAACCTTTAACCTTAGATCTAAGCTCTCTTTTATAGACCATCCAAACCCTAGATCTAGAATTCAAAATTTGAATTTCCCTCCAAAAGTTTGTTAGCTAGAGAGGCTTCTAGAAGTAGTTTGTTGGAGGGAGCTTCTAGAACTAGGTTGTTAGGAGCTTAATCATGATTAGCTTGCTTAATGATCTTTGCTGATCTGGCAGAAGCTTCGAGGGTAATCTGGAATTTGACATGTCTTGATGAGGTGTACACACTGAGAGAGGAATTCTGCACTGAAAATGGAGTGATGATGTGGCAACTCCACCGCGGATCCGCGGCATGTGCCTTCTCCTGCCGCGGAACCGCGGTCACGTGAGGGAGATACTGTACAAATTTTCTTCTAGTGCTTTGGGCTGACTTTGGGGTATTTATCTGATATGTTGAATTGTGTAATTCCCTCTGTATTAATGCCAGATCAAACATCTTAGACTTGGCGTAATTTTGATCAGCACTTTGACAATTTTGGCTCGGTTCCTGAAATTTCCTGCACAGACTTCGAAACAAGTGTTGCGCAATACAGGGATGATGCGATGCCATGATAAACAGTCAATTTCCCTATGAAATGTCGGTTTAAGTGTATAACACATGCAATTTGGTATTTTAGGGATGTTTTGATAATATGTGCAATATGAATACCGAACTTCTAGATGAGTGCAAATGATAGGAAAATTGACGTGTTAAAAATGCAGTATTTTCGACTGATCAAATTCCCCCAAACTTATTTTCGGTCGTCTCGAGAGAACTGTTTTATTAGAAAGAGAAGGAGCAAATAAAGAAAGAGAAAAACTAACTAGCAACACGATTGCACTGAGCACGTGCAACAAGCCTTTAAACCTCTAGGTGTCCCTAGTAGGAGGAGTGTTGTCTCCTGAGGGTTTTCAGTGGATTGCACCCACAAAATCCAATAATAAAAGAAAGATCATGAATATTACATTTAAAGATAAGAATTGTAAAAGAAAGACCTTGAAAATTAGGGTTTTCAACTAAGCTAGCTTTTCGGTTGTCATGAGCCCTATCTTAATAGTCATGAAAAGATGTCAGAAATCATATAACCCCTCAATAAAACATCGTCTTATTCTTCATTCCTATCTTTCTTCCAAACATCGATCATATAACCCTACGTGTGTGTAATATACATCCCTACACCCGGAGAATTCAATTCAAGCTATCATACTCTTGTCCATCCACCTCAGTACTTTTTAATTAATGAATATTTAGATGAAGTTGCTCATACACTTTCATGCGACCGTTAATACTTCTTGAGGTACTAACCGACCAATTACTCCTGTGCTTGCTTATTTGGTGTTTTTCCTCGTCTTGCACCACCTAAGGCTTAGCAGTGACTCCCAGACCAGTTGGCCTTAGGGCACTAGGTGAAGAGGCACTCTCGCTATATTTTTTTATTGCTGCCTTGGCGATAACAAAACCAGTGTTATATTTTTCTCACCACTTTATATTTTATTCATTTTTTTTTATTTCCTTCATACTTTGGCTTCTAGACAAGAGCATTTCAAGGTATCCTCTACTATCCCGGGCTTCAAGACTTGTGCAAGTGCGAATAGCAGGGTATCAACGTTCAAAATGTTTGGCTTTCAGAATAGAAACTATTTTTCAGACTTATTTTTATCCTCATATTAGTGACTTCCTTCATCTTACTAACTCTTGGGACGACGGCTCATAACTACTTATTACTAGTTCGTATAAGAAAACTTCTAATTTTCTTGGTTTTCTTAAATTTTTCTAATCTCATGGATGTAATTTTTTTACTATCTAATCTTTTATTATCTTACTTATGTACAAAATAAAAAAAAAAATCTTTTTTATGAAATTTTTTAAAATTTTTATAGGTTTTCAAAAATGTTTTGTGCTTATGTAAAGTATGATGCAAATGATGCGAAAATAAGCACAAACCTCCCCCAAACTTGTTTTCAACAGTGTCCTCACTGTTGCCATTTGCTAAATCTCGAAAAACCTGTAAGCTTGGGAGGAAATTTATTAACGGGGGCAAAATATATAAGTGAAGATCCTCCCCCAAACTTATTTTTGGCTCATTATTTTGTAAAAATTTTCTTTTCAAGAGCCAGAAAAAAAATGCCCCCCCAAACTTGAGTTAAGCAATGTAAATCTTTGAAAATCACATGACGGGGTCAAAAATCATTGGTCGATGCCAAGCTTTGCAAAGACCGAAAGTTAACACTAGCCATTCAAAAATTTTATCAATGCAGTGCTCTGGTTGGTGGAAGAAAAAGTGGGGAAAAGGTAAGTGGTGGAATAGAATGTGTGTGCGTCTTATTTTGGAGAGACGATGCAGTGAATGTGATGGATTGCTCGCATTCTTTTTACAGTTCAGAAGAAGGGGTGGAGGTTCAATTTCATTGATTGGGAGATGATTCATCTCAACACCCGTGTCATTCAAAAATGCGAGTTCATCAGCGAAGATCTCCTCAAAAGTTCCATCAATACCCCGATAAATAATGCCATCACAAAGTGCGGGGTGATCTTCAGACTCTAAAAACGGTTCATAATCGGTGTTAATTGTTGACCCGGACATCTCGGTGGAAGAGTCCGTATGTGTATGATACATAGTTGGGTCAAACAACAACGTATGAAAAGAGTCTAGATCGATATCAGGAGGATCATCAAATTCGCTGCTGTCGACATCCATTAAGTCGACAGAACAGACCTGAGCAGTAGGTTCGGAGGGTACACTTCCCAACTTGTAAATGTTCAGCTCAATTGACCTATTCCCGAAAGATAGGGTCATAGAGCCATTACGACAGTTGATGATAGCATTGGAAGTGGCCAAAAAGGGGTGACCTAAAATCACCGGAATTTGATTCCGCGGGTTCGCTACAAGCTGTGTATCAAGTATAATAAAATCCACAGGGAATACGAATTTTCCGATTTTTATTAACACATCCTCCAGTTCACCCCTAGGTTTGGTGATTAATCGGTCAGCCATCTGGAGAGTTATGCTCGAGGGCTTTAACACTCCGATACCTAGTTGCTCATAGACTGAATATGGAAGCAAGTTAACACTAGCGCCAAGGTCTAGTAGAGCACGGTTGATGTGTTTTTCCCCTATAGAAATGGAAATAGTAGGACAGCCAGGGTCCTTACGTTTCCTCGGTACTTGTTGGGGGAAAGCCGTGTCTACAATCTTTGCCATGAATATCTTCTTGGGCACTTGAGTCTTCCTCTTCCTAGTGCACAAGTTCTTAAGAGTTTTCGCATAGGACGGAACTTGTTGGATGGCATCTAGGAGAGGGATATTGATGTTAACTTGCTTAAACATGTCCATAATCTTCTCCATATGTGGACTCGATTTGTTAGCCCTTAACCGATTAAGATAAGGTGCTTTAGCAATAAGCGCTGGGTCCATCATAGGAGAAGGAAGTGTGTGTGGACCCGATCCCAGACTAGAAGTGGGGATCGTCCATGGAAAACTAGAAGAGTTGGGCTGAGGTGGCGAGCCTTGTGGGAAACGGAGAATAGGCTCGTGAGAAGGCGGTGGGGTAGAAGAACTGGGGTCAGAATTAGAAGTAGAAGTGGAAGGAAAGATCTCAGCCGGGGTATCATCGATAGATTTTTCAGTGTCATCAATCTCTTCCCCAACGTGATTGTCAAGCACTCTTCCAGATCTCAACGTGGTGATTGCATCCACATGATGTGAACAGCCAGGACTGGGCAAAAGTTGAAATGGAAGTTTCCCTTTCTCTCTTGCACTCATTTCGGCTTTTAGTTGTGCAATTTGTGTTTCCATCAATTTGATATTCTCATTTTGAGAGACAATGATCTTCATCACATTCTCGACGGAAGATTGCAAACTTGCCGTCCCTTGGATGGATTGTTTCATGAAAGTATCAATGGTTTGTGCTAGTGCAGAGGTATTATCTGTACCGGTCAATTGCAAAGAGTTTTCATGTGGTGCAAAAGTGTTGGCCGGATTTTGGAAGTTTTGTGCTTGATAGGGGTGCTGACTCAATTGAAGTGGTTGCTGTTGTGGTGGAGGGACCCTTTGGAAATTGTTTTGGGTTGGAACTGTATTTTGAGATTGTGATTGGTTCTAAGCAAAGTTAGGGTGATTCCTCCAACCCTGATTATATGTGGAAGAAGATGGATCGTTCTTAGGTCTTTGAAATGCGGCATTGGTATACTCATAACCTTGAAACGGAGAATTCAATGAACATTCTTCCGTCAAATGAGAAGGATCAGAACAGCATCCACATACAGTTTTGGAGAGTGACATTTGATTTAGGGCGGCGGCTAAAAATTTGTTTTCCATAGTCTCGAGTTTCTTATGTAGGGCTGAAATGTCAGCTCTAACTCCTATGGAAACATCCGATTGGTTATTATCCGCCCTAGACGATTGACTCACACCCTCCCACTGTAAAGACTTTTCAGCGAAATCTTCTAAAAATTTCCAGGCTTCCCCATCATCTTTAGTCATGAAGTTGTCTTGACACATGGATTCAAGGGTCTGTCTTATGTTAGGATTAATGCCCTCATATATTATTCGGCACAGATCCCATCTGGGGATTCCATGATGTGGATATTGAACTAACAGATCCTTAAAGCGTTCAAGACATTGTGAAAATGTTTCATTTGGAAGCTGGGTGAATTGATTTATTTCTCTACGGACTCGAGCTGTCTTATGATGTGGATAGAATTTCTTTAGGAATGCTTTGACGAATTCTTCCCAATTTGAAATGGAATGTACGGTAGTGTTATACAGCCACTTCTCGGCTATATCGCACAAGGTAAATGGGAGAAGACGTAGACGCATAGCATCCATAGAAAGCTGTGAAGTATCCATCATTGCGCATACATTTTCAAATTTGGTGATAAAGGCATATGCGTCTTCAGACTCGAAACCGTGAAATTTTGGTAGAAGGTTGATGTATTGGGGTTTTATTTGAAAATTGTCCCCGTTGGCTGGTGGAATGGAGAGACAGGTCGAAAGAGGACCTCGTGTAGGATAGCACCTCTCTTAGAGAGAGATGCGGGGTGGATTCTGCGCACCAACGGACGGCGGCAGAGTAGTGCTAAAGAAGTTCGATGGAGAATCGTCCATCGAAATGGGTATGGTGGTGGGTAAAGAAGAGGTAAATGTAGAAATATCGACTTTTGGGTCGATCAAGGGACGCGGACTAAACGGGCACTAGAATCCCGTGTCCAGCCTATCTTGCACTAAAAAGGGTTAGTACAAGTGGCAGCATGACTTATAATTAGGGGAAAGAATGAATGTGTTGGTGTTTGTTTTGAAAATTTTACGGATTTTTGAAAAAATGATGCAAATCACAACAAATGCAACAAGCAGCCCTAAAATCTAGTGGTCACCTAGATTAAAGCTCTAGACCGCTCCTAACTGCCAAAAGACAAGTCGCAGGATAAATCCTTCACTGCCTCTTTGTCTCTCCTGTGGCCGGGTAAGTGTCAGGTAAGTGGAAGGTTCTCCACTACGTAAGTAGTGGGCCTAATTAAATAACCACTAGCCTTCGACACACTTACCTTAGACACCACAAAAGAAACGCGGATAAGCAATGAATTACCCACGGCCTTCTCTTGTCCTAAGTGAGCGTGACGGTCCTTAGAGTCATCTCTAGATATTTTTTAGTTAATGAGGGTAATGCGGATGCAAGTTTGTGATTTTTGGGGCTTAGGAAGGGTAATGAACTCCACACCTAATCTGAATTTGGCCGTGCCCCTTAAATTCCGTATTAATATGCAAACAACCAAAAATCAAAACACGCACAATTTATTTTGCTTTTGCGGCGCTGCGATTTAATTGGAGCAGACAGAGGAGGAGATAAGAAAGTGTAGAGTTCACCTGAGAAAAATTGCACAGAGATGATGTCAGCATGCGGCGGTTCCACCGCGGGAGCTCCCTATTGCCGCGGAAACGCGGTGTAGTTAGGGGATCACTGCATAAATTTTTAACATAAGGCTTCTGTTCACTTCCCCAGCTCTCTAGAAATTTCAGAAATTTTTTTCTCCAGCTCCAATGATCCCAGATTTCCTCGCAACAAATCACAACAACACGTTTAGGGTTTGTGAGAATTTAGATCTAAAAATATAGATGGAATAAACTTTTCAACTCAAATTTTAAAATACGAACAATTAGCGCACTATCCTCGGCAACGACGCCATTTGATTATAAACGAATTCCGATTGTGCATGTGGAAAATTATGTAGAAATCACAACCAAAAATATTTTGACCGCAATCAATAACGGTGTCGAATGTAGTGCGTTAGTAAGTGCGGATCATCCACAGAGAAAGTGTAATCGTTCGTTTTTCGAATTAGATGAGTTGAAACTTTAAAGAAAAGAAAACAAACAATTCATGATTTGTAAATTGAATTTCAAGAACTAGAAAAATCTAGATCTAAGAAAACATTAAAATCAAGAATTGAGAATTTGATGATTTCCAAACCAAATATCAAGAATCGAAGTGAGGCTCGTAGGAATCGATCGAATCTATAGATGTGATGAAATCTATCGATCACGTATTATTATCTATCGATGAATTGATACTAGATCGATGATGATCGACGAGAATTAGGGATTTCTTGTGAAACTAGGGTTTCATCATCTATCCTTTGTTCCTTCATCGATATCATTCGTATTCTAGCCTCTAGTAAATTCAAGAATCGATCATGGATCCCTACTTTCGAGCGATCATAATCAAGAAAGCATCGCAACGAAACTAGGTCGTCGATTCTTCAATTTGCTAGGGTTTACAAAACTCGTAGGACTTAAGAATCGTTTTTAGATTTGTTACATCATCATTCTATTGATCGTCTCGACTCCTTTACGAGCGGAGTTTTACTCAAACATCACAACAAGAACCACAATCACAAATTGAGATCGAATCATGATGCAAGAATTTAAAGAAAGCAAGATTAAAGAATTTCACCTTTTATTTATCAACAATTCCGTTTACAATTCACTCAAGAACTACAAGAGGAAGAACTCGATCGTCGATTTGGCTTCGCTCGTCTCCTTGAGTCGCGGATCGCCTTGGATCACTTGCTCGGTTGAAGATCGGCTCCGCTTCTAAAAGGTTGAAGGTTTCTTGCTTGATTTGGTACTCGGGATCTTGAATTTGGCTTTGGATTAGGGTTAGGGTTTGAGGCACAAGTTGTGTCACTCAACTTGTGTTAGAAATGGGGGAGATGAGGAAGAAAAGAATGAAGAAGACCCTTAACTACTAATTAATGATTTTTGAACTAATGAACAATCTTTAACCTTAGATCTAAGCTCTCTTTTATAGACCATCCAAACCCTAGATCTAGAATTCAAAATTTGAATTTCCATCCAAAAGTTTGTTAGCTAGAGAGGCTTCTAGAAGTAGTTTGTTGGAGGGAGCTTCTAGAACTAGGTTGTTAGGAGCTTAATCATGATTAACTTGCTTAATGATCTTTGCTGATCTGGCAGAAGCTTCGAGGGTAATCTGGAATTTGACATGTCTTGATGAGGTGTACACACTGAGAGAGGAATTCTGCACTGAAAATGGAGTGATGACGTGGCAACTCCACCGCGGATCCGCGGCATGTGCCTTCTCCTGCCGCAGAACCGCGGTCACGTGAGGGAGACACTGTACAAATTTTCTTCTAGTGCTTTGGGCTGACTTTGGGGTATTTATCTGATATGTTGAATTGTGTAATTCCCTCTGTATTAATGCCAGATCAAACATCTTAGACTTGGCGTAATTTTGATCAGCACTTTGACAATTTTGGCTCGGTTCCTGAAATTTCCTGCACAGACTTCGAAACAAGTGTTGCGCAATACAGGGATGATGCGATGCCATGATAAACAGTCAATTTCCCTATGAAATATCGGTTTAAGTGTATAACACATGCAATTTGGTATTTTAGGGATGTTTTGCTAATATGTGCAATATGAATACCGAACACTTCTAGATGAGTGCAAATGATAGGGAAATTGACGTGTTAAAAATGCAGTATTTTCGACTGATAGGGAACATATTCTGGCACGCCCGGTGGGACATTTTCCTCTTTCCACTCCACACTTCGTGTGTCGTATTCGCGAACGAATCGCGGTTTGTTAATAGTTGCCCTTGGGTTTCAGGTTACTAAGATTTGGTCTCTTGCTTGGCGCAGAAAGCAAAACAGCAATGGCATTCACCTGTTCGAAGTGCTCCAACTGCAGCTGCAACTCGCGTCCTGCCTCAACTGGGGCCATAACCTTCGGGCCCCAAGCGGCCTCTTTGTTCACGATGCCCATGGAGCAGATTACTCAAGCCACCACAGGGCTGTTTTTCGGAACCATGCTTCCGCCGACAAGCTTCAGCACCCCCGTGCCCGTACCAGAAGCTTCTAAGAAGTCGGTCTTCGATCGACTTACAGTTACTGCGGCCCCTCTCAACGGGTCGTCCAGCACCAGTGCCTCGGTCTTCTCCAGATTGGGCCAAAATTCCTGCGGGCCCACAATGAAGCTTGCAGTCCCAGAGAAGGTTATTCCGAAAAGAGTGACCAAACTTGCTCCTGAAGTCGTTAAGGCGGCTTCTCCTGCCAAGGGGTCAGTCTTTACAAGACTGACTGTTCCAACTCCCACCCCCGCTCCTGCTGCTCAAAAGACATCAGTCTTTAACAGGCTGACACCGGCAACAGCCCCTCACCTGAACAGGGGGCAAGACAGGGTCAACCCCGTCACCGAGCCAATTCCCACGGCTCGACATGCTCGACGTCGCCACTGGCGCCGAGTGAGGAAGTCAGGAGGCAACTCCCCATCTAGGCTAACTCCACCAGCCCCGACGACGGAAATTAATGCTGCTGTTCCAACAGGGAACTGCTTTGAGCTGTTGAATAAGGTGCGTAGGAATTCTCCTACCGCTGTACTGAAAAGGTCGCCTCCTCCACTGGAGAAGGTTGCGGAAGCAAAACCCCTCAGCGGCTGTCCTCCAAGGTTTACAAAGTCTGGCGGCAGGTCCGAGACTCGGTGATCGATCCAAGTTTCTCCCGCCAGCACAAGAAGCTGAAGGTCCAACAGGAAGTGAGCCATCCTGCCAAGCCACGAAAAGCTATCTGGGTGCCCACATTGACGGCCCTCTCAACTTCGACCGCTCATAAAAAGAGAAGGCCGGAGAAGATCCCCGTGTTTGCGGCAAATGTCGAAGGCACCGAGCCCAAACACCCTAAGTCTGGGGGCATGGTGGTCCATACTATTTACATGGCATCCGGGAAGGAGGATAGCCGCGCTTCAACGGGCCACCGAACACTCACCCGATCATTACAAGAGCCCAGAAACAACAGCAGCGAAGCTCCAGGAGATGCTGATTGCGATATCCGCACTCACCGGACCAAAAGAAAGCTCGGAGGCGTCATCGGAGCAGCGTCGCGAACACGAGACCGATGCTGAATTCCTTCGTAGAATGCTTGAAAAGAAGGAAAAGGAGGCTGCGGAACAAGCGGCCAACATAAAGCAGATGGCTCTTCTATTTCAAGACATGGTCGGCATGATGATACAGCCAGATCCCCCAGCTGAAGACCCTCCAATCATTATTGAAGATGACAAAGGGGAGACGTCGAACCCTCCTCCGGCTCTTTCGACAGCCAAGGAGGAAACCATTTCTAAAGCTTCCCTAGATGACTATATTGCTCAGCAAATAAGAGCTCACCAGGCAAATGAGGCAGCCAGCCAAGTTGTCAAAACGGGGCGACCATATCCGAGCTGGTATGATCAGATAAAATACCCGCCGGGCTATACGATCCCGAAATTCCATGTGTACAAGGGACAGGCAATCCCCATCAACATGTTGCTCAGTTCAGGGCTCTTTGTGGCAACACCGGCGGCAATGATAAGCTCTTGCTTCGCTAGTTCGTCGGCAGCTTATCGAAGACGGCGTTTGAATGGTACTCTGAGCTTCCAGACGACTCCGTCAAGACTTTCACAGAGATGGAGTTACTGTTCACCCAGCGATTCGCGAGCGCCGGCGAACGCACCCCAATAACGGCGCTGATCAATGCAAGAGTGAAGCCAGGCGAAACTTGGGTTCAATATGCAATCCAATGGCGGAACTTGTGGTCGAAGTGCGAACAACGCATCGAAGAAGCACTAGCGGTGGGCATGTTCGTGGGCACCCTAGACCCTCATGCAACTATTTCACAGTTCATGATGTTCTTTAAACCGACCACGTTCCAGGCTTTAATCGATAAGCTAGACCAGATGGATCAAATGGGTCACTGACCGTCTCCCCCGAAGCCGGAACCTCGAAACGACAAGGGTAAAAGGAGGGCGACCTTCGTCGCAAACACCCAACAGCAGCCCAGTACCCCAAAGTTAGCAGATCAACTGGAAGAGAGACGACGGTATTACAATGAGAAAATGAAGCGTCCTTACTCATTCCCGCGGGACAAGACGAAGAGACTGTTCGAGCTGGCTACGCGCAACAGGCTTATCAGTTTACCGTATCCCAGGCGACCGCCGCAACCCAGCGAAGTGAATAATCCCAATTATTGCCCTTACCACCAAACGGTAAGCCATCCGATCGAAAATTGCTTCATCTTTAAGGGATGGATCGAAGATCAGTACCTGCAAAGTAAGTTTGTGCTGTCCGAGAAGTGGAAGGTAAACCCACCACAACCGCACACTCCTAAGAAGACGGACACACCGGGGACAACTTGTTCTTTTGTTGAAGAAGCTCCATGGGAGGTCGTGCTTTCAGCCAAAACCAAAAGGATGCTGAATGATCTTCAGACATACCCGGCGATCAGATGAAAGAATCCGTTGGAACCTGAGATCATCGAGGGGATATTGAAGCCGCGCCCAACTCCAAAGATTGGTGGTGATGGCCCAAGCGCTCACACCCAGCCGCCGAAATCTTCGAAAAAGAAGAAGATACCTAAGAAGCCCGTGAAGCCTGGTGATAAGCGCACGGACATACAAAAACAGATTGACGCGCTGGAAGAGTATAACCAGAAGGCGCGGACTCCGATCACGCTCTAAGAGTTCCTCCGCCACGTCCTTGAAGACGAAGATGATGAGGAAGACTCGTCGGATGGATCCGAGGATTACACAGCAAGTTGTAGTGTGATCTCTCACTCATTAGTAGCCAATGAAGAGGCTCCTTGCACCGAGAGACTGGGGGCAGGTCATGAACCGGAACTTCCAGAGCCATCAGACGAAATGATCGACGCATTTCTGAACAAAGCTCTCCTGAAAAGTAAAGCTGATCGGGAGCGCGAGGTGGCCATATTTGAAAGAGCCAAATGTCGTCGACTAGATGAAAGAGTCGAGACACTCCCACCGAATCAAAGAACATCCGTCGCGGATAAAAACAAGTTCAAGACGAGGAAAAGGTTTGCTAAAGCCCTATCGATGGGAATGAAGCTACCGCCCTCCGAAGGAAACCCTCCCGATGAAGCAAAGACACATCCTAGCTACTGCTCATAGCATCAAAAGATTTTGCACCCCACCGAGGAGTGTAATGCTCTTAAAAGATGGTAGCAGGGATATGTTGCTCACCGGCAACATTTTAAGCGGATAAAACGCAAAACTCGACGAGAACAGAGAAGTGCGACTAAGGAGCATAAAAGAGATACCGGTAATTGTTGCATGGTCAACACCGAGGGATCACAAATTCTCACTTTCGGAAGAGACTCTGACGAAGAAATGGCTCTTGGCCCCCTCTTTAAAGAATCCGCATTGGGGAAGGAGGAAGAACCGAAGGCCTGTGAAAACATACAGCTGCGCAATCGCAAGCTTCTGAAAAGAATCTCGGATCCATGAGTAAAAAAGATAAGGGAAAAGAGAAGGTCTCTGAGGATATCGCCCCAGATGACCAAGTCATGAAAGAGCTGACCGCCAAGGACCAGCCAAAGAAGAGTAAGGTGGACTATAACGTTCTGGCGCACTTGAGGAAGTTACCCTCGCAGCTCAGTATTCTCGACGCCCTTCAACTATCCAAAGAAGCGAAAGATTCATTGATCAAGGCACTACAAGTGCCAGAGCAATTCCAAGCTTTTCTCGTCGAAGAAAAGATGAAGGACGAGCTGGAGGAAGTACACACAGCCGATATCACCTTCGGTGACGAAGACCTCCTCCTTGGGATGTGCGAGCACAACCGTCCCCTCTATGTCTTAGGGTACTGCCACGATATAAAGATAGGCAAAATCCTGGTCGACAATGGGTCTTCCGTCAATCTCCTTAACGTGCGGGTGTTAAAAGAAATCTGCATGAGCTCCAGCATCTCGCTCGTGATAAAATCACCATCTCCGGTTTTGACTCCCAGTCATCGCGGACTCTCGGATCTGTGATATTGACGTTACGATTTGGGTTACTTGTCACGGATATTAAATTTCATGTCATTGACGCCAAGACATGCTACAATGCTTTACTCGGCCATCCTTGGTTACACGAGTACAATATCATCCCTTCTACACAACATCAGTGTATGAAGTATTTCAAGGATGATCTCGAGTATACCGTAACAGGAGAGCTGAATCCATTCTCCATGAACGAAGTCCGCAAGTACGAAGATGCGAAATACTTTTTGCCAGATTTCGAGGACACGGAGAGATGTCATAAACCAGAGAACAAAGCTATCACCACCATTCCAGCCTTCGGGAGTGATACTGAAGAAGAGGAAGCGGTAGTTTATTCAGGACCACCTCAGCACAACAAACCGGGACCATCCGCTCCCATGTTGATCTTTGGCAGTGACTCGGAAGATGAGGTCCATACTATATTCTCCGCTCGGCCTTCATTACAAGCATTCGCTGGTGATAATCAGAGTTTGCAAATTACCATGGTTCCATCCAAGCATCATAAAGAACTGGACGTGCTTGATACCTATAGTGTGGAAGAGCTGCAGACGTTCTATGTCCCTCCCAGGCAAGAAGGCGAAAAGGCGATCCTATTCTACCGCTCCGAGGAAACTAAAGTAGAGAAAGAAATCTGGCACGGCGCGGATCCTACACTTGACAAGCTTCAGCCCATCCATCTGCCTAGATATTATACAGAAGGCTTGAAAAGGCTATTAAAGTGCCAAGGGATACCCTTCAAATAGACCGCTCGAAAAGCCAAGTTCTATGACAGGGTCTGGAACGTTCCCGGAACTCAGCGCAAGTTGCCCAATGGGAGAATGGAAGCAATCGGGCTTGGATACGTTCGATCCAAGAAACGGGAGCTACTCAGCGACTGCTATGTTGTACATGAATTTGATGAAGAAGGAGATGCTCAATGGGAGAGTGCTAATCCTGAACCAGAAAAAGTCCCCGACGTAAAAATGCCCAGTCCGTCATTCGAAGAACAAATAGACAAGCTTATAAAGGAAGCTGGTCAAAAAGTTCGAGACAACCATAACCGCAAAATGGCCATCTACGAGAAAGCCAGGATGCAACGCCTTCTCCAACAGGCGGCGAAAGACGAAAATGCCGCTCCCTGTCAACCTGTTGTAAAAAAGGCCCGACGCAGAGGCAGAAACAAGTCGAAGAGCGGAAAAGGCGTTCAGCAACGACAAAGCGGGACCAAGAAGTCACACGAGCGGGAATCGAGCGGACCGGATTTATCCCTTATGAAGAAGATGAGTCGAACATACTCTTTTCCTCAAGACAAAACAAAGAAGATACTTAATCTTGCCATAAGACATCAAATGCTTACACTCCCGGAGTCCAAGCACCCCGAGCAAGCTAACGAGGTCTCTCACCCAGATTATTGCTCTTATCACTGAGCAATAGGACATCCTCTCGAAGACTGCTTCACCTTCAAGAACTGGGTCGAAGATCAATATCAGCTCGGCAGGTTCGCTCTATCCGACAGTTGGAGGGTAACACCGCCGCAGAAGCATGAACCCAAAGCTACGAGAGTAGAACCAGATACACATCGGTCTTCGAAGCGAACTCGTACTTGTCATATGATAACATCATCAAAAGAAGAACCTGAGAATATGCATGACCTTACATGGTGCTTCGAAAACAATGATGACGAGATGATCTCAGAGTTTCCACCGGCGCCAAAAGAGCTGGAAGATGGAATACACACTACTGCAGATAACCTCAAGAAGGTTGATTTGGGAACGGCAAGCGACCCGCGACCTACATTCGTCAGTGAGCTGCTGTCTGAAGAAAGGGTGGCTGCGTTAAAAGACGTGCTTATGCGATATAGAGATTGCTTCGCATGGAACTATTCCGAAATGCCAGGATTAGATCTAGAGATCGCAGTCCACAAATTAACGATATCCCCGGATGTCAAGCCAATCAAACAAGCACCGAGAAGAATGCGGCTCGAGCTTGAGATGAGTATCAACACCGAGGTCAAGAAGCTGATTGACTCTGGCTTCATCCAGGAAGTTCAGTACCCTGACTGGATCTCCAACATCGTCCCGGTGATGAAGAAAAATGGGACGGTGCGCATCTGTGTGGACTTTCGAGATCTCAATAAAGCCTGTCCGAAAGACGACTTCCCAGTGTCAGTTACCGAGCTGGTGATAGACAATACGTCCACTCATGAAGTTTTCTCCTTCATGGACGGATCGTCAGGATATAATCAAATAAAGATGCATCCCGAAGACCAGAGGCACACCGCTTTCCGAACCCCTTTGGGTATATTCTGCTACAAAGTGATGCCCTTCGGTCTAAAGAACGCCGGTGCTACCTATCAGAGGGCCATGATAAAGATCTTCGATGACCTTATACATGAAACCGTCGAATGCTATATCGACGACCTCATGGTGAAAAGCAAATCATACGAGGAATATCTCGAGCATCTGAAGATCGTGTTTCAACACCTTCGGCAATATAACTTGAAGATGAACCCACTCAAATGCGCGTTCGGGGTGTCCTCAGGTAAATTCCTAGGATTCATCGTTCGTCACCGAGGTATCGAAATAGACCCGTCAAAGATTAAGGCGATCATGGAGATGCCCCCGCCAAGGACTCTCAAGCAATTGCGGTCTCTCCAAGGGAAACTCGCATACATCCGGCGATTTATAGCCAATCTCTCCGGAAAGTGCCGCCCGTACAGTCACTTGATGAAGAAGGGAACCCCGTTCGTCTGGGATGAAAAATGCCAAGGCGCACTGGACGAAATCAAGCAGTACCTGCAGAACCCGCCAGTGCTAGCTGCTCCGGTCAAGGGAAAGCCTCTCATTTTTTATACAACAGCCCTCGAAGGTTCCTTAGGCGCATTATGGGCACAAGAGAACGACCAAGGGAAGGAAATAGCCCTCTACTATTTGAGTCGAGTTCTACTGGGGGCAGAAAGCAATTACTCTCCCATCGAAAAATACTGCTTGGCGTTAATCATCGCGATAACAAAGCTCAAACACTATGTGTTGGCGCATAAAGTCCGTCTCATATCGAAAGTGGATCCTCTCAAGTATTTGATGTCAAAAGCCATATTGACGGGACGACTCGCTAAATGGGCCCTGCTCTTGATGGAGTTCTTGTTAGTGTATATGCCCTAGAGGCTATTATTATATTATACTAGGTTGTATATTACTTAATGGAAGCTTGGGATATTCACAGTTGTATATATAACAGTCTTGCTAAAATGGTAGTATGCTACTTGGTTTGTGTCTACTTTAATATGTGCATATGTTTCTTATAACGTATCACTTATATATATTAGTAGAGCCCATAGGATCTTTACTTGATTACCGGCGTTGTGATGGCAGTCACACTAGTGGGGGCTGGGTAGTCTGTAAGCAACATCCTATACAGGTCCCTGGTCGTTGGACTATCGAGATAGGGCATCGATATTCCGGAGTAGACTAAGTGTGTATGCTTCTCATCCCAGTTGGGGAGATGGTCTGTCCCACAGCCATCAGTACGTCGTACTGGAGATAGTATACAGGTGCTCGTTAGGTTACGGGTACACCGGACAGGATTCGCAGAGAAACTGATTGGTTGGTATTATACCCATCGTCAGTTAATAGTTCCCAGGTGACATGAGTACAGCATAGTCCGCAGACTTGACACTGCTACTTCGCCTCGAGTGTGTCCCACTGTTCTTAGATTGCTACCCTACCACGGCTCAAAGGAGTCGTGCAAACAGGTAGCAGTTGGGTGCAGTCCCGAGCACTTGGAGGCAGTGGCGGTTAAATAGGATTCGTCTCTCCCGGTATTGGGAGTTGATATCGCGCTGTGTCAGAGAGCCATTACGCAAAGTCCCTGGCCAGGGCAAGCGAGATATACTGGTAGGTTCCAGTAGCTTCTCAGGGTGTAATGGGCTTTGCTCCGACACGACTTATACAGCTATTAAGGGACTGACGCTTGCCGCCCCCTAGGCTTGATATGCGATAGTCTTAGACGAACAGACCGGACTGTACGAAGATTGTCACATCAGGCTCAGTGGGAGTTCGGATGATTTTCCTCATCGGCCTTCTTATCGACATCTACCTGAGGACCGTTACGTACAGCTAGTGCCGGTTGCGGTCTGTGGTTAAACCCACTGCCAGCGTAGTGTCGAGTCTTTAGAGTCCCACACAGAGGGTTTTCCTGCTCCATGCGAAACGATATAGAGGTCGTATGGTTTTACGACAAAGGTTCAGACACATACGTGTGTTTACGCGCGTACGATGTTCGGACAGTTTTTACTAGCCGGCTTTGGTTTAAGCCAGATTCTAGTATCAGGTTATTGGATTTATACAGTCTAATGTTTTTCCGTGTTTTCACGGATTTGAGGGGCGTTCTCGTAATTTGTCGGGAAGCTTCTAGAAGAGTGGTGACTTGGGGGGGGATAAGGTGGCATTGCATTAAATGAAATTTGTGACTCATTTGTGTGATTCACTATGTCATTAATGCATCATTTATTGCTTAATGACTCACATAGTGAATCACTCATATTGAATTAATGAAGCATGGTGAATAATCATTTATTTGATAATTCATTATGTTTCATATATTCAAGTGAGAAGCTTTTTCATTCTCATGATCATCTTCACCTTCTCTCTCCTCAAGCTCACTCTCTCTTCAAACCCTAACCCTAACCTCTCATGTGTTGAGATCAAGGGTTAGCTAGACTAATACATCCATAACCTCACTCTATATCCCCTAGGTAGCTTAGATTAGCACTTTAAGCAACCTAGTTATCTCAAGTTAGAGATTAAGCTTGGCGTAGGAGCTCTCGGGTGGATCGTCTTTGACTCGAGGAGGCCGTTGAGGTGCCGATGTTCCAAGGAGCTTACGAAGAGTGGAGAACAGCGATGAAGACCCGAAGGACAAGTAACGTGAGGTATAACTTCGTATCCGAGTAGTTAAACCTCTAGTAGATAGTTAGCAATGGTTTAGATAACGATTCATGCGCTCAAGTCCGTGTTACGAACCTTTGATAATCGTTTTTCATATATTCCGCCTCCGCGCAAGTTTGTGGGGTGCGTGACATGGACTTACAGTTCTCAATAACCTATCAGCCTCTTAAGGCAGTGAAAGGCCAGGCCATCGCCGACTTTCTCGCCGAACATCCGATACCGGCCGATTCTCCCTTGAATTGCGAACTGCCAGACGAACATGCGTTTAATGCGATCGACGGTGGTGGTATCCAGTGGGAACTTTATTTTGATGGAGCGTCTTCCATGAAGAAGCGCAAACAGAACACGCCTATAATCAAATCAGGGGTAGGCCTTATATTCGTGACCCCACAAGGAGGGATAATGCGATTCGCCTTCTCCTTGACAGAGCCGAGGACGAACAATGAAGCTGAGTATGAAGCTTTGATAGCAGGTCTTGAGATCGCCATCGACATGGGAATTGAAAACCTCCTCATATACGGAGATTCCCAGCTGATTGTTAGTCAAGTAAATGGAGACTATCAGACGTGCAAACCAGAGTTGGTGAAATACGGTGAAAGAGTGCAGCAACTGCTGACTCAAATTCCTTCATACACCTTGGAAAGCATACCGCGTGCGGAAAATAGCAAAGCAGATGCACTAGCTAAGCTCGCTAAAGAACTGGCCGATAAGAACCTCGATGACGTAAGGATCGTTGTGCAAAGCAGTCGGGTCCTCGCACCGGTGGAAATATCTCCGAAATCATCCGAGAAAAAGGAAGCGACTGAACAGACGGCCTTGCAAATAAAAGACCAAGAAATAGTCGAGGATTGGAGAGAAGCCTTTATAGACTACTTCAAATCCCGTCAAACGCCTGAAGATGCGTCCTCGAGACATTAGCTCACGAAGCGAGCCCCATGTTTCGCCTTCGTCAATGATACTCTGTACAAGAGATCATTTGATTCTCTGCAGCTAAGATGCCTGGGACCTGAAGAGGAAAAGAGAGTCGTCCAGGAAGTTCACGAGGGACTCTGTGGTTCTCACCAAGCCGGGCCGAAGATGAAGTTGAAGATTAAACGGATGGGTTACTACTGGCCCACGATGATCCAGGACTGTCTCGAGTATGCGAAGCAATGCCACTCGTGCCAAATCCATGGGGACTTTATCCATCAGCACCCAAATCCACTACACCCAACAGTGGCTAGCTAGCCGTTTGAAATGTGGGGAACTGATATAACCGGCCCCATCGAACCAGTATCGTCCAGAGGACATCGTTTCATTTTGGCGATGACTGATTACTTCTCCAAATGGGCAGAAGCAGTACCGCTGAGGGAAGTGAAGACAGAGAATATCCTCCATTTCTTCAAGACGCACGTCATTTATCGGTTCGGAACGCCGAGACGGATCATCTCCGATAACAGGCCAGCCTACAGAAGCCACAAGATTAGCCGCTTCGCACAATAGCATAACATAGACTGGAGATATTCCTCAGTTTATAATCCCCGAGCTAACGGTCTAGCTGAGACTTTCAACAAAACCTTAACAAAGATCGTGAAGAAGACGGTGTCCAGAAACAAGAAAGACTAGCACGAGAGACTGCAAGAAGCTCTCTGGGCGTATCGAACTACGTTCAAAACGGCCACGAACACAACGCCGTACACGTTGGTATTCGGTACAGAAGCGGTACTCCCCCTTGAGATAGAGTTACCCTCTCTACGAGTGGCAGTCCATTGTGAGCTCACGGACGAAGAGAATGCTCACCTTCGGCTTGAGGAGCTCGATGCCCTTGATGAAACCCGGCTCATAGCGCAACAAAATCTGGAGGCTTATAAAGCAAAGATGACGCGCTTTTATGAAAGATTGACTAGGCCGAGGACATTCCGCCAAGGTGAACTCTTGCTAGTGGTCAAAAGACCTATGATCCCCAATCGTGCTAAACGAGGGAAACTTGAGCCGAATTATGAAGGCCCGTACATCATAGACAAGGTCTACCAGGGTGGAGCCTACCTACTCATGGACATGCATGGTGAAAGATCTTTCATGCCAATAAACGGTCGCTTCCTGATGAAATACTACGCTTGACGAGTCACGGTCTAGGTCAATGATAGGTGACAACGACTATGTCCGCTCACTATCTTCCTAAGCCCAAACTCTAAAAGTAGTAACCGGCTTTCTTTTCATGGATCGAAACGTCCTCAAACTAACAACGGACCGAAACGTTTTTAAACTAACAGCGGACCGAAACGTCCTTAAACTAACGACGGACCACTATATTCTAAAACTAGCTGTTGACCAAGATGTCGAGAAACTACGGTGGATTGCAGCATCCCAAAGCTGACACAAAAAAAAATATAAAAAAAAGAAAGAATAAAAAAAAGGAATAAAAAAATAATAAAAACGGTATGTCCATAAGAAAAAAATGGCATGGATGAAAACCCGAAAGGGCTCCGTGAGTAAAAACAGCAGGGCTACCGGCGAGTGTTTGTGAAACCCCGAAAGGGCGCAGCCTCGTTAAAAGACACTTACAGGGTCCTCTCGACCTTGCAAGGGGAAACCACTTGCGTGAGATCCTTACGACTCACAAGGGAGCAACACACATAGGAATCCTCACGATTCCTAAGGAGAAATTACACTTGCAAGATCCTCACGGCTCGTAAGGAGAATCCTCTTATGAGACCCTCACGGCTCATAAGATTTGATAGTCTTAAGCTACAGAGACCTGAACCTGTTCTTAAGCAGCCCCCACAACCTCCACTACTGCCTTACAAGCGGCTCAATACTGACCCTTGTATACAATCCACGGGCGCAAATAAACATTTCCCTAACAAAGTCCCATCCGTGACTAGGGATATGTTCGCACGGTGAACAGCCCTTGTAAGTCCTCTCGACTTATAAGGGGAAAACACTCTTGCAAGATCCTTACGACTTACAAGAGATCATACACTTGGGAGTCCTTACGACTCCTAAGGAGAAAACGCACCTACGAGATCCTCACAACTCACAGGGAGAAATACCTTTATGAGACCCTTACGGCTCATGAAGTCAAAAGCCTTAATCGACAGGATCCTAACCCTGTTCGCTAAGCCACCTTTGTTCGATATTGACAGAGGCAAATGATGATTCGCTCCTGGCAATATCCCAGTAGTAGCGGTGCTGATGCCGAAATCGGTGTCTAATTCCGAGCTTGCAGCGAAAAGCCAGCAAGCCGCACATGCATGCAAAATAGCCGAAATGATAGGGCAACTTGCAACAAAATCAGCAAGTAAAAATGTATGCATGCAAAATAACCGAAATGATTGGGCAATTCGCAATAAAAAACAGCGAGTAAAAAAAATAAAATAAATAGCCGAAATGATGGGACACCGCAAAAAATAGCCGAAATGATTGGGCAATCGCGACCTTCCCGATATAAAAGCTGAAATGATAGAGCATCGCGGAAAGAAATAAAATAAAAATAAAAATGAAATTTACGCCCTACAGGTGATGTTACATCAATCCCTGTATACAATCCAGGGGCGCAAACAAAGAAGGAATCGCACTCCTTCTCTCCCAGGTTTCATCATAAGAAGAAGCCAAATCTCGACGATTCACAGATAGCCTAGAGATCATCTCGACGTTCGTCTCATTGCAGCAGACACAACATCAAGTAAAGCGGAACAATGACAACTCCCAGTTCCATGACTCGACGGTATACAAATGACCGAGAGACAAATCCCAACTCCGTGAAATGCGGATATAATCAGCAAATTCCTGGTTACGTGGAACACGGATAACGTCACTTCTGACCCCGTGGAAAATGTCCAGAGCGGATCCTGGTCCTCGCAAAGCACGGCAGTGAACCCGTGTGAAGCATCCAGAGCGGAGCTTAGTCCTCGCCGAACACGGCAGTGAACCCGTGGGAAGCATCTAGTGCAAATTCCTGGTCACGTGGAACACGGATAACGTCACTTCTGACCCCGTGGAAAACGTCCAGAGCGGATCCTGGTCCTCGCAGAGCACGGCAGTGAACCCGTGTGAAGTATCCAGAGCGGAGCCTAGTCCGCGCCGAACACGGCAGTGAACCCGTGGGAAGCATCTAGTGCAAATTCCTGGTCACGTGGAACACGGATAACGTCACTTCTGACCCCGTGGAAAACGTCCAGAGCGGATCCTGGTCCTCGCAGAGCACGGCAGTGAACCCGTGTGAAGCATCCAGAGCGGAGCCTAGTCCTCGCCGAACACGGCAGTGAACCCGTGGGAAGCATCTAGTGCAAATTCCTGGTCACGTGGAATACGGATAACGTCACTTCTGACCCCGTGGAAAACGTCCAGAGCGGATCCTGGTCCTCGCAGAGCACGGCAGTGAACCTGTGTGAAGTATCCAGAGTGGAGCCTGGTCCTCGCTAAACACGGCAGTGAACCCGTGGGAAGCATCCAGAGCAAACATCGGACTGTGAGGTCCTTAAACTCACGGACTATGATGTCCTTAACCTCGACTGTGATGTCTTAAAACTAACAATCAACCACAGTGATTTTACACTGATTTTACCTTGGTTCAAGGGTACATCTCTTCACTCCTTTGATATTTATCGTTGTAATTCCTCAACGTCTTCAAAGAGGTGACGGGTCCCAGTAACCACGCATTTCACGGACTGTGGTGTCCTTAAATCCACGGACTATGATGTCCTTAACCTCGACCGTAATGTCTTAAAACTAACAACGGACTGTGGAGTCTTTAAATCCACGGACTATGATGTCCTTAAGCTCGACCGTAATGTCTTAAAACTAACAATGGACAAGGGTAACTTCACCCATCATATTGCGGGTCCGCACGACTCGTAAGGGAGTAAATTCTCTTGTGAGATCCTTACGACTCTCAAGAGAAAACACACTTAGGAATCCTCACGATTCCTAAGAAGAAAACGCACCTACGGGATCCTCTCAACCCGTAGGGAGAAAATACTTTATGAGACCCTCACGGCTCGTAAAGTTGAAAAGTCTTAGGTGACAGACCCTAACCCTGTTTTCTAAGCCATCGCCACTCTACAAAAAGCCTAAGACTGACAGCTATATGCTATTTACAGACCGCACTTGCTAAAATCGCATAGCAAACAACACAACAAGAAAGAAGAAAGCAGAGAAATGACACAAGACATTATGAAGAATGTATATCTTTTATTCATGAATTCGATTGAGTACAAGATATATTGTGTTAAAGAATAAAAGAAACATATACATTTTATTTACAATTATAAATGATACAAGATTGTCATTGAGAAGGGAGTGTTCTTAACAAATTCGCAAGCTGTTCTCGCACTTCTTTCAACGCCTCTTCTTGATCGGCTGTCGCTGCCAACTCTGCTTCCACCTGGGCTCGCTGCTACAAGTAGGATGAAAGTTGTTCTTCGACGGCTCGCCGAGCTGCTTCACGACCTTGGGCATCACGCTCAATGGCATCGAGCTTCTGCTTCAATGTTAACCCATCGGAGATACTTTGCAGAAGGCCCTCGAAGATAACTTTCACCCGAGCAGCATTCGCGTCGACCTCAGCACACAATCGAGCAGACTCGCTTGAAGTTTCTTTGCATTCCCTCCGCTTTGAAGCAGCTTCTTGTTCAAGATGGCAGAAGTAAGAAGCGCTCTGCTCGATCCATGCCGCCCGTTGAGTGCTCATGGCCAAAATCTCGGGGGCAGGACACATAAGTTCCATCTGATGCAGGCAGGCCTCGATCTCCCTGCAGTGATTAACCCAAGACTCGACGACGCCTTCATTGTGGAAATTTACAAGCGTCGCCATCTCGGATTAACCTCGGCAGCGAAATCTGCGGCAGATGTGGGAGCTTCTACGTCAAGCTCCTCGACGCATCCGCTCAGCATACTTAGACTCATTGCAGCACCCTTTGAGGATGGACGTCTGGAGAATGGGCCTGCCGGCATCATGATGCGAGACACGAAGGGGGCCGGAATCGGAACGACAGCTGCAAAAAAAAACACAATCAAATGACGGTTCAAGAAATATTGAAAGGTCATCAATGATGGAATTTACTATACCAGCTGCAGCAGGTGGCAAAGCCGGAAGGACCGGTGGTGCGATTGATCTTTTATCTCCTCCTTCGATCTGTAGCACTGCAATCAGGGCAAAGAAAAATCAGAAATAATTTCATTATCGGTAAAAGAAAGAGCATTAATTGAAAGTTATATTCACCAGCGCCACTGGATGAAGCAAGCTTCAACGGGAAGGAGAAGTGGGGATGCAGCACCTGATACAGGTGGTCAAAAAGGACTCCTACAAAGACGCAATAGTATAACATCGGTACATAAATTATGCAGCCAAGATAAGACTGGTGGGTCACAAATCCATACCTTCCAGCATTTGCGACGGTGCGAGAGAAGGCAGAGGGGTGGTCACCGTCAGGGCGGTAACTGGCGGCGCTGTCTCAAGCAGCGCGGCATCAGCACCTGCATTAGAAACAAGATAAACCCTGTTAAAAAGGATTGCAGAATAAAAAAGAAGGATGGTAACCAAAAATTTACCAGATGAGTCGCCGGCCAGAGCCCTAACGAGGGCGTTACTTGATGTAACGGCGGCGTTTTCCTCCTCCATTGGGATGGTCTCACCTCCCATTGCCTCATCGCCCGACTCTACAGGAGCCGTCGCCACGCTCGCGACGCCGGAAGACGACAAGGAACCGTAAGCAGGGAGAGCGATGATCGGAGCGGCGCCTGACTCTTGAGAAAGAGCGGCCATCTCTTGCTCAGCGACCATAGCAGCCGTCTCACCCGCTACCACTTCGGGCTCAACGGTCGCAGCCGTCTCGTCCACTGCTGCCTCAGGCCCGGCCATAGCAGCCGTCTCATCCGCCGCCACCTCGGGCTAGGCATTGGTAGTCGTCTCGGGTATGGCAGTCATGACTATCTCATCAGCCACTATCTCGGGCCCGGCAATTATGGTTATATCGCCTACCGTCGCCTCGGGTTCAGCGGCTACCTCCTCTGCCGTCCCCTCAGGCTCGACGTTTGCCGCCATTCCTTCAGTAAGGCTCGGCCCTGCAGGACAAGATATATAAGAACTGATAGCTTAAAACTATGACAACAAAGCCTCAAAAAACACATTACCTGAGACGGATTCACCGTTGGCCTCCCGAGCTGCTCGTGCCGCCCGTCTATAAACAGTAGACAAGGCGATCGGGAGCTCCTCTGAAGGAGTAGCGGCGGGAGTAACGACGCTTGAGCCTGCTCCCGCAGCCAAAGCAGCGCTACGCTCCCTCGCTGCGCGCCTCAGGCGTTTCCTTTCCTCCCGGGCCGTCGCGACAGACCTTTTGGAAGCCTCCTTCAACAAGGCGTCGTCGTCCGCGTTCAGGGTTGCCTCCAGAGCCGTCAAGGCTTCCATCATCGGCTTTTTAAGCAGGGCCTCCTGCGGCAATCCCGAAGAGGCCGGGACTTCGGTAGCTAGCCCGTGGAGAATTCCCGCATCAGTTTGCGAGGTAGGTCTTGTGGTCCCTGCGATAAGACAAAGAGAGGGTCAGATTACTCATAAGAAATGGAAGGAGAAACATAGTAAACCGAAATGTACCAAGACCTAAGGATGCTCTGAGTTGTTCCTCCTCCTAGAAAGTTTTGAGGGAAGCGGCGATAGCTTCTTCGGTAGAAATGCCTGTTAAAAGAAGGAAAATCGTTAGTCAAAAAACAATGATAGAGGTACGACGCAATGACGAAAAATACAACTAGTGATTACCCGATTGCGCAAGTTTAGCCAACCACGCATCGCGCCTTGCCAATCGCTCAGAAGCTGCGATGGCGGCCGCCATATCAGCGTCATCTGGCGGCATAAATAAGCCCTCGTTAGTCCCGTACTCACCCAAGGCCTCGCTATAAGGAGCATGAGGTTTCTGACCAAATGCAACGTCAGCAGAGAGGATCGACTTCTTCTTCCTCTTCTGCGCGCGAGCTCCAACCGCACTCAAAATCAGCTTACGCTTTGTGGGCACCTTGGGACGGCGGGTCCCGATATCCGAGCCCATGCCAGATTCGGGCAAAACCACGTCCACCGTCTCCATGGGAACATGGGGCACTGAGGGCACGTCCACAGGATCACGGGGCAATCCACGCGTAGGGCTTAGCACACGTGGAGGCTCATCTCCAGTATCTCCTCTTAGTGGAGGAACGACAGGGGTCCTTTACCTTAGGGGGACTTTGCGGTCGCTAGCGGGGGGCGCACCCTTGCGGTCAATCAGCAGCCGCTTCTCTTCTCGGATAACCGCGCCCATCGCATGCTGATACCAGGCCCCGTATACGTTGAAGGCCCTTGGAATGCAAGTTGGCTCGCTAATGAAGAAATGGGAGCCCGTATTTAGCCGCATGAAGTGATGTAATGCATTCCGTATCCCCTCTCCGGTGGCCGCGGGCTCTTCCAAAAACGCCTCCAGTGGGACCCCCTGGTTATAACTTAATTGTTGGGCGAAACGATGGGGGTTGTACCTCATAAAAACCGCCGCATCATTCTGCCTGAACACAAGGAAGCCCGGCCGGATGGAGTATAAATGTAGAATCTTCCGGGTTTTCAATACGGAGGCCCCGTCCTTGAAACTATCACGCAACGCCAACACTACCTTGGAGGCCTCCGGGCCGATGGTCATGACCTTGTCCGTGAAAGAAATCCCCGCTCCGACCGTGCGCGGACGAAGAAGCAACCCCCTAGCCTCCCGCGGAGGCGGATTCACAATAGAAGAGCCGACCAGCCGCATAACTCTCGGGAGTCTGCACTTCTCTTAAAACGAGGGTCTCTTATGAATACCAAATACCCCGAGCACATGCATTTCCATCCATGAAGTAAAATAGTGCATCGGGAAATTGGCGGGTTGCACCCCTGGTTCATTTGCGTCCGCCGCCATGCTGAGACTATGGTACAGGTGGGCCAACCCGGCGATTCCAATCGACAATTGTATGCCAGCCACCATCTGATGCGTTGGGTAGAAGACAGACGGCCTCATATAGCGCGGGTGCATGGGGAGCGCGAACCAGCACAGCCATAGCCCCAAAAACCCGAGAAAGAAGGTCTCCTCGTCGATGCCCGGAGTGGCGATTTCCGATAAGGGGATGACTGCAGCATCGGGGAGGTAAAAACCCTTTTGATCGGCTTCCAGAGCCGGTCGACGATCTAAGCCAAGGCCGAAGGGGTCGTCAAGCTTGGCAAATTTTTCGTCCCGTTGCGATAGAATCTCCGGTCGAAGAAAGCGGGCGATGAAGTCTGAGAAACTAACTCCCCGGCCTCCCGATTCCAAGTAGAGACTTTCAGACATATTCAGCACCTTTACCAGGCTCGGAAACTGATGCTGAATAGCATTCTCCGGCGTTAGGCCCATTACCAGCGGCTTGGTGGCGAAGACATATTCATCAGGAGGAAGTAGCTCTTCATAATGCTCCCCCCTCACTAGCAAACCAGAAATCTCAGCAAATTTTTCCAAGGGGATGGAGACTTCCCTGTCCGTCAGAAGAAAGGTATGGGTGGGGATGTTCCATTGTTCCATGAATGCCTTAACCCACCACGTCGGAGGAGCAGGGTACTCGAACAATGAGGCGTAGACTGCGGGGTACAGACCAATCTTTATCAAATGCGTCTTCTTCGCTGACAAGATGTATCTGGCCCACTGCAAATACCTGGCCGATTGTCGAGGGGTCAATCCAATGTTATAGGGTTGTTCCCAAGGGCGCGACTCACCCTGGCATATGCGCCGCCCCAGAATATCCACGGCTGCCGGCGGCTGCACGGGAATGGCAGCAATCGAAGGCTGAAGAAGATCATCCGAATTCCAATTTACGACCTCCACGGCATAGTTCACCGGGGGTGCATCTGCATATGGGATCGATGAGATCGGCTCTGACGGCGTTGCGCAAGAGAAGCTTCGGCGACCCTTGATAATCTCGCTATACCACCTACCCCACAGGTGAAGGTTCTTATACTCACGGTCGTAATCCTTAATAAGAGTAAGAACCTCCCAGTCCACCGGTGCCTCAGGGAATCCTCCCTCTGAGCGGAAAAATGGGAACGAAAGATCAGCAGACATGTTGCCTGCAAGAAAAAGCGAAATTCAATCATCAGTATCATAATTTAATTTTAAAAATTCCAACGCTTGGTACTTTAAAATTTATACCACACTGCAATGCAGTGGAGAGGGGACCAAAGGGGGCCCACAAAATCCAGATGATAATGCATCAGTTAATAAGACAGCCTCATCATTGGATGAGACTGTCAATTAATGAGGAAATCCTCAAAGAATATTCTCATTAAATGAGAAATCCCTTGAGACAAGGAGAAAATCTCCCTTTTCAGAGCACAGCTCTGTCACAGAGTGACACTTGTCAAACTCTGGTCACAAGGGAATAAGATTCCTTAAAGAGCCTAGCTCTGTAATAATGATGGAAAAATCCATCAAAGAAAAAAATTAATTCCTAAAAATTAAAGTTTTGGGATCTTAAAGATCCATGAAAAACTCTTAAGAGTTCATCATCAGAAGATCAAAAGATCTATATTCTGTCAATGAGCAAAGCTCTGTTCATGGGTTAAGAAACCCTGAAACAAATTCTTGAGAGCAAAACTCTGTTTATGAAACCCCGAAGGGGATTTCTTTAGATCAAAAGATCTATAAGAGCAAGGCTCTACTAATTAAAATTGATATAATTAAGTTTAAATTTTTTACCTAAAAATTTCTAGAGTTCTAACTCTGAAGTTCTTGAAAATGAGAGCACTCTGAAAATATAAATCTTGAAGGAGATAATAATCATCTGAGGAGGACCAAGGGTCCTATTTATAGGCGCTAAAGCGCCCCTTCAACTCCTGAGTTGATCCAACGGTCTAGATGTTGCCACCGCTGCACTCACGTGTGCGCCACGTGAGCGCAACGGTGGGGGGGGCATTTGTTTCCCCCAATTAGAGCAAAGCTTTGTTTGAATTTCAAAATTCAAAAGGTGAAGCAACGCTTCAGATCTCTTGCGCTGCGCGCAGAGCGCCACGTGTCAAAAGCAGACACACCACCGTAAGGAGCGCTGCGCCCAAGGCAGCGCACCCCCAATCAGAGCAAGGCTCTGTTTTAAAATTCAAATTTTAAAATAAAGAAAGCAACGTTTCAGATAACTTGCGCTCTGCGCTGCGCGCCACGTGTCAAACAGTGGCGCGCTCTGCGCTGCGCGACACGTGTCAAGCGCAGGCGCGCTGTGCTCTGCGCTGTGCGACACGTGTCAAGCGCAGGCGCGCTGTGCTCTGCGCTGTGCGACACGTGTCAAGCGCAGGCGCGCTAGCACAGTTGCGCTGCGCTCTGCGCTGCGCGACACGTGTCAAGCGCAGGCGCGCTAGCGCCAACTGCGCCAGCACTAAAATTTAAATAATAAATTATTTAATTAATCAGAATTAAAATTATAGAAAGATCTTTCCAATCTTATTAAAATAAGAAAATTGTCTTCTGTAAAACAGAAGCCTTAGGATCAAAAATCCAACGATGGGGAAACATCCCCAAATCAATCAGAGAAAGATCTGTGTAACTAACCTAACAAACCAATTGGCCCTATATAAAGGCCCCTAAACCCCAAGTCTCGCATAGACAGACATACAGAAGAGAGAGAATCCTCTAAAAACTTTGAGAAAAACTCAAAGAGAGAAAAGGCAAGCCTCTGAAGAAAGAAGATCATCTTCTTCATCTTTGAAGCTAAAGAATTTGATTCTTGAAGAACAGAGATGAAAACACCTCACAAAAAGAAGAATTTCTTCTAAAAAGATCAAAGAACTAAGAACAAGATCAAGATCTTCAATATAAAAAAGAAAAAGATCAAAAAAGATCCAATCATAAAGAATTAAAGAAGTAATTTACTTCATTCTTAGATCTTTTGATCTATATAAAGGCACAGCCTTTTGATGAACCATTGGTTCTTGAATCTTGAGGTAGAACCTCTTTTGAGAACAAGAAAAACTTGTCTTTGATCTGAATTGGATCAAGATGCGCTCTGCGCTATTGGACAGTGCCTTGCACTTTTGAAATGCGCCCTTGCACTCCTTGGACTGGCGCAACTCACCAGAGCGCGCCACGTGTCAACCACAGAATGATCTGCCCCTTGCGCTTCTAAAAATAGCGCACTGCGCTCTTGGATTGGCGCATAGCACCAGGGTGCGCCACGTGTCAGCAGCGCACTAGCGCAGCGCACTAGCGCAGCGCACTGCGCTAACAGACTTGCGCTCAGTGTCACCTCCACATGCACCAGCGCCTTGCGCTCTTTAATTGGCGCAAAGCGCCTGACAAGCCACGTGGCGCACTGTCAGACCACTAAAATGCTATGCATTATTAAAAAAGGACAGAGCCCAAGTAAAGTCTATCAGACCAATTTAAATGCTGTGCATTATTTAAAAAAGGGCAGAGCCTAAGTAAAGGCCTAACAAGCCAAATCTAAATGATATGCATTTAATTACAAAGCCCAATGCTATGCATTGTTTAAGAGGGCAGAGCCCAAGTAAAGGCCTAACAGGTCAAATATAAACAAAATGTTACACATTTTCAAATGGACTTAGCCCAATTCTGGCCATAAGTCCTCAATATAAATTGAACTGAGCACAACTGCTCTCCCAATCAATTTACACCCGGTTCAAGGGTACATCTCCTTACTCCTCTGATATCTGTCGTTGTAATCCCTCAACGTCGTCAGAGAGGTGACGGGTCCCGACAACCACACACTGCTACGGACTGTGGGGTCCTTAAACTCATGGACTATGACGTCCTTAACCTCGACCGTGATGTCTTAAAACTAATACCGGACTATGATGTCCTTAACCTCGACCGTGATGTCTTAAAACTAACAGCGGACTGTGAGGTCCTTAAGCTCATGGACTATGACGTCCTTAACCTCAACCGTGATGTCTTAAAACTAACACCGGATTGTGAGGTCCTTAGGCTCACGGACTATGATGTCCTTAACCTTGACCGCAACGTCTTAAAACTAACATTGGGCCGCAATGTCCTTGAACTACTTATCGACCGCAACGTCACTAAACTAAACAATAGAGCCCCCAATTACTCTCTTGTCAGATCTAAACGATCCCGTTAAGTCGATCTTAGTCTAAAATTAGACTAACGTGTCCTTAACGAACGTTTAAGTCGATCTTAGCCTCAAATAAGGCTAACGTATCCTTAAACACACACCCCCCCAAATCTAATAAAGATACGGATTTGGACTAGTCCACGTCCTACGGGCGACAGCATAAATTAGTCTCCGTATACAATCCATGGGCAACCGAACACAAAACAAACACACACGACACGAAGTGACCACATGGAGAAGGAGAAAATTGTTACCGCGATGCGATAGCGTAATTAACTGCAGGGGCTTGCGCCTGTAGGGAAGAGCGTCTCCACAATCAAAAACCCCTCAAACGAGGGGGAATCTGACAAAGTCTGCTACATCAGACGCATCCGTTTAAACCTTCGATACATGGTGCCATAAATCAACTTGGCATCTTCGGAGAGGTGGATGGATAGCACCAATTAGCATCTGCCCCGAATCTCAGGTAAGACGTCCCTGTCGCGCCGTCTTTCGGAGGGGAACAACCACCTGGCGATAAAGTTCCCCCTCGATCAGGATGGGGTAGGCCGGGCATACGGGAGCCAGCGGATCGCAGAGGTAGGCCTGACAGAGGCATCTTCCCCCGAGCAGCACACCGATAGCGTCGGTGCATGCGGCGACGTTAAAGGGTCCCTGGACACCCGGGACGAGCGAAAGGAGGTCTGTAGATCACCGGTCGAGCCTCTGACTGAGGTGCCCTTAGCGGAAGGAGTCCCGGGAAAGACCGTCCAGGTCGGGTCACTCCTCATGGGAATTCGGCGGGAGGACCTAATCGAGTTCCTCCGAACCAATTCCGATGTCTTCGCCTGGGCACCGGCAGAAGTTACCTATGATCGACCCCAAAATCATCCCCCACAAGCTCGGAGTTGATCCTACGGCCCGACCCGTCAGGCAGAAGAAAAGAAGCTTCGCCCCGGTCAAACAGAAGGCTATCGAAGAGGAAGTTGACCGGCTCCTCGCCGCCAACTTCATCAGGAACTTGCCCTACTCAGACTGGCTGGCAAACGTGGTCCTGGTCAAGAAGTCGAGTGGAAAGTGGCATATGTGCGTCGACTTCACCGACCTCAACAAGGCCTGCCCCCAAGGACAACTTCCCGCTCCCCCGCATAGACCAGCTCGTCGATAGCTCGGCCGGGCACGAGCTTCTGAGCTTCATGGACGCTTTCTCCGACTATAACCAAATCCGTATGAATCCTGATGACGAAGATATGACCGCATTCAAAACGGAACGGGGGGTGTACTGCTACAAAGTGATGCCCTTCGGCCTCAAGAATGCCGGGGCCACATACCAGAGGCTGGTCAACCGCATGTTCAAGCCACAGATCGGCAGGAACATGGAAGTCTACGTTGACGACATGCTCGTCAAGTCCGTCTCGTCAGCCGACCACGTCAAAGACCTGGGCGAGGCGTTTGGGGTGCTCCGCAAATTCAACATAAAGCTGAACCCCGCCAAGTGTGCGTTCGGAGTCACCGGAGGGAAATTCCTGGGGTTCATGGTCACTTACCGCGGGATTGAGGCTAACCCAGAGAAGATCGACGCCATCCTAAGCATGGCCGCACCGAAGACCAACGTCGAGATCATGCGGCTCACAGGGCGGGTCGCCGCTCTGAGCCGTTTCATGTCCAGGTTGGGGGAAAAGTGCCTCCCGTTTTTCAAAGCGCTAAGGAAAATTCCGAGGTTCGAGTGGTCGGAAGATTGCCAAGCCGCCTTCGACCAATTGAAGAGGCACCTCGCAACGCCGCCCCTGCTCACCCGGCCCATAGAAGGGGATGAGCTGTTGCTGTACCTGGCAGTATCCGACCAAGCAGCAGGCTCGGTGCTCGTCCGGGAGGCCGAGGGGGCACAAAAGTCAGTGTACTATGTGAGCCATGTATTCAAGAACGCGGAGAAGAGATACCCCGCCATAGAGAAGATTGTCCTGGCCCTCGTAGTAACCCCACGGAAACTGTGGCACTACTTCCAAGCACACACAATCGCCGTCCTCACTGAGCGCCCATTGGGGGCTATCCTGGCATCGCCGGAGTCCTCAGGCCGTTTAGAGAAATAGAGATGGGAGTTGTCTCAATTCGACATAAGGTATCACCCGAGGCATGCCATCAAGGCGCAGGCCCTGGCCGATTTCATCGTTGAATGCACCATCCCTAGTAGGAAGCCGGATTCCGCGCCGCCCCTCATAGCCCAGCGTCCCGTCCGGGAAGGCCCTAGCTCAGCTCCGGAGTGGGTCATCTACGTCGACGGGTCTTCTACCGAGGAAGGCTGCGGTGCCGGCCTCATTTTCCGGGGCCCAAACGAAGCCGAGGTGGAGTATTCCTTGAGGCTCGGTTTCAAAGCATCGAACAACGCGGCAGAGTACGAAGCCCTCCTAGCCAGGCCGCGCATGGCTGTCGGGCTGGGGCTGAAGATCATCCGAGTCCGCAGCGACTCGGCCCTAGTGGTCGGCCAAGTGACTGGCCGCTTCGAGGCCCGGGAGCCCCTAATGGTGAAGTACCTAGACGAGGTGAGAAAGCTCCGAAAAAACTTCGACGAAGTCCAGGTAGAACAAATACCCAGGCAAATGAACGCTCAAGCAGACGCCTTGAGCAAGCTGGCTTCATTGTATTCGACTAACAATAGGCGGTTGATACTCTTCGAAATCTTGACCCGACCCAGCGTGGAAGACGAGGCGGCGACACTCCAAGTATACACGGCGTAAGAGAACGACCGGGATTGGAGGAAGCCCCTCGTGGAATTCCTGAAGGACGGCACGCTCCTGGAGGACGGAGCGGCCGCCCGCCTCCTCCGGGCCAGAACCACCCACTTCGTCTGGAGCAACGGGAACCTCTACAAGAAAGCCTTCACCCAGCCCCTGCTCCGATGCGTTGACCCCTACGAAGCCGACTACGTCCTGCGGGAAATCCATGAAGAGGTGGGCGGCGCACACCAGGGGGCTCGAACCTTGATCCAAAAGGAACTACTCTAGGGGTACTACTGGCCCACCATGCACGAGGTCGCCCTGAAGATGGTCAGGAGGTGCAAGAGCTGCCAACTCCACGGCAGTATCCCCCGCCTCCCGGCTACCGAGATAACTGCCCTGACATCCCCATGGCCGTTCGCCGAGTGGGGATTGGATATGATCGGCCAATTCCCCACCAGAACTAGCGGGCATAAGTACGTCCTCGTCGCGGTGGACTACTTCACCAAGTGGATCGAGCCCGTCCCCATCAGGAAACCGGACGCTGCCACAACCATCAAGTTCCTCCAAAACAACCTGATTCACCGGTTCGGGATCCCGAGGTGCATCATCACCGACGACGGGACGAACTTCGAGAACGAGAAAGTAAGGGACTTCTGCAAAGAATACCATATCCTCATGAAGTTCGCTGCGGTCGCGCATCCCCAATGTAACGGGCAGGCCGAGGTCGCTAACCGGGACGTCCTCCGGGGTCTCCGAACCTGCCTGGAGGGGAGACAAGGATGTTGGGTCGAGGAGCTACCCCGGGTCTTATGGGCCCTGCGCACATCAAAAAAGACTCCCACCGGGGAGACCCATTTCAGCCTCTGCTACGGGACCGAAGCGATGGTCCCAGCGGAGATCGGGCTACCCAGCCACCGGGTCGAGCACTTTGACGATGACGCAAACACCATGGCACTACGAACCAACCTCGACATACTATTGGAGAAAAGGGATCGGGCATAGATCACAGCCGCCGCCTATCAACAGCAGATGGCCCGATACTACAACGCTCGGGTAAGACACCGCTCCTTCAAGACCGGGGACCTAGTCCTGCGGCGGAATGAATTCATCGACCAAGGCAGGCTTCACAAGTTCTCTCCGAAGTGGGAAGGTCCTTTCCTCGTCTCCGAGGCGCTCCCCGGCGGAGCCTACCGCCTACAGGACGCAGACGGGCGGAAGCTCCCTCGGCCTTACAACGCCGGGAAGCTCAAGCTATACCAATGAAATCAAAGCTAGCGAAGCGTCGCACCCCAGCTACCACTCGAGATTTCCCTTTAACAAGATGGTGTAAAGCGTTATCTAGAATTCCTACCCATACGAATAAAGAAACTTCTAATCTTTTTCCCCAGTAGAGTTCCCCCTGTACAACGAAAAAGCCCCCCCGGAGGCAGTCGAGCCCGAGGTCCCTTCGCTCGGCTATCCTCAGCAGGCAGCTTCCCTGCCACAACGCCGAGGATCAAAAAGCCCTCTCAGAGGCGGTCGAGCCCGAGATTCCCTCGCTCGGCTATCCCCAACAGGCAGTTTCCCTACCACAATGCCAGGGATCAAAAAGCCCTCTCAGAGGCGGTCGAGCCCGAGGTTCCCTCGCTCGGCTATCCCCGGCGGGTAGCTTCCCTGCCGCAACGCCGGGGATCAAAAAGCCCTCTCGGAGGCAGTCGAGCCTGAGGTTCCCTCGCTCGGTTATCTTTCAGGACAAAAGCCCTCGCCAAGAGGCACCGGGCAGTAACCCTGCCCGGCCAAAGGTCCTTGGTAGGCTTCTTACAGTCTTATAGCTCTTCCCGCGCCAAGGACCAAAGTCCTCCCAGAGGCAGTCGGGTCCTTGCTCGGCTATCCCCGGCTGGTAGCTTCCTACCATAACTGACAGGGATCAAAGTCCTCACCAAGAGGCACTGAGCAGTAACCCTGCTCGGTCCCCGTCCTGAAGGATCAAAGCCCTCGCAAGAGCCAACCGAGCGGCTACCCTGCTCGGTCTACTCCAGCTGGTAGCTCCCTACCCTCGACGCCAGGGATCGAAGGCCCTCACAAGAGGCACCAGAGCGGCTACCCCGCTCAATCATCCCAGGCTGGTAGTTGCTTACCCACAACGCCAGAGATCAAAGCCCTCACCAAGAGGCAACCGCGCATCCTCACTGCCCGGTCATTCTTAATGGCCCTCCACAGCCCTTCTCGCGCTAGGGCCCAAAGTCCTCCCAAAGGCGGTCGAGCCCTCGCTCGGTCAACCCCGGCCGGTAGCCCGGTGGCCATACATGAGGATCCAAGACACCCGGAAGGACAACAGGTTCATCCGAGTCTGAACGATGTCCCATCGACCTCGGGGGCCATACATAAGGATACCTCCACGGCAGCGCTTGACACACTCGCCGGCTGGTGATTGGAATCAACTCGATAGGAGATCGCCAGACAAATGGCCAACCTGATACGGAAACACGACAATACAAGAGAGGATATCCTACGAACGTCCTTCACACACAAAAGACAAAATGCAAACCGACGAATCAAGGATTTTTTCTTTTATTGCCAAAATCAAGGTCTTTACAAAGGGTATTCTGGGGGGCCCCAGCCCTACAAACTGCCCGGAAGCTTACTTTGTCCACTTCATCATTGGCGCCACGGCCCAAGGCCCTACCACCGGAGACTTTGCCACCAGGGCCACACCCTGCTTCCCTCGCCATCTCTCACCGGAGGCCTCGTCGCCGGAAGCGGAACCCGAGCACGGAGCTTACCGTCATCGAACTCGGGAAGCTATTCCTTCACGGCGTCCAGAGTCTTGTTCCACGCGACGGCAGAATACTCCCCGAGCTCGGCATAAAACTGCTCTGATACGTTATACTCGGCCACAGCTTTCTTAGCCCGAGCCTCTTCAACTTTGGCCTTCAGCAGCGTCGCCTCGGCATCTCCCCTGCTGGCGTCCCTCTCTTTTTCCAGGGCCGCAAAGCGTTCGGCCATGTCCGCCAGCTTCCTATCGGCAACCCGGATAGACGCGTTCAGACGACGAAGGGCACCCCGAGTCTCCGAGTTGGCAAGCTCCGCAGCCTCCGCTCGGCCCGCCACAACGTCAGCCTTTTCCCTCTCCTGGCGCAGGTCGCGTCGCGAAATCTTGACCTCCGAAGGAAACGCCTCCACTGGCCTCGGGGCGTGGAACGCCCTCTCGGCCTCCATGCGAGTGGCAAGGGCGCAGTGTTGAAGAACCTGACAGAAAGCCGATGAGAAACCAGAGATTCGTACCAAGACAAATACGCGTGGAGGGATTCGTACCTGGACCGCCCCTTGCGCCATGGCCTCCAATTGATCTCTCAGGGAGCCACACGGAAACTTTCCCCCAGCCGACTCCTCCATCCCGGCGAGCAGGCCAACGGCGACAGAGAGCCCAGACGGAACCATGAAGACGGAGCCCCCTTCCTGCACGGGAATCCCTTCAGGGGCCTTCGACGGCGGCGCGCGAGAAACCGTCCGCTTCCTCTTGAGAAGGGGGCTGCCCTCACCCTTCCCCCCGTCCCCAGTCTGGGACTCGGGTAACCGCTGACGACTCTGATCGCCGCCAAAGAAACCACCAGATGTCGTTGACGGAATGGACGGCCCTGCCGCCGGCAGAGAATCCGGCGGAGGGCGCGAGCTGGCCGGGGGCTCGGCTACGCCACTAGCTTCCTCCCGGCGCGGGCCGCCCGAAGAATGGGAGCGAACCATGTATCCCAAAGGAAGAAGAACGCCGAGCGGCAGCGACTCAAGGAAGAAGGGAAATGAAAGGTTGGGGGCCCAGAGGTGGGCCCCGCCCCCGTTTTATCACCACGTACGGCCGCATCCAACGGCGCTCGTCACCTCCTGCCGAAACGACTCCTCGCGCCCAGCGGCCCCGATCGTTCCACGTGGCAGCCCAGCACTGGACCGCGTCCCATCAGACGCCGCAGACCTACGCGCGTCGCTTCGGCTAATCGACGATCGACACGTGGACCGTCGCTTCAACTGCAGAGTGCACGAACCGGCGCACCTCCTTTAAATGCAAAGATCTCACCTTGATTCGCTGGCGGAAAAGACAACCGACGGCCCGAGGGCTCACCCCGACGAAACTATAGAAGGGATCTCACCTCGGGAGGCCCGGCAGTCCACTCCTGACCCGACCACTAGCTGGTCGGGACAAGAGTGAGGGGCTAATGATAGTGCTCGATGTTGGCGATCCCCAAGATCATGACACGTGACGGGTGACGTGTCCCATAACTCAGAAGAAGGGGCCCGTAGGGGCCGATCAGACTACCCCATACCCGACCAGCAAGCACAAGCTGGCCCCCCTTGGGGCCCCTACAAATTGGCCTCCTTGGCCTCTCAGCTCGTCCCCGAGCTACCACAGGACCGGGACTCCTCTGCCTCCTTGCTCGTCCCCGAGCTCCCGCCGAAGATATTTTCCTTGGCCTTCCGACCTACTCCCAGGCGTAACCGTCGCTCCGCGAATCTCACCACGCGCATATTCTCCGCCGGCAACATCCCACGTTCCACGCCATCACGATCCCCATTAACGGGCGATCCGCTCTTTACGCAGGCGTGACGTCGGGAGCATAGCTGCCGGCGAGATTCTCGCGCATGCCGCTGCATGCCACCACCGCTATATAAACCCCCATCACAGAGGGGTCAAGTAAGCCATTTTTTACACTTTTATGCCATTGCTCTGCTCGGATTTCCTCTCTAACTTGATCATCGGAGGGTCCTCGGTGGTACCAAACCATCCCGGGACTTCTTTGCAGGTACTTGGCAACACCTCCCTCACCTCACCTCTTCCTCCAAAGACCCATTGAGACCCGCACGCGAAGGAAGATAATCAACTAAGTCCACCGTGAGATCAACGGAAAACAACATCTGACGGAGGCCCGAAAAGGAGCTCCATCATTCATCTTCTTCTTGTATCAGCTGTGTGCAGTCTGGTGATGAGATCAGAGGATGGAAGAGAGCTCAAGTCTCGTTCGAGGACGAGGCGCCTGGGTAAAATTTATTTACTAAATTTAGAGAACATTTTTTATTCAAATCTTAACGGACCTCGAGTGCCTTCTATTTTAAAAGTAATGGAACGGTCTAATGTGGTTGAAGGCAAGAAGTGCGAGCTGTGGAGAGAAGAGTACTGCTTGAGACTCTTGCGAGTCGGTTGCCATCAGATCCAATATCGTACATGTCGAAGCTAAAAGGTCTTGAGAAGAAAGGAGATAACGGAACTTCATAAGAGCTTGAAGATGGTTGCCGGATACTTGCCAAGGTAGCAAACTAAACTTGTTGGTGCTAAGTGAAGTATTACTGTGGATGTGAGTTGAAGGGAAATGCTTTGCGTTTTAGTTTTGTGCGCTAGACACTCTAGTTAATCTGAATTGGAGTGTAAAATTGTTATAAGGCTAAATCAATGTACAAGCAAGTAGAGAAAAAAGTGACATTTTTTGCAGTTTGGGGAAAAACAAAACAAATGAAATGAAACCATTCTGTTTCAATAGAGGTACGGGAACGGTTGGGGACAATGGAGTAGGTGAATTGGTTGGATTTTACGAGCTGTTCCAACCACCGCTGGATGTGATTCCAAGAGCCGAACGAGGATGGATACCACACAGAAGACTCAAGACCGGCCGGGCTCCCTAATGGAATGTTTAACCAATCCATTCCGGATCGATCGAATTGGTACGGAAGTTGTAACATGGGAAAACCCCGGAAAACACAACTTATTTGAATAACCCGGTGACCTACCAATTGTAGAAGTAGGATCTTTGGCTACTCCATCTCTGCGACAAGGCCGCTTAGGACTTTAAATCCTCTCTTCCCTTTCTACTCAAGGCATCAATTCCCTCTGACGGCGAAGAAATCCTCCATGCTGCGCCCTCAAGGCAGCCCTTGGGCTAGGTTGCTCTTATTCCCATAGACTGTCGATGAGTGGAGCTCCGCTCTTCTCCTATTGCACCTCATATCTCTTTCTCCTATGCCTATCTTCGTGGGAGAGCAAGATGACCCGATCACCCTGCGGCCTTCGATCAAAGGAAGTGAATGAAAGCGGGGCAGAAGCACCGGTAGCAGTAGCCATAGGGAGCGAAATCCCGACATTCATAAGCGTGATTCTGACCTCACCATAACTATAAGAGAATTTGAATTGAAACACTCTACAAAATAAAAGGAGGAATAGAAAGAGAGAGAAAAGTGTTGATTGCTAATTTATATGCAGATGTCCCTGTTGTAGAGTTGAAGAAAGTTTGTATAACTTGCACCCTCATTCATTTCAAATCTAGGAACACTTTGTAGCTTGTACCTGTGTTTTTTCTTTGTTCGATTGCTCTTTTAAATAAGATTAGTGTAAACAATCAGACAATTTCCATAGGTATTCTACCGGTCGTAAGGTTCTTAAAACAAAGGTACCAATTAGCTTGAGCAATGGCGGTAAATTCTCATTTTTGGTTAGATATCGCAAAGTGGATACAACCCGTAAAGTCTATTAAACCCCTTAGGCCGGTGCATGGAGGACTTGCGAGAAAGTGAGATTAGATCTCCGGCCATGACTGATGTCAAATGCGTCATGTTTGATGTACTGTTTGAGTATGAATTGCGGGCAACGATAAAGGTATCATACATGGATATGAACACGCGGCACTACACCCTGTGATTCATGAAATCCATACAAGACCGGCATAGCTATACTTAAATTTTTGTGACGTGGATATAAATGATATACACGCGCACCTACACAAATAACTATGTTATGCATAAGTAGGAAAGTCACTAATGGTTGTAATTGCTAGAAACCTAAACAAAAATGTTCTGTAAAATACACTACACAGAAGAAGGTTAAAGTTGTGCACTATGAAAAATTATAATGTTAAGTACTGAACTTGGTAACAGATTGTGATTGGCTGTGACTGGCATAAGGTCACCAGTGGTGAAGTGGGCGGGATTTTCGGATCCTAGATACGTTGGGCATTGTGCCTTCCGAGGACTCGCCCTTTATCCCGAAGGCCGGCCATTTAAGCCTAAAGTTAACTACGTTTACGGAAGAGGACAGCGTGGTGGTTTTGTTCCGGTTTCACCCACAAAAGTGTATTGGTTCATCTGCTTCAACAGCCCGTCTCCAGGTCTATTCATGAAACTCACTGGGTTTTATGGCTTTTATTATGCTGTGATTTATGTATATAGCTGAAGTTAAAATCCTTGATCTTGAATTTCCTTGATCCATTTAGAGATGAGCATCGTTATCAAATCTTCTCAAATTAGAATTATTATGCGCTGTGACTACTGTCAATTCGGTCTCGCTTGCAGACGGCACGTTTTGGCATCAGATCTCTTGTGCATTCAGTATCAATATATCTCTATATGCCTGCAACTTTGGCCATCATATAAATTTCCAAACATTGTCTCAGTACATAAATTAGCCTGTTGATGCAATTATTTTTCTAGCTTTGAACATATCATTTTGAGTATTATTTATCATACAAAACATAAATAACAATTTCTCGATTTTTTGCATTCTAATTTCTAGAATAGGGTCTTATACGCGTGCGCTAGGATCCTTTGTCGCATTACAAAGACATTGTTTTTCATCGTCATCCTCTTGAACTTAAGATTGTCGCTAAATTCATCAATTGTTATTTATACCACATTTTTAAATAAATAAAATATTTTCATTGATGACCATCCATCTCTAATCAAGGAAACTGACACTTCAAAAGCTGTAAAACAGGTCCGAGGATTATCCATCGATACTAAAAACAGAAGCACTAAAGCCAGGCCAGAGCCATTGGTCGACTCGCGATAGTATTGAAATCAAAACCCCGCTCGTCGACCAATGGCTCTGGCCTGGCTTTAGCCCACCAGCTTCAACAGGCAACAATGTCATGGTTGTCAGGGACGCATCGCACCCGATGACGCCAAATCTAGGGCAAGGCGCTTGCTGTGCGTTGGAAGATTCTGTGGTTCTCGCTGGAAAGCTTGCAGCTGCTTTAAGCGGCGGTGGCACGCAGTCTTCTGGGGCGTGGAAAAATTAAAGGCGGTAAAAATTGAGGCTGCGTAACGAAAGTTTTCAAATGTCAGCATTTTTGGGTGGAATCGTCAGTGGGTTTTGGCATTTAAGCCCAATAAAGCAAAGGAAAAATAACAACCTATTAGCTTTGGGCTGGCTAGGGTTAGGGCCCATATTCCCATCCAATTAGTTGTCTCCTGCTTGCATGACTAATACTTCTCCAACTCTGTTCAAGTTCAAGTTCCAATTAGCTTTTTCCATATTTTTCCCTCCTTAATTTGGAAACAAACCATCTCATAATTGATTTTCTTAACAAATCACCAACTAAATTATCTACATCTCTCTCTGCGTACATGTATATATATAGTTCCCCTCTACTTTAATTAACCTCACAGTTTGATAAATTCTTGATTTTTTCTCTTTTAATCCCTTGCTGCGGGATTTAACATTGTGCTATTTTGCCAAAGACTAGTTTAAGGTTTTCGAGATGGATTCGGGGCAGGGGAGGCCGTCAACGATTCAGTTCCCGGCAGGCCTAAGGGTTTTTCTTGTGGACGACGGCTGTGATACTTTGGCTATTCAAGAACTGCTTCAAACCTGCCAGTATCTCAAGGTCCTTTCTTTAATTTTTTCCCCCCTTCTACTATTAATTGCTCATTGAAGTAAAGAAATGGCACAATGCTGTGCTGCTTCACTTTTTTGTTAATGTTAAAGTTTTGATGAAACGAAATCATCCATGTTCCTTCATAAAATTTTCCTTCCTGATCTCATCAACATGATTATTCTGCTATTGTTCATGGAAAAAAAAATTGCGGTAAAATGGTAAAAATCATAGAAACATATTTAATGAGAGAAAAAGGTAATTTTTCCCCCTAGATAAAAAAGGTTGCTTTTTTTCTTGAAAAAAGTAGCCACCTGCAGATCCGATGGCCATTCCAACTGAAACTTTACCGGAATCTAATTAACCCTGTTTTATCGCTCCATTATAAATTTCTCACCAAAAAATCCGGCAAAAATCCCATAAAATATCGGCGTTTTACAAATAAATACCCGAAACTTTACTTAGCTGCATATGGATAGCCTAAAGTTAGTAAATTGGAAATAGATACCTTTAACTTTCAATTAATTATATTTTGTTGCAACCCGCCCTATATTTGTGGTATTTAGTTCAGTGTATTAATTTATCTAAAAATCAAGCACTGAAATTTAAGATGTGTTAATTAAGTTAACGGTAAATTAAAATAATAAAATATATATTTATTCAAACTAAATAACTAACAAATTCTTTTATTTTTATATCTTCTTTATTTAATCATGTGCATGTGCATGTCGTGGTCCATAACAATTTGACACTTCAAAGTAAGGCTCAAGCTCGCCAAAGCTTGGCTCTTACGGCTCATCTAATAAAAAAATTATCTCATCTAATAAAAATTTAGATAGGTAACAACACATAAAACATAATTACATCTAAAACTAATACTTAGAAAATAAAATCACATTTACATCGCTGCATGCAGACCTTGTCAAACAAAAATATACAAAGTTTTGAGATCCTACTTTGGTATAATTATCAATCCAGGTTTCGTATAAATTTAAATTTCCTAACAATAAAATAAAAAATCTTTTAGATATATAAATATTTTATTATATAAAAAGGTAGATCATTTCAAAAGGAAAAAATACTTTATTTGTTATTTAAACTTTTAAGAAATTCAAATCAGTCTTTTGTATAAAATTCAAACCAACGGTTGGTACAATTTAAAAGTTCCTAATAATAAACTTTAAAAATCTACATGATTTACAGATAATTTTTAAAATAAAGAGCAAACATCTTCCAGAATAAAGAAAGCATTGAGAGTGTTATTTAAACTTTGATCCAAGCTCGGCAAGCTCGAGCCGAGCTTGTCCATATTCGTGTTCGTTCGTTTATTTTATCGAGTTTAGACTTATATTCAAGCTCGGCTTATTTAGTTGTCAAACGGGCTTGAATGATTAACGAGCCGATCTCAAGCCAATACTCAAGCTTTGTACTTTTTTAATAGCCCTAGGTATGCATGTGTCAGAAGACATAAATTTGTTTAAAGCCTCCGCTTCAAACTCGTATAAAATGTGGATTATGGTATGAAGATTCATGTGCCCTAGAAATTTACACATTATACTGCAATAATATAATATATTTACACATTATACTTTTATTTTCAATTTGGATTATGGTATGAAGATTCATGTGCCCTAGAAATTTTTTTTTTGACCTTAAACGCAAAGCTTGTACACCCACAAGATTTATTGATGGAGTTTTAACGCAAGGAACAACCAAAAAAAAATTAAAAAAACTAAAAGAGTAGTACCAAGAGGGAACAAACCCCATACAAATAAAGAGTGCCCAAAATCACAAGATCTGTAACCCCCCAACCCGGTACAAATAAGGCACATATTGGTGTTTATAAGTGGAATTAACAACTAAAATTCTTCCTATGGCTGCTGCTTCTTCGTTTATAATCGAATTTCATTAGTTTCATGTCAGTTGTCATCATGTTATGTGATATATGTTTTTGTTTCTTTTTTTGGGTTCTTCTTGTTTCGCATAAGGTAAAACTCTGAAATTTACAAATTAATTAATAGATGGCCTTAAGATCGAAAAATAGATAACCTTTGGTGTGGTTTATATATTGTTGATAATTTGATAAGCAAATATATAAATTAGAAAATAGTTTGTGGTCTGGTAAACATATCAACTATTGATTATTTTGTAAAAAAATTATAAACCTGAAAGGCAATCGGTACATCTATCTCCAATCAAGTCATATTTCTTCAAATTTTATTTTATCTTATTGTCAATGCATCATTAGTGAAAGTTTGCTATCTAGATTCAATATTTTAATATTGTTATCCTTAAATATATAATGGCATTCTTCATTCATGGAAATTGTAATTTTGATTTCATCCCATCAAATATATGCATGGATTTTTTTTTTCATTTTTGTGATGATGCAGTTACTACTTGTACTACGGCAAAACTCGCTTTATCTCGTCTTCGTGAAGATAAGACCAGTTTCGATGTCATGTTATGTGAATTCCGTATGCCCGATGGTAACGGATTTGACCTTTTGGAAGCTGGCAATGAAATGGGCATCCCGGTCGTCTGTAAGTACAATTCAGTCTACCAGCCTTGCATTTTTCTATTTTTTCGGATGCTTTGATTTACTTATTCATTTGCTTACGGAAATTACAGTGATGTCTTATGCTTCGGAAATTGATGTCGTGATGAAAGGAGTAAAACAAGGAGCTTGCGACTACTTAGTTAAGCCCATCCGCTACCAAGAGATACGGAACTTATGGCAGCATGCCCTTCGAAGCAAGGAGAGAATCGAACAATATCAAACACTCAACAACGGTGCTTCGAATTTAACTATGAACGATGCGGCCAAATTGGCATCAAACACAGACAAATTGAAGGACATCGTCGTAGAAAACAGCAACAAGGAAACGGATTCTAAAGCTTTGTCGAAGAAGAAACGAGTGCAGTGGTCATCCGAGCTACACCTGAAGTTTATGAAAGCCATAGGCGAACTCGGCATCAATGGTATGAGAGACGTTTCTGTGTCAATATATTTCTAAAAATTGCACTGTTAACAATTTTTAATTTTACAATTTTGGTTTTCTTATTGCAGATGCTAAGCCCCAGAACATATTGGATTTGATGAATGTTCCTGGCTTAACTAGGGCACATGTTGCAAGTCATTTGCAGGTTTGATCCTATCTGAACATTTTTTAAGTTTTTTTAGGTTTATTTGTATTTGCTTCATCATCTAACTCTTGTAATTTTACCAGAAACTGAGGTTAAAAAGGAGGAGAGGGGCCGGACAAAACAGCGAAAACTTGTCTGAAATTGTAAACTCCGCCATCGACTCTCGGATGTTAGCTCAACCTAGCAACTTCGGAGCTCAAGAACCTAACATGCAACCCTTTCATATCTTTTCAAATCAACCGATGAACGCTTCTAGCTCAGCTCTAGCTCCTTTACCACCGGACGGCAGTTTCCTTCAGAATAATCAAGTGAACCAATTTGTCGAGGATGGCCGTTTTCCGATGAATTTGTCCAGTCCACTTCCTACATATCAGAAAAGCTACCAGTCTGCGGGTCAATACTCCAAAGCATTGCTTCAGTCAAGTTGCGGGGAAGGAAACAATAGTGCTAATTTGATGAATCAAGTAGGGGACGGCCCGGCTCTATTTAACCACGGACGCAACTATATCAGGCATAATGGCATGCGACACATACCGTCACAAAACCGAAACAGCGTTGGAGTTATGCCCAAATACACCAGCCGAGGACTTGCCGCTCTGCCTCTATCGTCATACGTTGGTTCATCCAATGGAATGCACCCGCCGTTGAGAAACGTTAATGATATCAAAGTAGCGAACAATTATGTCACCACAGGATCGTTCTCTTTGTCAATGCCATATTCCGACGGATCGGTTACACGTAACTTGCAAACCATGCAAGGCTTTGGAACGACAGCGATGAACACAAAATCTGAACAACAAGGGAATTATTTTCCTGGCTCTTATGCTGCGGACAGTAACGGGTCTTCCATGGACGATTTTAGTGAACTTGACTACCTGCTCGATTTTGATCAGACCTAGCAAGGAGGAAGACAACTTTTGGCCGACTTACTCGGCTTTGTGCAGCAGGAATTGGTATAGGATTCTTTTGGAGGACGCTTCGCAAAAGATTTGCACATATTTTTGCGGATCAATATATATTTGATATTTCGGTGCATTATTGACCTTCTCCGAAGTTACTGATATATGCAATGTGTCTGTGTGTACATGGTAGGACAAGTGATAAATGTCAAGTTTTTATTAACATCGTAGACTAAAATTGAACATTTTATAACAATAAAAATAATTTCTATCTTTTCTTCTATGAAAGCATATGAATGACATAGGCGTCTTTCTTCGGCTTTGAAAGGAAATGCTCAATCTTTGGCTTTTTATTTTTCTTTTAATTATTTATTTTTTCTAAAGCGGGTGATTGATTGTTACGGATCCTTAAAATGCTAATTGTAAGAGGATTCTTCTTGCTAAAGTGGGTGATCAGAGTATCTGTGTGGTTTTGAGTAAATGAGCCGAAGATAATTAACTCATTGATGAAAGTTTCTGTTGCCATAGCTTTTTCAGATTTTCTGTTTGCTATAACCGTGTTTATAATAATATGTTTGCGTCAACAATCCAATCTATACCAAATTAAATGAGCCAAAGGAGGCCGTTTCGGTTTTAGACAGTCGGCTGAGAAAGGTTGTAACAACCAAATATTCTTTATCATCAGCTGATTCTTCCTACAGACCCAAAGAAAACAAAGGAAGAAACATTAATGACATCTGGATTAAACTCGGGCGCACCTGCGTAATAATGTCTGCGTCATTATTTCTCTTAGTAGAGAGTTCCAGAAGCGTTGCTTGCAGAGCTTTCTTCTTTTCCTCCATTACCTTCTCGTACCCCTCTACAGTCATCTAATAATATTACAGGGATGAAACAGGATGCAAAATATTACATAATCAATACATAGAATGAAAATCCTTGATGATGAGCAGGAAGAAACCAATTATCAGCATACTATGTGCAACCCGTATGTTGGATGTGCATTAAACTCTTGAAAATTCCATGGCTTCGGATGCGAATATTGGGGATCATCAAAAGAAAGTCAATGTGATGTTCCGGAAAAACCGAAGAATTCTAATGATGTAGGATGGGAGTATGAAAGACTTGTAAAAAAGTGTTATACTAAGATAACTTGCAAGTTACTTTTAAAGTTATTTGTAGACCATATAGTATTTGCTTATTTGCGAGACCTGTCTTTATATCACATTATGTGGTATTATGGTTTAGACATATCATGCAATCATTTGATTTGATATTCTTTGTATGGTTTGTTGTGGTGTGTTTATAAGGTAATTTGTTAATGCAATAAGCTCATACCTTATCTTCAGATTCATCCTCATTAGTCTGATCAACATCCAAATCGTCCTCGACAATCCTTCAATCATTCCCTTCAATCACGGCACATGTTTGATGCCTCTATTAAACATAATAATGCTAAGGTCACAATCAAATCAAATCAAACAATAAACGAACTCATCAGCAGTAAATGATCTAAGGACTCGATCTTCTAGCAATTAGTCCTCCATCGTTCCCCAAATTCCCGAGCCCGAATCCATCTCCCTTGCCGCCATTCCTTCACCCCCAAAAAAACTCACGATTTTGACCAAAAGCACTCAAATTAACTCCCAAAAAAACATTCTTAAAGAAAAAAAAGATTACTGACCCGCGGAACGAAGAACTATGACGATCGAAGATTCGATACTTCGAGCTCATCGTCACAAGATAATCCTCGGCGTCCTGATCGATGTACTCCCTCCCAGGGCGGCAGATAAGGCGGGACCCACTCCGAGGGCCGCTGCGATGATGCGATCGCCCTCCTCCACCACCGATCGATGGCTTCTCGAACTCTCCATCCTCGGACACGTTGAACTTCCTTCGGGCTCCGTTCTCGGGACCGCAGTTGTTCTCCGCGTCGTCGGAACGACGATCTGATGTCGGAAACCCTAGAATTAGTTAGATTAGGGGGTTAGGGTTAGGGTTAGGGTTAGGGTTTTTTATTACCTGGCTTCGATTGAGGGAGGGGCTTTGGCGGTGGAGCGTTGGCTGTGGGTTGAGCGGCGGAGAGAGGTTTCTTCGGTCGATTTGGGGATTTGGCGGTTGATTTCTTCGGTGATTTGTGATGGTGATGGGAGATGAGGAGGGAGAGATCGTCGTCGGTGACGACGTCGGCGAGGAGAGCGAAGGGATTTGATTAACCCATTCGAGAGGATGAGAGAAAATTGAATGCGTGACTGAGAAGAAAATGAAGGAAACGGAGGGAACGGTGGGATCACGATTCACGAGCTCTTTTTGTCGTTTTAGAAGGAAATAAAAAATAGTTTGTTGCACGTGGAGGATATAAATATTGTAGGGTGATAATCAATCCAAGATTGTTTACTGTGCGGAGAACGCCTGAGTTGATGGCACGATCTACGTCCCTGTGGTATATGTTTGAAAGAGAGACACCTGAGTTGATGGCATGATCTCTTTAAAGTCTGAGTTATAAAAGTATAGATTTTTGGTTTTTCTAATTCTTCGGTTGTGAGTCATAGCATATTGTTTTCACACATATCCCTTGATAAACTAGGATTAAACCTTGAGCAATGCGCAACATGTACGAATATCTATAAAAAAAAATTATTCAATGAAAAGTTGATTATATAAGACGATAATTATATAAGGTTCAATATTATTGACGTGAAAGTCCATGATATTTTTTATTAGTAAGAAACAAAGTACATGTGTTTAGTAGCAGAAAACAAAACCCATGATTTTTATCTGAAAACTCGTCGTATTTTTTGTAATAAACAAAGTTTGTGATATTTATTTCTAATAAACAAAATCCCTGGTATCTATCTGGAAAATATTAAAAATTTATGATTTTTTAATTTGTTAAAAAATCCCATGGTACTAATATGAAAAATATTAAAAGTGCTGCCTGTTTTTTATTAAGAAAATATCATGGTATTTACATGAAAAATATCGGAAATTCATGGTACTTGTTCGAAATTAAAAAAAAAAGTCCATAGTATCTATTTAAAAGACTTTGGGAAGTTCATGGTATTCAGTGAAAAAAGCTCATAGTATCTATTTAAAATTCATGGTATTTATTTGTAACAAAAAGTATCATGACGTTTATCTAAAAAATTAAGAATTCATGGTGTTTTAGTGGAAATCTACATGAGATTTTGAGGTATTAGCTAAAAGAAAACAGAGTCCTTAGCATTTATCTAAAATTCATCGTTTTTTCTATAATAAACAAAGTTCGTGATATTTATTTATAGTAAAGTAAGACCGTGGTATCTATCAAAATATTTAAAGATAGTGATTTTTAATTCTATAAAAAAAATCCATGATACTTATCTGAAAACATTTAAAATTCTTTCTATATATTTGTAATAAGCAAAGCCCATGGTATTTATGTGAAAATGTCGAAAATTCATGGCATTGATTTAAAATTAAAATGTCCATGGTATCTATTTAAAAAGCACTGTGAAGTTCATGGTATTTATTTGAAAAAAGCCCATGGTTTGTAAAAAAAATCCATGGCATTTATCTATAAATACATTGAGAATTCATGATGTTTTAGTGGAAATCTAAATTAGATTTTGAGTTGATGGCAATATTATAATTCTTGAGAAATGACAAAAGTGTAATTAAATTAAAGTTTTGACATTTCAATGATTTTCCATTATCGCCCTTTCAACTTTTTCAAAAAATCAAATTTTGCCTATAAAATCCCAAATTTATTCTAATGATGTTAAGTTAGAGTGTGGGCAAAAGTGAAAATATCAAATTTTTTCCATTTTAAAGATTCTCCATTATTACCCTCACAACTTCATCAAAAACTCAAATTTGCCTATGAAATCTAAATTTTATGCTAAAGATGTTAAGTTTAGACCGGAGACAAAAATAGAAATATCAAAATTTCCACTCTTTGCTAAAGAAGTAAAGATGTTAAGTTGAGAATGGGGACAAAAATAAAAATATCAAAATTTCACTTTTGATTCCACTTTCTATTGTTGTATAGATGGATAGATAGAAAGATAGGATTGGTGTCCGTTTTTTTCTTTAAAAGCATGATTGATAGATGAAAATAAAATAAAAAAATGAGATTGCGAGTCACCTTTCTGGTTTACTTGTTTGCGTGTACAAAAAGGTAACGATGTCAGCTTTCGGCCACATAAACTTTTTACCAACTTCAATTTCTTAAATAATTGAAAATGGAAAGCAATTCAAAATTCTCTTCTCTTTTCCATCCTCCTCTTGCCCATCACATCAAAAAAACAAACATCCCCTTTAGCCTTATACAAACATCCTCTGACGGATGTCTGATCTCGTCAAAATGTTACCTTCCGTAGATCTGCTGCAGGCGACGATGGACGGCTGAGATTGAGTTGGAGGTTGCCTCCTGAAGTGTGTGGGTCTCAATAGGTTTGAGGTTGTTGTGGCCGAGCTACCTGCAAGGAAGTATCGGGGTTGCTATACCACCGAGAACCCTCCGACGATCAAGTTAGACCGGATATTTGAGCAGAGTAACGGCCTAGTCATGAGAGAATTGCGTACCTCGATCGTCTGAGAGAGGGGTTTATATAGTGGCAGCGATGGGCGGACAGGCGCGAGAATCACGCCGGCCGTTACGCTCCCGACGTCACGCCCGCGTGATAAGCCGGATCCCGCATTAATGGCGATACAGGCTCGTTAACGGGGGATCGTGATGGCGTTGAACGTGGGATCATGGGTGGCGGATATCTCGCGCATGGCGAGATTCGCGGAGCCATGGCGTGGGAGCCTATGATCAGTGCTGTGGGTCAGTTAGGATGAGACCGAGGAGGATGAGCTCGACGGGAAGCTCAGGGATGAGCGGGAGGCCGAGGCATCTTGGTTCTGCGATAGCCCGGAGACGAGCTAAGAGGGCCGAGGAGGCCAGTTGTGCATGGGGCTCGGAGGTTAGCCAACGGTTGTTTGTAAGGCGGGCACATGAGTGGTGTGGTCGGTCGCATAAGGTCGGCCACGCCAATGGGTAGCAGATCCGGGGCATCCTTCCGAGGTACCGTTCCTGGTCCTTTCTTGCATGTTTTGGGACACGTCATCTGCCACGTGTCACGATCTGGGAGATCACTGATATCGAGCATCATCATTAGCCCCCCACTCTCGTCCCGACCCGCTCACGGGTCGGGTCGAGAGTGGTCTGCCGACTCACCCGAGGTGAGCTCCTTTTCGTACATATCATAAGCATGCATTCCCGGGCAATCAGCTGTATTTTCTTTATGACGTCGGCGGATCAGGGGTCAGGTCTTGCATTAAAGAGGATGCGCCGGATCGTGCATATACTCACCGAAGCGACAGTCCACGTATCTGGTGCTGGTTGGCTGACGCGACTGGCCGCAAAATTTCGGCGTCCGATAGGATGCGATCGATGCGCGTGCGACAGGTGGAGCGAAAGTGGCCGTCAAATACAATAAGTCGTTTCGGTGGGAGATGACTGTCGCCGTTGGATGTGTACGCCGGCAGCTATAAATAGTGATGGGGTCCCCATCCGGGCCCACCTCTTCATAATTTCCTCGTCCAGAGTCTCGTTAGCTCGGCGCTCTCCTTTTTGGGTCGGATCTCTGCGTTTTCTCTTCCGAGGACTCATCCTCTCCATCAGGTTAGATGTATTCTTGTAAAGAGTCTGTAGAAATAGATCGGGTAGAGTCTAGGTAGCCCCCTGTAGATTCTTCCTTCTCTTCTTCTGCTTCTTCTTTTGAGTCGTGCCTGTTCCCCCCGGCAGAATAAATGGACCGATCCAGGATTCTTGCTGCCCTCTGTGCCCTGTCCCGGAAGAGAGCCGGGGGCGTGGCCGTGCCTCGGGATGACCCGAGTTCCGCACCAAGGGAGCCGCCGGCGACGGGGCCATTCGCCTCGACCCGAGCCCCCGATGATTGTTGCGGTAGCGGCCATAGACGACCACGGGTTCCCGAACCCCGGACGGGGGAAGCGGAAGAGGACGAAGACGTGGTTCCTCTTAAGAGGAAGAAGATGGTCTCTCACACACCACCGACTGAGATTCCCGGGAGGATTCCTGTGCAGGAGAGGGACGCCTGTTTCGTGGTCCCGTCCGGGCTTTCTGTTGCCGCCAGCCTGCTCGTTGATATGGAAGAGTCGGCCGAAGGCAAGATTCCGTGGGAGATCCTGAGGGCCCAAGTGGCAGCTATAGCTCAGGAGGTGGTGCAGGTACGTACTCCTATATGTGTTACTTTGAGCGCCTTTTTCTCAGTTCGAGCGTCTCTAAGTCTCTCTGTTGTTTTTCATCAGGTCCTTCAGCACTGCGCCCTTGTTGCTCGCATGGAGGCCGAGGGGAATGCCCATGCTATGAGGTTGGCGGGGGAGTCTTCTTCGGAGGCCGATGACCTGCGACTCGAGCTGCATCTGGAGAGGGAGAGGATGTCCGTCCTCAAAGCCCAATGGCCGCCGGGGTGCTCACCGCCTCAAAGTGCCGGGAGTCCTATCATTGGCTAAGTGAGTCCTACCGAGCCATTGAGGCTAAGTTGGCGGAGTTGTCCGATCACTATGTAGCAGTGAAAAGGGCGAGGGATGCCAGCAGACGGGATGCCGAGGCTGCGCTTCAGACGGCGAAGGTTGCCGAGGTTCGAGCTCGAAAGGCGGTGGCCGATTACAAGGGGTCGGACCATTTTTACGCTGACCTCGGCGAAGCCTCTGCCATTGTGTGGCATGAAGCTCTTGATGCCGTCAAGGCGCAGTTTCCAGGGTTTGCCGACGGTGAGCTCCGCGCTCGGGTCCCACTTTCGGTGGTCATGCCTCCGGCAGATGGTGATGAGGGAAGGTCTGCCGCTGGAGCGGAAGCCCTGGCTCCTGCGGATGGTACCGAGGAAGGTGAGGTCTAGGCGGGCTCGCGGCCCGAACTTTTTGGCTTTCCCTTTTTCTCTCACTTTTTGTATGCCTCCGGGCAATTTAGTAAGGCTGGGGAGCCCAGAGTACCTTGTAAGAGATTTTGGAAGTTTGAATGAAACTTAGCCCTTTTCTTCTGCGTGACAATGCTGTTCTCTTCCGAATGTCGGCGCGACGCAGAGACGCCTCGCCTGGGATTCGGGGCAGATGCTATTTGGTTTTATCCTTCCACCTCTCCGAAGATGCCAAGTTGATTTATGGCACCATGTATCGAAGGTTTAGACGGATGCGGACGATGTAACAAACTTCGTCAGAATCCCCCTCGCTCGAGGGGTTTTTGATTGTGGGGACGCTCTTCCCTACAGGCGCAAGCCCCTGCAGTTAATTACGCTATCGCATCGCGGTAACAACTTTCTCCTTCTCCAGAATTTCACTTCGTGTCGTGGGTGTTTGTTTTTGTTTGTGGTTGCCCAAGGATTGTATACGGAGACTAATTTATGTCGTCTCCCGTAGGACGTGGATTAGTCCAAATCCGTATTTTCTTAGATTTGGGTTTGGGGTTTTGGTTTAAGGATACGTTAGCCATATTTGAGGCTAAGATCAACTTAAACGTTTATTAAGGATACGTTGGTCCGATTTGAGACTAAGATCAACTTAACAGGATCGTTTAGATCCAGCAAAAGAGCGTTTGGAGGCTCTATTGTTCCAGTTTAGGGACATAGTGGTCCATTGCCAGTTTAGGGACATGGTGGTCCATTGTTCCCATTTTGGGGACGAATATTGGTTTAAGGACGCGTTAGTCCATGAGTTTAAGGACCCCACAGTCCGTATTACCAGTTTAGGGACATGGTGGTCCAACATTCCCATTTTGGGGACGAATATTGGTTTAAGGACGCGTTAGTCCATGAGTTTAAGGACCCCACAGTCCGTAGCAATGTGTGGTTGTCGGGACCCGTCACCTCTCTGACAACGTTGAAGGATTACAACGACAAATATCAGAGGAGTTCAGAGATGTACCCTTGAACCGGGTGCAAATTGATTTGAAAGAGCAGTCGTGCTCAGTTCAATTTAATTTGAGGACTTATGGCCAGAATTGGGTTAAGTCCAGTTGAAAAATGTCTAACATTTTATTTATCTTTGGCCTATTAGGCCTCTGCTTGGGCTCTGCCCTTTTATTAATGCATAGCATTTTGTCTGGTCTATTAGACCTTCATTTGGGCTCTGCCCCTTTTTGAATAATGCATTGCGTTTTTATTAGGCATGTTAGGCCTTTTTAATTGGGCTTTGCCCTTATTTGATAATACAGAGCATTTATTTTTCTGATAGTGTACCACGTGGCTTGTCAGGCGCTTTGCGCCAATTGAGGAGCCCAAGGCGCAAACTGTTGCGGAGGTGATACGTGTCACGCTCTGGTGAGCGCAAGTCTGTTAGCGCAGTGCGCTGCTCAAGTGTGCTGCGCTAGTGCGCTGCTGGCACGTGGCGCACTCTGGTGACTTGCGCCAAACCAAGAGAGCAGTGCTCTATTTTTAGAAGCGCAGGGCGCAGTTATTCTGTGATTGACACGTGGCGCTCCCTGGTGGCTTGCGCCAATCCAAGGAGCGCAACAGTGCAAACTTCGAAAGTGCAAGGCACTGTTTAATATTTGGATCAAAGAAAAACAAGTTTTTCTTGTTTCCAGAGAGGTTTTATCTCAAATTTCAAGAACCAGTGGTTCATCAAAAGGCAATGTCTTTATATAGATCGAAAGATCTAATAAAGAAGTAAAATTACTTCCTTTATTATTATTATTATTTTATTCAAGATCTTGATCTTGTTCTTAGATCTTTGATTTTTTTAGAAGAACTTCTTCTTTTTTCTAAAGGTTTTACCTTTATTCTTTCTCTCTGAATTCTTCTCAAGGTTTTAGAGGAGGTCTCTGTATCTCTCTCTCTTGATGTCCATCCCCTCTAGACTTGGAGTCTAGGGGTCTTTATATAGTGCCAATTGATTTGTTAAATCAGTTAAAAAGATCTTTCTCTGAGTGATTTAGGAATTTTCCCTACCGTTGGATCTTTGATCCAAGGGCTTCTGTTTTACAGAAGATAATCTTCTTGTTTTAATAAGATTAGAAAGATCTTTCTGGAATTTTAATTCTGTTTTAGTGCTGGCACAGTTGGCGCAAGCGCACCTGCGCTTGACACGTGTCACGCAGCGCAGAGCGCAGCGCAACTGCACTGACACGTGTCGTGAGCGCAGAGCGCAGCGCAACTGCGCTGACACGTGTCGTGAGCGCAGCGTAACTGCGCTGACATGTGTCGCGCAGCGCAGAGCGCAGATCATCTGAAGCATTGCTTCCTTTATTTTTATTTTAAATAGAGTCTTGTTCTGATTGGATGCGCTGTCTTGGGCGCAACGCTGGCGTGTCAGCTTTTGACACGTGGCGAGTTGCGCGCAACGCAAGGAATCTGAAGCATTGCTTCAAATTTTGAATTTTTGAAATTCAAACAGAGCTTTGCTCTGATTGGGGGAAACAAATGCCCCCCTACCGTTGCGCTTACGTGGCGCACACGTGAGTGCAGCGGTGGCAAGATCCTAGCCGTTGGATCAACTCATGAGTTGAAGGGGCGCACAAGCGCCTATAAATAGGACCCTTGGTCCTCCTCAGATGTTCATCATCTTCAGGAATTTGAGTTTCAGAGCCTTGCTCTTGTTTTCAAGAACTTCAGAGCCTTGCTCTCATTTCCAAAGTCAGAACTTTTTAGAAAAACTTTAGGTAAAAATTAATTTAAATTAAATTAATTTAAATCAATCTTAACCAGCAGAGCCTTGCTCTCATAGATCTTCTGATCTAAAGAAAACCCCTTTGGGGTTTCACATACAGAGACTTGCTCTCAAGGATCCATAGATCTAAAGAGATCTTGTTTCAGGGTTTCTTAACCCATGAACAGAGCTTTGCTCATGGACAAAAAATAAAGATCTTTTGATCCAAAGATGATGAACTCTTAAGAGTTTTCTTGGATCTTCAAGATCCCAATTTTTTTTCAATTTTTATGAGTCAAAATTTTTTTTGATGGGTTTTTCCATCATTATTACAGAGCTAGGCTCTATTAAGGAATTTTATTCCTTTGAGACCAGAGTTTGACAAGTGTCACTTTGTGACAGAACTTTGCTCTGAGAAGGGAGATTTTCTCCTTGTCTCAAGGGATTTCTCATTTAATGAGAATATTCTTTTGGGGATCTTCTCATTAATTGACAGTCTCATCCAATGATGGGGTTGTCTTGTTAACTGACACATTGTCATCTAGATTTTGTGGGTCCCTTTTGGTCCCCTCTACGCTGTATTGCAGTGTGGTACAACTTTTAAAGTTCCAAGTGTCAGAAATTAAAAATTATAATACTGACAGTTGATCTCCGTCCCTATTCCTTTGCATGCAACATGTCTTTCGATACCTCGTTCCCATTCGTTCGCTCGGAGGGAGGATTCCCCGGAGCACCTGTAGACCGAGAGGTTCTAGCTTTGATCAGAGACCATGATCCGGAACATAAGAATCTTCACCTTTGGGGGTCATGGTACAATCAGATTATCAGGGGTCGACAGAGCTTTTCATGCGCAGTACCATCGGAGCCCATTATGGCGATCCATTACGCCGACTCATCCCCGGTGAAGTATGCCGTGGAGATGGTCGATTGGACTTCAGAAGGCCTTCTTTATCCCGCTATAGCTGCAATTCCCGTTCAGCCTCCCATGGTTTTGGATATCTTGGGACGCCGTATTTGTCAAGGCGAGGCACGACCCTAGGGGCAACCATATAATATAGGTCTGATCCCCCGTCATCCGATCGGTTATCTGCCGTGGGCTCGCTATATTTTGTCAGTGAAGAAGTCATAATTGATGAGGCTTGGGTTGTATACCGTTGTTTATGCTTCTCTCTTCCAATATCCTACGCTCCCTACCTGGTGGGTTAAGGATTTTTTGGAGCAATGGAATATCCCTACTCATACTTTCCTCGCACTGGACCGGGAAGTGTCGATTTCTTTAGAGGAGTTCACAGAAGTTTCCGGCTTACCGGTCATAGGGGAGCATTACGAGGAGCTGCTTCCCACGGACGAATATGTCTTCGGTGCTAAGCCAGTGATAATGGGCCTTACCCCGGCGAATGCTGTTCAACATCAGTTTCCAAGTTTGATCAAAGTGTTGAATATCTACGAGCACCTTTTTCTCGAATCTGGGAGTCGCGGGGTTAATTTCGAGGATTTCATCGCTCGCTTCCTTCACCCGAAAGTCCTCTCGGCAGAAGCTGCTAAGTCTGCCACGCTTGATGACCCTTTCGGTTTAGGTTTGGAAAACCTGCCAGCGACGGAGGTAGATCAGAAGGGTTTCTTCCTTCCTAACTCCCCGGTTGTCCCTTTTGCGGAGGTTGCAGTCCCTGGGATGGATGAGGACGCATTCTTCTTAGGATTTCTTGGAATATGGCTGAGCTGGTTTGCGCTCCCGATGCACCTTCGCCGTATGAGGCCATCTGTCTTTTACCCAGCTCACCGGATGACCATTGGGGTAAAAGTGGCCGTCGGGGTCACCGGCTTAGCACATCTGTATCACGGCCTTAGTCAAGTGGCGGATGCTACTGAACCTGGAGTACCGCACGTGATCTTTTCGATGCATTACTTCATGTCATGGCTTGAGCTACATGCACTTGGCGTTTTTGGTATGCACAAAAGACCTTCGTTCTATGACAGGTGCAGCTTCCTTCGGATTATGCGATTGGTCGGCACCTCAATTGTAACTCCATCGCCACGGCATGCCAGAGGTTTGCTCCTTCGTCCCCGCACAGTTGGAGACGGTATGACCTTCACTGATAAAGTGTTAACCATCGGAAAGGCGTCTACTACCACAGTGCGGTCATTGCAAGATATTTTCAAAGACGGGGCCTCAGTTCTGACAGCCCGGGAGACCCTCCATTTGTATTCAATCAGACCGGGTTTCCTGGTGTTTAGGCAAAATGACATGGCGCTCTTCATGAGATACAACCCGCATCGTTTTGCCCAGCAACTGAGCTATAATCAAGGAGTGTCGTTGGAGGCTTTCTTGCTGGAACCTGCTGCCACTGAAGAAGGGATGCGGAGCGCACTGCATCACTTCATGCATCTGAATACGGGCTCTCATTTTTTCATCAGCGAGCCGACTTGCGCCCCACAGATCCTTAATACATATACGGCGTGGTACCAACATTCGACGGGCGCCGTTATTAAGGAAGAGAGGCGATTGTTGGTTGACCGCAAGGGTGTGTCTCCCTGCAGCGACCGCAAAGCTCCCCTGAGGCCAAAGACCCCTGTCGTTCCTCCGCTAAGAGATGTTGGAGCTGAACCACCGCGCGTGCTGAGCCTTCCGTGCGGAATGCCGCCTCGTGATACCGTGGACGCGCCCCCAGCGCCCCGTGCTCCAGTGGAGACAGTGAATATAGTTTCGCCCGAGTCTGGCGTGGGCTCTGACATCGGAACTCGCCGTCCTAAGGTGCCTGTGAAGCATAAGATGATTTTGGCGGCGACCGGGATCCGCGCGCAGAAGAGGAAGAAGAAGTCTGTTCTTTCTCTTGACGCCATCCTTGGCTTAGAGCCTCAGGCCACTCTCACCGAAGGCCTAAGCAAGTACGGAAGCAACGAGGGTTTCTTCGTAGATCCAGCAGACACCGATATGGCGGCCGCCATCGCGGCTTCTGAGCGATCGGTAAGGCTCGAAGCGTGGTTCGCCAAACTCGCGCAATCGGGTAATGACTAGTTGTATTTTTCCGTCATTGCATCATACTTTTATCATTGTGTTTGACTAATGCTTTTCCCTTTTTTTAACAGGCATTACCACCGAAGAAGCTATCGCTGCTTCCCTTAAAACTTTCCAGGAGGAGGAAAGGAAACGCGCTCTGTCGGGCGTTGGTATGTCTCGGCTTATTGAGTCATTATTTTCCTTTGTTATGGCCAATCTAATTTATTCTTTGTCTCTTTGCAGGGGCCACGGGATCTACTGCGCAAGCCGATGCGGGAACTCTCCCTAGGCCAGCTACCGAAGTCCCGGCCTCGTCGGTGCTGCCGCAAGAGACCCGACTCAAAACGCCGATGATGGATGCCTTGAAGGCTCTGGAGGAAACTCTAAACGCGGACGACGACGCCTTGCTGAAGGAGGCTTCCAAGAGGTCCGTCGTGACGGCCCGGGAGGAGAGGAAGAGATTGAGGCGCGCAGCGAAGGAGCGTAGTGCTGCTTTGGCTGTGGGAGCGGGCCCAAGTGCTGTTACTCCCGCTGTTACTCCTTTCGAGGAGCCACCGGTCGCCTTGTCTACTGCTCATAGACGGGCGGTGCGTGCAGCCCGAGAAACCAACGATAAATCTACCTCAGGTAACGTGTTTTTTCGAGGCTTTGTTGTAAGAGTTGTAAAACTATCGGTTCTTATACATCTTGTCTTGCAGGGCCAAGTCCAACTGAAGGAGTGGAGGAAACCGTCGAGCCTGAGGGGATGGGGGAGAAGGTAGCAGCTGAACCTGAGGCGATGGTAGGCGGTGCAGCCGTAGTCGTTGGGCCTGAGCTAGTGGCTGACGGGACAGTCACGACTACTATGCCCGAGAAGGTTGCTGATGCCGAGCCCGAGGGGGCGACAGTTGAGACGGCTACTACAACCGAGCCTGGGCAGCAGCAGATGGCAGCGGTGGACGAGACGGTCGCGACCGCTGAGGACGAGACTGTCGCGACCGCTGTGCCTGAGGGGGTAGCGGGTGAGACGGGCATGATTCCCGAGGACGAGACGCCCACTCTTTCTCAAGAGTCTGGCAATGTTCCGATCATTGCTCTCCCCGCCTACAGTACCCCGCCGTCTCCTGGCCTCGCGAGCACGACGACGGCTCCCGTAGAGACTGGTGATGAGGCTTCGGGAGGTGGACTCATGTCGATGGAGGAGGGAAACGCCGCAGTTTCGGCTGATGACTCATCAGGTAAATTTCGGGTTACCGTCCTTTTTATCTTGCAATCCTTCCTGACAGGTTTATCTTTGTTTTTAACACAGGTGCGGCCAGTGCTGATGCTCCATTGCTCGAGGGAGCACCGTCAGTCACTGCCTTGACGGTGGTTACCTCTCTACCTTCTCTCGCGCCATCGCAAATGTTGGAAGGTATGGATTTATAACCCACTAGTTTTATCTTTCGGCCGCATAATTTATGTACTAATGCCGTACTATTGCGTCTTTGTAGGAGTGCTTTTTGATCACCTCTACCAGGTGCTGCACCCACACTTCTCCTTCCCGCCGGAGATCGCTTCCTCCAGTGGCGCTGGTGAGTATAGTTTTCAATTAATACCCTTTCTTTTTTCAATAATGGAATTATTTCTGATTCTTCCTCTCCCTGATTGCAGTGCTACAAATCAAAGGAGGAGATGTAAGATCGGTCGTGCCACCGGCCCTCCCGGCTTTGCCGCCTGCTGCAGCTGGTATAGTAAACTCTCCCATTGATGACTTGCTTATATTTCTTTAACCGTCATCTGATCGTGTTTTTGTTTTTCAGCTGTCGTTCCGATTCCGGCCCCCTTCGAGTCTTGCCTCATAATGCCGTCAGGCCCCTTCTTGAGACGTCCATCTTCAAAGGGTGCTGCGATGAGTTTGGGCATGCTGAGCGGATACGTCGAAGAGCTTGAAGCAAACGCTCCCCCATCTGCCGCAGATTTCGCTGCGGATGTTAATCCGATGCTGGCGACGCTTTTAAATTTTCATAATGAAGGCGTCGTCGAGTCTTGGGTTAATCACTGCAGGGAGATCGAGGCCCGCCTGCATCAACTGGAGTCTATGCGTCCTGCCCCCGAGATCTTGGCTGTGAGCACTCAACGGGCGGCATGGATCGAGCAGAGCGCTCCTTACTTCCGCCATCTCGAACAAGAAGTTGCTTTAAGGCGTAAGGAGCGTGGCGAGACTTCGAGCAAATCTGCCCAACTGCATGCTCAGGTGGATGCAAACGCTGCACAACTGAAGGTTATCTTTGAAAGCCTTCTGCGATGCATCTCCGAAGGGCTAACACTGAGGCAGCAGCTTGACGTCGTCGAGCGGGATGCACCAAATCAGGAGGCAGCCCAGCAGGCAGTTGAGGAGCAACTTTCATCCTACCTGCAGCAGCGGGCCCAGGTGGAAGCGGAAGTGGCCGCGGCAGCCGCTCAGGAGGAGGCGTTGAAGGAAGTGTGAGAGCAGCTCGCGGATTTGTTGAAGACACTTCATTCTCCATGACCATTTTGTATCATTTATACTTGTAAATAAAAATGTATTTGTTTCTTTTATTCTTTAACACAATGTATCTTGTACTCAATCAAATTTATGAATAAAAGATATACATTCTTCATAATGTCTTGTGTCATTGCTCCGCTTTCTTCTTTCTTTTATTATCAGTATGCTGCCTTAGTAAACATGGTTGACAGATGATAGAGCGAGCATCCTGTCTTGGCTTCTTCAAGAGGTAATGATGGCTTAGGAGGCAGGTTCAGGTCTGCTGCCTAAGACTTTTCAACTTTATGAGCCGTGAGGGTCTCATAAAGACTTTTCTCCCTACGGATCGAGAGGATCTCGTAGGTGTATTTTCTCCTTAGGAATCGTGAGGATTCCTAAGTGCATTTTCTCTTATAAGTCGTAAGGATCTTATAAGAGAATTTTCCCTCTTACGAGTCAAGAGGACCCGTAAGCGGTTGTTTCCCTCCTTGTCGAGATTAGACTTTGGAGAGTGTGACCCGTGAATAGTGTGCAAGAGTCCATTTTGGACCTACTTGCAGGGTCCTAGTGCTTAGGAAACAGGTTTTTTAATCCCCACTGCCTAAGGCTTTATCTCACAAGTCGAGACGAATCGAGAAGTCCTCACGAAGACACTAATTTCCTCACGAGTCGAGACGAATCGAGATGCTCTCGTCAAGGACGCTGATTTCCCTGAATCGAGGTATTTGCTAAGGACACTGATTTCCTCGGAGTTGAAACGAATCGAGGTATTCCTACAAAGACGCTGATTTCTCTGCGGGTCGACGCGAATCAAGGTGCTCTCGCCAAGGACGCTGATTTCCGTGAATCGAGGTTGTTGCCAAGGACACTGATTTCCCTGGGGTCGAAACGAATCGAGGTATTCCTGCAAAGACACTGATTTCTTTGCGGGTCGACGCGAATCGAGGTGCTCTCGTCAAGGATGCTGATTTCCCTAAATCGAGGTATTTGCCAAGGACACTGATTTCCTCGGAGTTGAAACGAATCGAGGTACTCCTGCAAAGACGCTGATTTCTCTGCGGGTCGACGCGAATCAAGGTGTTCTTGTCAAGGACGCCAATTTCCCGGAATCGAGGTATTTGCTAAGGACACTGATTTCCTCGGAGTTGAGACAAATCGAGGTATTCCTCCAAAGACACTGATTTCTCTGCGGGTCGATGCGAATCAAGATGCTCTCGTCAAGGACGCTAATTTCCCTGAATCGAGGTATTTGCCAAGGACACTGATTTCCTCGGAGTTGAAACGAATCGAGGTACTCCTGCAAAAACGCTGATTTCTCTGCGGGTCGACGCAAATCAAGGTGTTCTCGTCAAGGACGCTAATTTCCCTGAATCGAGGTATTTGCCAAGGACATTGATTTCCTCGGAGTTGAGACGAATCGAGGTATTTCTGCAAAGACACTGATTTCTCTGCGGGTCGACGCGAATCAAGATGCTCTCGTCAAGGACGCTAATTTCCCTGAATCGAGGTATTTGCCAAGGACATTGATTTCCCTGGGGTTGAGACGAATCGATGTATTCCTGCAAAGACACTGATTTCTCTGCGGGTCGACGCGAATCGAGGTGCTCTCGTCAAGGACGCTGATTTCCCTGAATCGAGATTTTGCTAAGGACACTGATTTTCCTGGAGTTGAAACGAATCGAGGTATTCTTGCAAAGACACTGATTTCCTTATGGGTCGACGCGAATCAAGATGCTCTCATCAAGGACGCTGATTTCCCTAAATCGAGGCTTTTAAGTTGACTTGATTCCGAGACGGAGTGTTGATCCGGCAGGGAGGTCATTGGTTGACTCTAGGTTGTCTGTGGACCATAGAGTCTTGGAACTAGGAACTTTGTCGTGGTTCCGATTGATGGTGTAACATCTGTGTCCTGCTGGATGGAGGAGGCACACCGTTGTTGGTCTCCACGCTGTAGATGTGGCCATTGAGATTTGGAACTAGGGACTTTGCCATGGCTCCGTTTCGTTGCGACTCTGAGGTCGGTTGTTGACGACACGTCTGCATCTGGTTGGAGTGAGGAGAAACGCCGTTGCTGATCTCTAAGTTGTTGATATTGACGTTGAGACCCTGAAGCTAGGGATCTTCCTTTTCTTCGTTTGTTGACATCGTGTCTGCAATATTGCGATAAATGTCGAGGTTGTCTCTAGATTGTCTATGAACCGTCGAGATTTGGCTTCGCTTTCTGATAGAGCCTGTTGGGAAGGCATGGTTCCCTCTTTGTTTGTGCCCCTGGATTGTATACAGGGATCGATGTGATCTCACCTGTAGGGCATAAATTTCATTTATTATACTTTTTTTTTATTTCATTTCTTTCCGCGATGCTCTATCATTTCAGCTTTTATATCGCGAAGGTCGCGATTGCCCAATCATTTCGGCTATTTTTCGCGGTGCCCAATCATTTCGGCTATTTATTTTATTTTCACTCGCTGCTTTTTATTGCGAGTTGCCCAATCATTTCGGCTATTTTTTTTATTTTCACTCGCTGCTTTTTTATTGCGAGTTGCCCAATCATTTCGGCTATTTTGCATGCATACATTTTTACTTGCTGATTTTGTTGCAAGTTGCCCCATCATTTCGGCTATTTCGTATGCATGTGTGGCTCGCTGATTTTTTTTATCGCGAGTGTGGAACTCGGAATCTGATGCCGATCTTAGCATCAGCATCGCTACAACTGGAATATTGCCAGGAGCGAATCATCATTTGCCATGAAAGGGCTCTGAATTTGATACCGGTTTAGGCATCAGCATCGCTACAACTGGGATATTGCCAGGAGCGAATCATCATTTGCCTCTGTCGATGTCGAACAAAGGTGGCTTAGTAAACAGGGTTAGGATTCTGTCGACTAAGGCTTTTGACTTCATGAGCCGTAAGGGTCTCACAAAGGTATTTCTCCCTGTGAGTCGTGAGGATCTCGTAGGTGTGTTTTCTCCTTAGGAATCGTGAAGATTCCTAAGTGTATACTCCCCTGTAAGTCGTAAGGATCTTACTAAAGGATTTTCTCCTTATAAGTCGAGAGGACTTACAAGGGTCGTTCACCATATGGACATATCCCTAACCACGGGTGGGACTTGGTTAGGGAAATGTTTATTCGCGCCAGTGGATTGTATACAAGGGTCAGTATTGAGCCGCTTGTAGGGCAATATCGAAGGTTGTGGGGGCTGCTTAAGAACATGTTCAGGTCTCTGTAACTTAAGACTTTCAAATCTTATGAGCCGTGAGGGTCCCATAAGAGGATTCTCCTTACGAGTCGTGAGGATCTCGTAAGTGTAATTTCTTCTTAGGGATCGTGAGGATTCCTAAGTGTGTTGCTCCCTTGTGAGTCGTAAGGATCTTATACGGGTGGTTTCTCCTTACAAGGTCGAGAGGACTCTGTAAGTGTCTTTTAACGAGGTTGCGCCCTTTCGGGTTTTCACAAACACTCGCCGGTAGCCCTGCTGTTTTTACTCACGGAGCCCTTTCGGGATTTCATCCGTGCCCATTTTGCTTATGGACATACCGTTTTCTTTCTTTTTATTCTTCTTTTCCTCTTCTGTTTTTTTTATAACGAGGTTGTGCCCTTTCGGGTTTTCACAAACACTCGCTGGTAGCCCTGCTGTTTTTACTCACGGAGCCCTTTGGGGTTTTCATCCGTGCCCTTTTTGCTTATGGGCATACCGTTTTTTATTTTATTTTTTTTAATTCTTTTTCTTTTATATATCGGCTTTGGGATGTTGCAATCCACCGTAGTTTATCGACATCTCGGTCAACAACTAGTTTTAGGACGTAGTGGTCCATCATTAGTTTAAGGACGTTTCGGTCATCAGTCAACGCACGATTACGCGGCTAGATTTTGTCGCAAATCTTCGCATGTTTTATGTCAAAAATGGATTCTTTGAAGAGAGGGCTGAGGGCGATTTCTTCGTCAGAGTCGCTTCCAAAGGTGATGACTTGCGATCCCTTGGTGTCGGCTACGTGACAGTTGCCAGCAGCTCTTTCGTGCTCATCTGTCGTGCTTTTCCATTCCCGACGAGCCTTGCGCTTCACTCGTTGAACGTGTCGTCGATGGGCAACATATCCCTGCCACCAGTTTTTAAAGGCTATGCACTCCTTGGTGGGGTGTGCAATCCTCTGATGGTATAGGCAGAAGTTAAGATGTACTTCCGCTTCATCTAGACGTATATTGCCAGGGGAATTTTCTTTGAAAGGGGATAACTTCATTCCTATTGCCAGGGCCCTAGCGAATCGTTTCCTTACTTTAAGCTTGCTTTTGCTGGTGATAGGGATGCTTTGTTCTATTCAGGATGTCTCGACCTTTTCCTCCAGTTGTTGGCATTTGGCCTTTTCAAATATAGCCAGTTCACGCTCTCGATTGGCTTTGCTTTCCTGACGGACCTCGTTTAGGAATGCATCAATCATTTCGTCTGATGGTCCTAGAAGTTCTGGTTCGGGACCTTCCCCCAGTTTCTCTGTGCAAGAAGTCTTTTCATCGTCTGTAAACAAGCGAGAGATCACATGACGACTTGCCACGTAACCTCAGATTCATCCGACGAGCTTTCTCCATCATCTTTCTCCTGAAGGACGTGACTGAGGAACTCTTAGAGCATGATGGGAATCCGCGCTTTCTGGTTATATTCTTCCAGCGCGTCGATTTGTTTGTGCAGGTCCGTGCGCTTGTCGCCAGGCTTCACGGGCTTTTTGGATTTCTTCTTCTTTTTCGAAGATTTCGACGGCCGAGTGTGCGAGCTTTGGCTATCACCACTGATCTTTGGAGTTGGGCGCGGCTTTAGCATCCCTTCTACGACCTCGGATTCCAGTGGATTTTTCCACCTGATTGCCGGGCACATTTGGAGATCCTTTAGTATTCTTTTAGTTTTAGCTGAAAGAACGATCTCCCACGGAGTTTCTTTTATAAGAAAGCACGATGCCCCCAGCGTGTCCACCTTTTTAGGAGCATGAGGTTGTGGCGGGCTCACCTTCCAATTTTCGGATAATGCGAACTTGCCTTGTTGGTATTGGTCCTCAATTCAGCCTTTGAAAACGAAGCAATCTTCGATTGGATGGCTTACCGCTTGGTGGTAAGGGCAATAATTAAGATCGTTGACATCGCCTGACTGCAACGTACGTTTTGGACTCGGAAGATTGATGAGTCTATTGCGCACTGTCAGCTCGAACAATCTCCTTGTTTTATTCCGAGGAAACGAGTAAGGACTTCCCAGTCTCTCCTCAAAAGATGGACGTGGACGCAAGTTGTTTTGGCGAACAACCGGCTTTGAGTTGCTCGGCTGTTGTTGAGTATTGGCGACGACGATCGCCTTCCCTTTTCCTTTCTCATTTCGAGAGTCTGGCTTTGGAGGGGATGATTTATGTCCCAACTGATCTATTTGGGCTAATTTGTCGATCAAGGCCTGGAAAGTAGTTGGCTTGAAGAACCTTATGAATTGCGAGACGGTCGCTTCCGGATCAAGAGTGCCCGCGAACATGCCCACCGCCGGCGCTTCTTCGATCCACTGTTCGCATTTCGACCACAGATTCCGCCATCGTGTTGCGTATTGAACACACCTTTCACCTGGCCTTACCCTGGCGTTGATCAATGCAGTGATCGGGGTGTGTTCACTAGGCCTCGCGAATCTTTGTGTAAACAATAGCTCCATCTCCGCAAATGTTTTGACAGAGTCGTTAGGTAGCTCCGAATACCATTCAAACGCCGTCTCTGCTATGTTGCCGACGAATTGGCGAAGCAACAGTTTGTCATCGCCTCCAGTGTTGTCGCATAAGGCCCTGAATTGAGCGACGTGCTGATGTGGATTCCCTGTCCCCTTGTACACATGGAATTTGGGGATCGTATATCCCAGTGGGTAGCTTATTTGGTCATACCAGCCCGGATAGGGTCGTCCGGTCTTGACAATTTGGCCAGCCGCTTCATTTGCCTGGTGAACTCGTATCTGCTGATCAATATAGTCATCCATTGCAGCTTTGGAAACAGTTTCCTCCTTGGCTGCTGAAAGGGCGGAGGAGGATTAGATGTCTCCCCTCCGTCGTCTCAACAATGATCGGAGGGTCTTCAGCTGGAAGGTCCGGCTGTAACATCATCCCTATCATATCTTGGAAGAGGAGCGCCATTTGTTTTATGTTAGCCGCTTGCTTTGCGGCTTCTTTGTCTTTCTTTTCAAGGATTCTACGTAAGAAGTCAGCATTGGTTTCTTGCTCGTGACGCTGTTCTGATGATATCTCCGAGCTTTCTTTTGGCCCGGTGAGTGTGGACATTGCAGTCATCATTTCCTGAAACTTCTGTTGCTGCTCTTGAGCTTTTGTCACGGATCGGGTGAGCGGTCGGTGACCCGTCGAAGCACGGCCTTCCTCCTTTCCGGAAGCCATATAAACAGTATGGACCACCATGCCCCCAGACTTGGGGCGTTTGTGCTCAGCGCTTTTACGGTTCGCCATGTTCACAGGGGCTTTTTGCGGCCTCCTTTTCTTTTGAGTGATTGACGTTGAGGGAGCCGTTGCAGTGGGCACCCAGCCAGCTGTTGCTTTTTCTGGCTTGACAGAGTAGTCCTTCTCCTGCCGAACCTTCATCTTTTTCTGTCGGCGGAGGTAGTCTTGATCAACAACCGAGTTTTGGACTTGATGCCAGACTTTGTAAATCTTAGAGGACAGCCGTTGAGAGGGCTGTTCCAGCTTCACCTTTAGGGAATTATCCACAGGTGCAGAAGATCTTTTCAATACGGCAGTTGGCGAATTTTTGCGCACCCTCCTTAGCGGTTCAAAGCTATTCCCGGTCGGAACAGCATCATTGATTTCCACCATCGGAGCTGGCGGAGTTATCCCAGAGGGGGAGTTGCCCCCAGCTTTCCTTACCCGGCGCCAATGATGTCGGCGAGCATGTCGCGCGATTGGAGTTGTTTCGGCTATAAGGGTGACTTCATCATGCCCCCTCTGGGCAGGGGAAGCAGCTTTGAGGACCTCGCCTGGAGCAGAAACCGGAATAGCCAGCCTTGTAAAAAATGACTTCTTGGAAGGAGAAGCCTTTCCAATGATTTCGTGCTCTTGAGCCGGGATGGCTATCCGCTTTGGGATGGCAACTTTGGGTATCGCGGGCTTGTAGACTCTCTGGCCTAGTCTGTTGAAAACTGAGGTATTGAAGTTGGGCGATCCGTTGAGAGGGTCGCGGCAGTAGCAAGCCGATCGAATACTGACTTCTTGGGAGCTTCTTGTGACGGTACAAGGGCGTTGAAGCTCATGGGTGGGAGCATGGTCCCGAAGAATAGTCCAGTGGTGGCTTGAGTTACCTGCTCCACTGGCATCTTGAAAAGGGAGGCCGCTTGGGGCCAGTAAGTCAATCTTCCGGACGGAACGGAGCGACAGTTGCAGTTGCAGTTAGTGTAGTTTGAAGACATTGATCTTCTGTTTTCTGCACAGAGCAAGACACCAAATCTAAGTACCTCAAATCCACAGGCAACCACAGCAAACCGCGATTTGTTCGCGAACACGACACACGAAGTGTGGAGTGGAAAGAGGAAGAGGTCCCACCGGGCGTGCCAGAATCTGTTCCCCTCCGAATGTCGGCGCGACGCAGAGACGCCTCGCCTGGGATTCGGGGAAGATGCTATTTGGTTTTATCCGTCCACCTCTCCGAAGATGCTAAGTTGATTTATGGCACCATGTATCGAAAGTTTAGACGGATGCGGCCGATGTAACAGACTTCGTCAGATTCCCCCTCGCTCGAGTGGTTTTTGATTGTGGGGACGCTCTTCCCTACAGGCGCAAGCCCCTGCAGTTAATTACGCTACTGCATCGCAGTAACAACTTTCTCCTTCTCCATAATTTCACTTCGTGTCGTGGTTGTTTGTTTTTGTTTGTGGTTGCCCGTGGATTGTATACGGAGACTAATTTATGTCATCGCCCGTAGGACGTGGATTAGTCCAAATCCGTATTTTCTTAGATTTGGGTTTGGGGTTTTGGTTTAAGAATACGTTAGCCATATTTGAGGCTAAGATCAACTTAAACGTTTGTTAAGGATACGTTAGTCCGATTTGAGACTAAGATCAACTTAACGGGATCGTTTAGATCCAACAAAAGAGGGTTTGGAGGCTCTATTGTTCCAGTTTGGGGACATAGTGGTCTATTGCCAGTTTAGGGACATGGTGGTCCATTGCCAGTTTAGGGACATGGTGGTCCATTGTTCCCATTTTGGGGACGAATATTGGTTTAAGGACGCGTTAGTCCATGAGTTTAAGGACCCCACAGTCCGTATTACCAGTTTAGGGACATGGTGGTCCAACATTCCCATTTTGGGGACGAATATTGGTTTAAGGACGCGTTAGTCCATGAGTTTAAGGACCCCACAGTCCGTAGCAATGTGTGGTTGTCGGGACCCGTCACCTCTCTGACGACGTTGAAGGATTACAACGACAAATATCAGAGGAGTTCAGAGATATACCCTTGAACTGGGTGCAAATTGATTTGAAAGAGCAGTCGTGCTCAGTTCAATTTAATTTGAGGACTTATGGCCAGAATTGGGTTAAGTCCAGTTGAAAATGTCTAACATTTTGTTTATCTTTGGCCTATTAGGCCTCTGCTTGGGCTCTGCCCTTTTATTAATGTATAGCATTTTTGTCTGGTCTATTAGACCTTCATTTGGGCTCTGCCCCTTTTTGAATAATGCATTGCATTTTTATTAGGCATGTTAGGCCTTTTTAATTGGGCTTTGCCCTTATTTGATAATGCAGAGCATTTATTTTTCTGATAGTGTACCACGTGGCTTGTCAGGCGCTTTGCGCCAATTGAGAAGCGCAAGGCGCAAACTGTTGTGGAGGTGACACGTGTCACGCTCTGGTGAGCGCAAATCTATTAGCGTAGTGCGCTGCGCCAGTGCGCTGCGCCAGTACGCTGCTGACACGTGGCGCGCTCTGGTGACTTGCGCCAAACCAAGAGAGCAGTGCTCTATTTTTAGAAGCGCAGGGCGCAGTTATTCTGTGATTGACACATGACGCTCTCTGGTGGCTTGCGCTAATCCATGGAGCACAACAGTGCAAACTTCGAAATATTTGGATCAAAGAAAAACACGTTTTTCTTGTTTCCAGAGAGGTTTTACCTCAAATTTCAAGAACCAGTGGTTCATCAAAAGGCAATGCCTTTATATAGATCGAAAGATCTAATAAAGAAGTAAAATTACTTCCTTTTTTATTATTATTATTTTTTTATTCAATATCTTGATCTTGTTCTTAGATCTTTGATCTTTTTAGAAGAACTTCTTCTTTTTTCCAAAGATTTTACCTTTTTTCTTTCTCTCAGAATTCTTCTCAAGGTTTTAGAGGAGGTCTCTGTATCTCTCTCTCTTGATGTCCATCCCCTCTAGACTTGGAGTCTAGGGGCCTTTATATAGTGCCAATTGATTTGTTAAATCAGTTAAAGAGATCTTTCTCTGAGTGATTTAGGGATTTTTCCCCACCGTTGGATCTTTGATCCAAGGGCTTCTGTTTTACAGAAGATAATCTTCTTGTTTTAATAAGATTAGAAAGATCTTTCTGGAATTTTTATTCTATTTTAGTGCTGGCACAGTTGGCGTAAGCGCACCTGCGCTTGACACATGTGGCGCAGCGCAGAGCGCAGCGCAACTGCGCTGACACGTGTCGCGCAGCGCAGAGCGCAGAGCGCAGCGCAACTGCACTGACACGTGTCGCGCAGCGCAGATCATCTGAAGCGTTGCTTCCTTTATTTTTATTTTAAATAGAGCCTTGCTCTGATTGGGTGCGCTGTCTTGGGCACAGCGCTGGCGTGTCATCTTTTGACACGTGGCGAGCTGCGCGCAGCGCAAGGAATCTGAAGCGTTGCTTCAAATTTTGAATTTTTGAAATTCAAACAGAGCTTTGCTCTGATTGGGGGAAACAAATGCTTTCCTTGTGTGAGTACTTGAGAGCTTGTCAGTTCTGACCTCGATCAAGCATTAGGCCGCAGGTCGATGGCCCGTGTTTTAGATAATGATCGCTCTTCGAGTGCTTGTCAGTTAACCGTTGTGAAAGAAGGTCAGTGTCCTCCAGCCCCCGGAGTCGAGGTGGTGATCGTTTACTTGGATAATTTAGAGAAACCTTTGTTGTAGGAAGGTTGGTGCTTTCCAAAGAATTGGTCGTTGTTACTGTTCGGAGCCTCTTGGCGAGGGCTTCGATACCGCATTAATGACGGGCCAAGCAGGGTTACTGTCCGGTGCCTCTTAGCGAGGGCTTTGATCTCTGGCGTTGTGGGATAGGGAGCTACCAGCCAGGGATAACTGAGCAAGGGAGATCCCGATTGCCTCTTGATGAGGGCTTTGATCCTTAGCGCGGGAGGGGCCGTAAGGGGTCTGCTAAGGACGGGCCGAGCAGGGTTGCTTCCCGGTGCCTCTTGGCGAGGGCTTTGATCTTTAAGGATGGGCCGAGCTGGGTTACTGCCCGGTGCCTCTTGGCGAGAGCTTTGATCTCTGGCGTTGTGGGGTAGGGAACTACCAGCCAAGGATAACAGAGCAAGAGCGAGCCCAGTTGCCTCTTGATGAGGGCTTTGATCCTTAGCGTGGGAGGGGCCTCAAGGGGCCTGCTAAGGACGGGCCGAGCAGGGTTGCTGCCCGATGCCTCTTGGCGAGGGCTTTGATCCTTAGCGCGGGAGGGGCCGTAAGGGGCCTACTAAGGATGGGCCGAGCAGGGTTGCTGCCCGGTGCCTCTTAGCGAGGGCTTTGATCCTTAAGGACGGGCCGAGCAGGGTTACTGCCCGGTGCCTCTTAGCGAGGGCTTTGATCTCTGGCGTTGTAGGGTAGGGAACTACCAGCCAGGGATAACCGAGCAAGGGAAAGCCCGGTTGCTTCTTGATGAGGGCTTCGATCCTTAGCGCGGGAGGGGCCGTAAGGGGCCTACTAAGGACGGGCCGAGCAGGGTTGCTGCCAGGTGCCTCTTGGCGAGGGCTTTGATCCTTAAGGACGGGCCGAGTAGAGTTACTGCCCGGTGCCTCTTGGCGAGGGCTTTGATCTCTGGCGTTGTGGGATAGGGAACTACCAGCCAGGGATAACCGAGCAAGGGCGAGCCCAGTTGACTCTTGATGAGGGCTTTGATCCTTAGCGCGGGAGGGGCCGCAAGAGGCCTGCTAAGGACGGGCCGAGCAGGGTGTTGGATATAGTGCCCTCAAAGTCAATTATTGGATCGCAGGTACGTGATTACAATGATTGAGGCAGGACCTATACCGATATGACAGTCTTGCTCGAGATGATAGTATGCTATCTGGTTTGTCTTTATCATCATATACATGCTTTAGTTCACTATTGCATGATGATAGAGCCCATAGGATTCTTGCTTGACTACCAGCAGTATGATGGTGATCATATACGTGGGAGCTGGGGTCTATAAGCACGTCCTTAAAGTGTCCCTAGTCGTGGGAGTTTCGAGACAGGGCATCGATACTCCAGAGTGACTAGTGTATACAGTCAAAACCCCGACGAGGGGCGGTGGCCGGTCTCACAAGCCATTGGTGTCAGTTGGTTCACCTAAGATGTATAAATGTGCTCATTGGGTTATGAGTACACCGGACAGGACCCGCCGAGAACATGCTAGTTGGTATTATACATATCGTCAGATAGCAGTTCCCTGGTGACATGTGTACAGGTTAGTTTGTCGACCTGAGATCATCATTTGTCTCGTGTGAGTTCCCACTGTGCTTTGATTTCTACCCTACCACGCTCAAAGGAGACGTGCAAACAGGTATTTTTTGGGTACAGTCCCGAGCCACATGGAGACAGTGAGCGGATTGTCGGGGATTCGTCTCTCCCGGTATTGGGGGTTGATGTCGCACAGTGCACGGGTGACCATCATTAGAAATCCTCGGCCGAGGTAGTGGAGAATTACTGATTTGGATCAGTAGTTTCTCAGATGGCGATGGGCTTCATGCCGACACGATTTATCGTGTTATTAGGGGTCTGACTTTATCCACCCCCTAGACTCGATATGCAATACTCTTTAGACGAATGGACTGGACTGTACGGATATTGTCACCGTTAGGCTCAGTAGGGTTTATGGATGAGTTCGCTCGTCAGCTTCCCTTCCAATCAATACATAGGCAAACGTTACATACAGCTCGTACCTCTGACGTGCTAGTGGTTATACCCAGTGCCAGTGTGTTGATGAGTCATTAGAGTCCCCCACAGACCGTTTCCCAAGTTCGGGCGAAACGTTGTAGAGGCCGTATGGTTTTATGGCAGGGTTCGGAAAATGCACATGCATTTTCGCACGTGTCATTTTTCGGACAGATAATACTGGTAGGCTTTGGTTTAAGCCGGATCCCAGTATTATACTGTGTAGATATAATATCTTTGTGTCAGTTGCATTTGTATTCGGTCGTAATACAAATGCGGGTATGTTTATACTGTTACGGGGTTATCCTGAAATTCGTTTCGGGATCACTTTTGGAAGTTGCCAGTTTCCAGTTTTCTATCACCCGTATTTAACATTCGGTTAAATACGGATTTATCTTTTCTTCATGAGGGTGAGTCATGAGGTGAATCATGTGTGTGGATGCTTCTAGTTGGTGACTAGGATGATGAGGTGGCTTGTGACTCATCTTGGCATTAATTAGTTGATGACTAGTTAAGGTGACTCATTGTTTCATTAATGATTTTATGCAAGGTGTTATATGACTTATGCTTTGTTTGATTGTTATGATAAGCTTAGGTTTATGGTCACCTTCCTTTGCTCTCCTACACTCACCCCCCACCATATATGGCCGACCCCCTCTTTGGAAATAGATGATGGTTGATCATTTGGAAAAAAGATTAGGAATTTGTTTCATGGAAATTTCATATGCCCATTTCTCTTTTCCCCGATTCAAAAGGCAACTTCATTAACCGTTCGTCCATAGCTTTGGACGTAACGAGACAAAGTGTTCTACTCATTCTCTACATCAATCTTGGTCATCTCTTTTAGCAAACTTGATGATCGAGTTGCCTCGGTTCAGAGGCGGGAGCCCGTTTAAAGATCCGTCGACGTGGTGCCACCTGGACGAGAAGACTGGAGATTCAGGAGATCGGAGCAGCCGTAATAAAGCGTGGGATGATGGTTGAAAACCGAAGGACTTGGATCGTTCGGTATAACATTTCTACCCACTTTGTAGCTTGTTAGTTTAGCTTTAATGGCAGATCCGGGTTATAGTATACGATAGCGCCAGTTGTAAAAGTTTTTGTTCCGCATTTGGCGTCTGTTAGACGGCCGGGGCGCTACCGTGTACTTACAGTGGTATCAGAGCCTCACCATTAAGCTATACTAACTTGTACTAACACGTTTAAAATATCGATCAAACGGAATTTCGAAAATCATATTTTTCAGTGCAAAACTTTCTGTCGATTTTAAATCAAGTCTAAAAATTATTTTGCATATCACAGAAAACAAAGCAGGGGTTTTTAAGCAAACTGGAAAAATTTGAGTACGTGATCCCACATGACTGCCGCGGGACCGCGGTTAAACCTAAGGTTTGACTGCGGAACCACGGCCAGTATGTGGGAACAGTGCATCAAAATTTTCCAGTGAGCTTTCCTTGGTAATTTGGGGTTTTTGGAATATTCTTTTGGACCCAGTTTTTGTTACTGTACAGCAGATGTTTGTGGGGCCCACTTTGGGATATTTTGTCGATTGAAATTTAAACGTGTTAGTTTACAGTACTTATATTATATCTCCGACCGGGAATGTCATTTGAGCTGTAAATTGCGTCTAATTGCTATAGCTCTTTTAGACGGTTATTGCGAACGTGACATTCGTGTTGATGTTCTATGTTGTGCTGTGATATTGCGGATTTGTCGTGGTGGATAGCAGTGTGCAATGGCAGTGCAGTTTGGATTTATTTGTACATTTGATATTGTGGGGCGAGCGTCCAACATGTGGACTGCCGTCACTGCCTGTTGTATAATATTCTTTTGGGGCACGACCGGGCTGAGGTCGATGTACCCGTTGTACATTTTTTCATTTCTGTACTAGGTTTATCCCGCGAAGGAGTGCACGGATAGCTGGGTTCTGGAGGGTAACGGGTCCGTATCTCATGGCTTTGAGAGGCAGAGGGGCCTCACTCTAGAATTGGCAGACTATTCGCCGCACTCGTAGGGGGTACAGGTTGACCCAATGAGGGGTGCTCAAGTTACCGGATTCCGTGAAGTGCCGGGTGGTCCATTCATTTTACTGTAGGGGGCTGCCTCGCTTCAGGTTTTGGCGGGTAACTTGCCGCACCCGTAGGGGTCTAGGTTTCATTGCACAGGCTATCCACATGACCAGGGGAACGTCGGGTTTCAGTAGCGGCTCTGTGAAACCCGGGGATCCCAGATTATCTGTATTGTTCTGTGATGCTTATTACTTTTCTGTAATGTTGCATATTATCACGCCTGGAGCGATTATTGTATATTGGTATATATACTATTAGATGTTGTATATGTTTTACACCCGCGCTAGTCCAGTCCCCGCTCTGTCGTTAGTTAAGTAACCTAACGGGTGATGACAGGACCCAGTGGCGAATGCGGATGGCATATACGTACATTATATTTTCGTTCTTTTCTGGTGTGATTGATTAATGGGACTGCATTGATTCTTATCAATGGAAGGATAAAACAAACCTATATTTGATGTTGTTGGAACAAATTTTAAAAGGTGTTATTATAATGATATTTCCTTTTGTTTTGCATAGCGGTATTCAGTTGGAATATCCTGCACCTCATTCCACAAGGCAAGGGCCGAGATCCCTTCACCGGGAGTGACCCTTTGGGCAGAAGTTTACGTCAGGGTAGTAACTTCACTATAGTCGATTACAAGTTGCTTTGCATCGCGGTATTCGGTTAGAATATCCTGCACCTCATTCCACGAGGAAAGAGCCGAGATCCCTTCACCGGGAGTGACCTCTTTAGCAAAAGGTTTTCGTCACTATATCTTTATAAAAAGCTATCAGGTTTCTTCAACGAGATCAAGTTCATTACGTTAAAGGTTTTTCGCCAAAAACCAGCCATAACCCTCTATCATTTCTTATGGATGGTCAGTAGTATTCGAGCTTTGTATATTTGGCCCTTAGTCAAAATATAGTGATTGGTAGCTGCTGGGGTGTTCACATGTTGCATAGATAGATGCGTTGGTTTGGGACAGTCGTATTACTATATTTGGCCCTTAGTCAAGAGTATGTACGGGTGGGTTCAAATTGACCTGGATTATGATGGATAGAACTTGACATGTGACTTATGAGATTTTTGGCCTTTAGTCAAGGTCATAAGAGCATGGGGCAAAAATATACATCGGGAGTTTCAAACATACAGGAAACTTGCCAGGCATGCGCATACCTTCTGGAGTGTGATAACTTGAGTGGCTTCCATCAAGTTATCATGCGATGATAGTTGGATCCCGATTCTCACTAATGAGTTGGTTTACTCTTCGGGTGATCCCGACTAATTCTTCTTTCAGGTTTGGAGGAGAATTTGTGATTACAGTGGGAGGTTTCCTGATTAGATAAAGTGATAACCATTCTGATCTAGGTTAGAGTGCACGTAGTGTGTTTCTTTTCTCTCTCTCTTTTTGGCAGCGACCATTGACCGACCCTAGACTATGACTCAGTGACCAAGTTGACCGAACCTTCTTAAAATACTGGCTTATGGATTGTCCGAAGTGCATAAGTCATTGCCGCTCTTTCTTTTACCCTTTGTATTTCTCAGAACATCCCGTATTACTACGGACATCCACTTCCATTGGATAGATCCATCGTATGGTTATATACGAACTCGAAGGGACTTCTTCGAGGATGGATCCAGGTTCAGGAGAAATAGAATTGGTTTATTCAGTTGTCTTTTATTATCACCTTCTCTCAGGTTGCGAGAGCTCCTTAGTTTAGGAGAGTACACCTATTACGCTTATTGGATAGTCTTATTCCAAACCATAGGTAGGTGCCGAAAGGTAGGGAATGAAGAAAACCAATTAGCCTAAGTAGGGTGTGCAGAAGGTAACATGTAAAGACAAAATAAAGGGATTAGAAAGAGGGCAAAGTAAATTGCGACTGTTATCATTCATGACCAAACCGCGTACTTCATCGCCACTCCTTTTTCACCTTTAAAAGAATAAGGTATTATTCAGTTGTCTTTTATCACCACCTTCTCTCAAGTTACGAGTACTCCTAGGATTAGGAGAGTACACATATTATGCTTACTGGATAGTCTTCTTCCAAACCATAGGCTGGTGCCGAATGGTAGGGAAGGAAGAAAACCATTTAGCCTAACGATGGTGTACAGAAGGTAATGACTAAAGACAAACAAAGGGATTTGGAGAGATGGCAAAGAAATATACGGTTATAATCATGAATTGGATTATGGAAGAGGCATTACTAAGAATACCAGGATACCCCTACGAAACATTTTCATGTTTCAGTGCATTGTTAATGGAAAACTGATTTCCTAATTAGATACTTACTCCAGGGTATGTATTTACCAGGTTTCATTCTCATATCTGTATGGTTTTATAGATGATGAGTGGGAGTAAGTTATTGGGAATTAGGTGATCATTCTCATTATATAGGAATTCGTTGTAATTGGTGATATTTGAGGAAGTCGCCTGGGTTTTTTGCCGGACGGCATGTATTTGGTTTTGAGTATTCATTGTTGTGCACCAATTTCAAAATAATATATCTGTACGTTTATTTTTATAAAGTGAGATATAAATTTTTGAAATTATGTCCGTGACATTTACCTATATCAGTTGACGATTGGGTAAAGAGCATTAAACAACGGAGTAGTTCTTAAACCATAAGTACAGGTTTCAACCTACGATGCGCAGGTTTTTAAGTTATTCAACTCAGCGGACTTATACAGAGTATTGTATGTTGTCCAGTGTCTATCAGGACAAAGGGATTGGTCCTCGTATTATGTTCTGTTTACTTATGACTTCTCTAGTTTTTTAGACAAGTGTTTCGTAGAAATACAATGTCTAAGTTTTGAGAAGTTGTGGGTATAAGAATAAAGTAGAGAACCAGGTATCACAAGTATCGGGATTCTTCAAAGAGATCGAAGATGTAGATTCTTGTGAATGGTATTCAGATGATAGTAATATTTTTGAGAAACTTGTTTCTCTTTCAGGTTACTCATAATTGGATGTATTCCTAAGTTGAGTAATGTTGATTAGCCTCTCTCCATTAAGTTGATATGCACTGGAGACAGGTGCATGATTAGAATCTGGTTCCAATTAAATAAAGTGCCAAAGTTTCTATATTGGATATAGAATGGTTCATATGTTAACGATGTTAAGGTACGGTGAGTTGTCCAGCTTATGCTTAAAACCAGACACTGGATAACTCAAGGCACGTTTCTGTAATGGCAGTTTGTGGGTTGACCCTGGCTTTGACGAGGGTTGATTTTCTACCATCTTGAAGATCAATAGTGATATTGTTCTTGACTCGTCACAGTTTTATTAAAATGGATTTTTTCAGAAAACAGTAGTGGGAGTATGGTAGAACTGGAAGTGATTCCAGAACCGCAAACGATTACGGAATATTTAATAGGACCTATATATTCAATCAGGTTTGACATTCCATTAGCCACTCCGCAGATATGGTGGGTAACCTCAGACACCCGAGAGGTACTCAGGTAGCCTCAAGGACGGTGACAGGGAGGTTCTTGTTTACCCAGACTTGACACTACTGTTGTTCTCGACCATGAGACCCGGCAGGAGGATAAGTATAGCGTCGTTCTAAACTAGCTTTAGAAGTGGACGTATATATTATTCTGCCAGAGGGTTGTCATAGTCAGTGGGAGCAGCGGAAGCATAGTGGACAAGTAGCTTATGTTTATTTATAGACTTGAGCAGTTATAGCGGAGATAGATCATCTAATTTTGATATGACAGACATGGCTTTGACTTCATCAAAATAGGGGATGGATCTGTTAAGAAGGTAGTAGGGTGTGATGTCCTAGTATTTGGATGACATACACACAGTAGGAAGTAAAATTCCTATACTACGATCGGTTGTACTATGGTCGTCACACAATTGTTTCTCCACAAATGATATGGATATAATATCTGACATTCTGGTTTCTAGATCTACGGTTTTTGATCTAGAATTGGGTAGTTTCCCAATTTGGGTACTTTGACAGTATTCTAATGGTATTTTAGAATAGATGACTCCTGGCATGGTGGTGTACCTGCAGATGATGGAGTCACCCTCTCTAAAAGTGTCTTACAGACTAAAGAGGAGAGGGATGTGCATGATTGGCAGATCACTTGCTTAGGCAATTGAGTCAATCATGAGATGTCAAGTACTACACCAGATGTTCTTTTTGCACTAGATGTGATAAGTTTATATTAATCCAATCCTGGAGAAATATAAGGAAGCAGTTTTAGAACATAAGTGAATGTTCTAAGGATTTGATGACGGCAGCCTCCTTCGGGAAACGGTTATCATTCTAGGCTTCAAAGGTGACATGGATGACAGAGTGATTGTCAGAGTTATAGTTTTCCCTCTGACGAGGGACAGTATTATGGACAGGTGGTCCAAGAGGATACTGTGGGAGGCATGGTGCTGGATACTGATTAGGTTCAGTTATCAATAAAGTCTAAGAAGTTTGGATTTGGAGTTCATTTATGAACTAGGTCCCATCAGATATTCAGACATATTCTAAGACATGTATTACTCGATTCGGGAGATGGATTTCTCCACGAACTTAAGATTAAGAGAGACATAGAAAGAAACATCAGGGCGGATCCACTCACTGAGGCTATTTCTCGAACACAAGAGTTTTACAAACTAGCTTTGTGAAACTGATTAGTAGAGGAGTTGGATGTTCGGTATCACACGGGCTGTGAGTATGATTAGCCTTAAATGCAAGTGGGAGATTGTTGGATATAGTGCCTCAAAGTCAATTATTGGATCGCAGGTACGTGATTGCAATGATTGAGGCAGGACCTATACCGATATGACAGTCTTGCTCGAGATGATAGTATGCTATTTGGTTTGTCTTTATCATCGTATACATGCTTTAGTTCACTGTTGCATGATGATCGAGCCCATAGGATTCTTGCTTGACTACCAGCAGTATGATGGTGATCATATACGTGGGAGCTGGGGTCTATAAGCACATCCTTAAAGTGTCCCTAGTCGTGGGAGTTTCGAGACAGGGCATCGATACTCCAGAGTAGACTAGTGTATACAGTCGAGACCCCGACGAGGGGCGGTGGCCGGTCTCACAAGCCATTGGTGTCAGTTGGTTCACCTAAAATGTATACAGGTGCTCATTGGGTTATGAGTACACCGGACAGGACCCGCCGAGAACATGCTAGTTGGTATTATACATATCGTCAGATAGCAGTTCCCTGGTGACATGTGTACATGTTAGTTTGTCGACCTGAGATTGTCATTTGTCTCGTGTGAGTTTCCACTGTGCTTTGATTTCTACCCTACCACGCTCAAAGGAGACGTGCAAAAAAGTATTTTTTGGGTACAGTCCCGAACCACATGGAGGCAGTGAGCGGATCGTCGGGGATTCGTCTCTCCCGGTATTAGGGGTTGATGTCGCACAGTGCACGGGTGGCCATCACTAGAAATTCTCGGCCGAGGTAGTAGAGAATTACTGATTTGGATCAGTAGTTTCTCAGATGGTGATGGGCTTCATGCCGACACGATTTATCGCGTTATTAGGGGTCTGACTTTATCCGCCCCCTAGACTCGATATGCGATACTCTTTAGACGAGCGGACCGGACTGTACGGATATTGTCACTGTCAGGCTCAGTAGAGTTTATGGATGAGTTCGCTCGTCAGCTTCCCTTCCAATCAATACACAGGCAAACGTTACGTACAGCTCGTACCTCTGACGTGCTAGTTGTTATACCCAGTGCCAGTGTGTTGATGAGTCATTAAAGTCCCCCACAGACCATTTCCCAAGTTCGGGCGAAACGTTGTAGAGGCCGTATGGTTTTATGGCAGGGTTCGGAAAATGCACGTGCGTTTTCGCACGTGTCATTTTTCAGGCAGATAATACTGGTAGGCTTTGGTTTAAGCCGGATCCCAGTATTATACTGTGTAGATATAATATCTTTGTGTCAGTTGCATTTGTATTCGGTCGTAATACAAATGCGGGTATGTTTATACTGTTACGGGGTTATCCTGAAATTCGTTTCGGGATCACTTTTGGAAGTTGCCAGTTTCCAGTTTTCTATCACCCGTATTTAACATTCGGTTAAATACGGATTTATCTTTTTTTCATGAGGATGAGTCATGAGGTGAGTCATGTGTGTGGATGCTTCTAGTTGGTGACTAGGATGATGAGGTGGCTTGTGACTCATCTTGGCATTAATTAGTTGATGACTAGTTAAGGTGACTCATTGTTTCATTAATGGTTTTATGCAAGGTGTTATATGACTCATGCTTTGTTTGATTGTTATGATAAGCTTAGGTTTATGGTCACCTTCCTTTGCTCTCCTACACTTGAGTCTTCCTCTTCCTAGTGCACAAGTTCTTAAGAATTTTCGCATAGGACGGAACTTGTTGGATAGCATCTAGGAGAGGGATGTTGATGTTAACTTGCTTAAACATGTCCACAAGCTTCTCCCTCTGTGCATCATGTTTGTTGGACCTCAACCTATTTGGAAATGGAGCTCTATCAATAAGTGTTGGGTCCAACATTTATGGAGAAGTTTGTGGGGGTGGAAAAGGTGAGGTGGGTGGAGGGTTCGAGCCTTCGGGAAAATGGAGAATAGGCTCGGAAGAAGACGGTAAGTTAGACGAAATAGGGTAAGAAGTAGAAGTGTGAGTGGAAGTGGAAGTGGAAGCCTAGGTGTTAATGATCAATTCATCATTATCAATTTGTTCACCCACATGATTGTCTAGCACTCTTCCAGATCTCAACGTTGTAAAAGCATCCACATTAGTGCAATATGAAGGTCCAGGATCAGGTAAGGGTTGAGATGGAAGATTCCCTTCTTCTCTAGCACTTATTTCGGCTGTTATTCGCTCAATTTGTGCTTCCATTGATTTGATATTCTCATTTTGAGTGAGAATGATCTTTATCATATTATCGATGGAAGATTGAAAACTTGCCGACTCTTGGATGGATTGTTTCATGAAAGTAACCAAGGTTTGCACCAGTGCAGAGGTATCATCAGTACCGGCCAATTGCAAAGAGTTTTCATGTGGTGCAAAAGTGTTGGCAGGATTTTGAAAGTTTTGCGGTTGGAAGGGGTGCTGACTCAATTGAAGTGGTTGCTGTTGTGGTGGAGGGACCCATTGGAAATTGTTTTGGGTTGGAACCGTGTTGTGAGATTGTGATTGGTTCTAAGCAAAGTTCGGGTGATTCCTCCAATCTTGATTATATGAGGAAGAAGAGGGATAGTTTCCAGGTCTTTGCTGAAGTGCAGCATTAGTGTGACCTTGAAACGGTACTGTTCCCATCCGAAAGACGGCGCACATGACTGCGATGTCTTGACGCTGAGATTCGGGGCAGATGCTATTTGGTTTTATCCGTCCACCTCTCCGAAGATGCCAAGTTAATTTATGGCACCGTGTATCGGAGGTTTAGACGGATGCAGCCGATGTAGCAGACTTTGTCAGATTCCCCCTCGCTTGAGGGGTTTTTGATTGTGGGGACGCTCTTCCCTGCAGGCGCAAGCCCCTGCAGTTAATTACGCTACCGCATCGCGGTAACAACTTTCTCCTTCTCCAGAATTTCACTTCGTGTCGTGTGTGTTTGTTTTGTTTGTGGTTGCCCGTGGATTGTATACGGAGACTGAGTAATGCCGTCGCCCGTAGGACGTGGATTAGTCCAAATCCATATTTACTTAGATTTGGGTTTGGTGTTTTTAGTTTAAGGATGCATTAGTCGCGTTGCGGCTAAGATCAACTTAAACGTTCGTTAAGGATACGATAGTCCTGTTTGAGACTAAGATCAACTTAACGTGATAATCCATTTAATATCTGGCCATCGGGACTCGTCACCTCTCTAACGTCGTTGAAGGATTACAACGGCAGATGTCAGAGGAGTTCAGAGATGTACCCTTGAACCAAGATTGATTCGGAGTTTTATAGTCCGTTTGAATGTTTAAGGATACGTTAGCCGTGTTTGGGGGCTAAGATCAACTTAAACGGGATCGTTTAGATCCGGCAAAAGAGCATTTGGGGGCTCTATTGTTCCAGTTTAGGGACGTAGTGGTCCATAGGTAGTTTAGGGACATTGCGGTCCATATTCCAGTTTAGGGACATGGTGGTCCGCATTCCAGTTTAGGGACGTGGTGGTCCGCATTCCAGTTTAGGGACGTGGTGGTCCGCACTCCAGTTTAGGGACGTGGTGGTCTATATTCCAGTTTAGGGACGTGGTGGTCCGCTATTAGTTTAAGGACGTTTCGGTCCAACATTAGTTTAAGGACGTTTCGGTCCATCGCCAGTTTAAGGACGTAGTGGTCCATCATTAGTTTAAGGACGTTTCGGTCCAATGTTAGTTTAAGGACGTTTCGGTCCACGAGTTTAAGGACCCCGCAGTCCGTATCGATGTGTGGTCGTCGGGACCCGTCACCTCTCTGACGTCGTTGAAGGATTACAACGATGGGTGTCAGAGGAGTTCAGAGATGTACCTTCGAACCGGAGGTAAATTGATTTGAGAGAGCATTTGTGCTCAGTTCAATTTAATTTAAGGACTTACAGCCAGAATTGGGCTAAGTCCAGTTGAAAATGTTCAACATTTTTATTTGTTTTCGGCCTAATAGGCTTGTGCTAGGGCTTGGCCTCTTTTTAATAATGCATAGCATTATTTATTTTGTCAGGGCTGTGCCCATTTATAGATGATGCAGAGCATCAGTCTTGTTTGGGCTCTGCCCTGTTTATTGCATTTTCAATTTTTGTTTGGGCTCTGCCCTTTTATAAATGATGCAGAGCATCAATATTGTTTGGGCTCTGCCCCTTTTCATTGTATTGCAATTTAATTTGGCCTACTAGGCCCCTCTGATTTGGGCCTGGCCCTTCAGTAAAAGAAATGCATTGCATTTGTCAGGCGCTTTGCGCCAATCACTGAGCGCAAGCGCTTGTGGTGAGGACACATGTCATGCTCTGGTGAGCGCAAGCGCAGTGCGCTGCGCTAGTGCACTGCGCTGTTGCGCTGCTGACACGTGGCGCGCTCGGGTGAGTTGCGCCAAATTCAGAGAGCAAAGCTCTATTTCAAAAGCGCGTAGCGCAAGTTGTTCTGTAGCTGACACGTGGCGTTCTCCCAAGAGCGCAACAACGCAGTTTGGAAGTGCAAAGCACTAAGAATCTTTTAGATTCAAGAACAGAAATGCAAAGCACTATTTGATTTCTTGATCTAATTTAGATCAAAGAAAAGATAAGTTTTTCTTGTTTTTCTTATCTCAAAGAACCAAAGGTTCATAAAAGTACAAAGCACTATTTTATTATTATTATTTTTTATTAGAGATCATTGATCTTGTTTTTAGATCTATGATCTGTTCATGAGAGAACTTTCTCTTTTTTCTAAACGTTTTTACCTTTTTGTTCTTGAGGAATTCCTCAGAGTTCTCTTTCCCTTCTTTTTTTTTTTACAGAAAATGTTGATGCCTTTGAATTGAGGCCTAGGGTCCTTTTTATAGTGCCCACAAATTAGTTAAATTTGTTAAAGTGATCTTTCTCTGAGTGATTTGGGGAATTTTCCCCACCGTTGGATCTTTGATCCAAGGGCTTCTGTTTTACAGAAGAAAATCTTCTTGTTTTAACAAGAACAGAAAGATTTCTTTAAAATCTTAATTCTGTTTGGCGCAGATGCCCCAGCGCGTGACACGTGTCGCGCAGCGCACAGAGCAGCGCAACTGCGTGTCACGACCCGAAGTTTGGCCCGTGACCGGCACTTAACCATGTAACGTCTACAGGCGTAACGCGACTAAGTAAGCCGAAAACCCAGAAATCAAACCAGTAAAAGTATAGAGTGTTTTAAGCTTTTGATAGAACCAAATACTAAGATGTCAAGAAACCCTAAGTAGACAATTACCAAGATAACAATATACGACGCCGTAGCGAAGAAAATGAGCAACAAGTGGGAATCATCACAGATAAAATAACTGCATAAGTAAAGTTGGCTCACAACGAGCTCGACACCAGAATACAAAATAATATACATCGTCCTCACAACTGGTCTCTAAGTCAATACATAAGTGGTAGATGGAGAGTACTAGATACAACAATGTACATAACTGAAAGATAACCAGATACAGCACAAAACCCACCTATCAGCAAAAGAGCTAGTACACCAACTGTAGGGGTATCTGTGTCAAAAGATGCAAGAACGCAGCCTGCCGCGACTACTCCGAAGGGCAACCTGCAAACACTGTGGCACAACGGGGGTGAGTTGCCAACTCGTGAATAGAAGATAACATATAAAGGTAATCGCGAGTATGTACGTGCAACGATACTCTAACCTATATCAACAGATAACAACTATATGATGAACTGAATGCTCAAACATGCAACAAGTACGATCTAATAACAACTCCATGTGATGAGCAAGAACTGTGATGATCAGGTATAGCAATGCAATCTAACAACCCTATATAGAATGAACAGGGTGTGCAATGATCAGGTATAGCAATGCAATCTAACAACCCTATATAGAATGAACAGGGTGTGCAATGATCAGGTATAGCAATGCAATCTAACAACCCTATATAGAATGAACAGGGTGTGCAATGATCAGGTATAGCAATGTGTACTATATCAGGTACAATAGATACAGGATGAGATATCGTGGACTGAGCATGGGAAATATAACATCTACACGGAATGTCATCGTGGAAAGTATAATCGGTACTCATCAATGCACCCAAATCCCAATACTACTCAGGCGTCGTCATCCTCCTCGGTCCTCCAATCCTATAAATCTCATATAATCGTGAGTGCCCAACATCGGCACCCAAAATATCAAAAAATACTCGTGCCAAGCATCGACATGCAAATCCTCCTGTATAGGGCATCCGTCAGTCCGGATCAGCCCACGGGCTCTGTCTGCGGTATTGGCCCTCGGCCATGGCAGTACGAGTCGTCCCGTATCCATCCATCGACTCTGGTCGGTATCCTCTGGATAACCGCTAGGTCCAACAACCAATCACCGGTAGGTAGTAGTCCCTCTGCCAGGCTCACCGTCTACTACACAGCGAAACCGTTCTCGCCCCGGGGTACCATACCGGGTCCACCATGTACCCATAATCGGCCTCATCCAACTCCTCGATTCGGGTTCACATATATCACTCTAGTACCGAGAAAACACATGGTGGACGCACCGAAATATCATATCAAGGGAAACCGGGTCTTTAAATAATTAACTATTCTCTTTTTGAAATATCCACGGTTCCCCAAATCCAGAATTAACATGGAAACAATATATCTCAATGCGTAATCTAAGAAAGTATGAAGATATCAATGTATGTGTGCACAGATATAAGTATACAGTGTGCATGTGCGCAGGTATGAAGATATCAATGTATGTGTGCACAGATATGAGTATACAGTGTGCATGTGCGCAGGTATGAAGATATCAATGTATGTGTGCACAGATATGAGTATACAGTGTGCATGTGCGCAGGTATGAAGATATCAGTGTATGTGTGCGCAGATATGAGTATACAGTATGCATGTGCGTAGGTATGAAGATATCAATGTATGTGTGCACAGATATGAGTATACAGTGTGCATGTGCGCAGGTATGAAGATATCAATGTATGCGTATGTAGTACCAGTAGGGGTATGTGATGCATATGTGCCTAAATATGGATGAAACATATGCTGTTATGCGGCAAATCATGACAACATCAATAAGGTAGAATCAGTATGATATATGATTTATAGCAATCCTATATTGTGAGTGTCATGGCAATCACTAACGGTGTGAGTGTAGCATATCAATCGTGCTCGTGCGACTTGAACCGTTAGTGACAGTGCAGTGTTCTATGCTATCATTTCTATATGCAACAATAATGTATGCTACTACGGTCCATATGAACATCTACAATCTAATATCCTAACTCGCCCTGACGCTTAACGCCATACGGGCGATTTCCCCGTAGATGTTAAATCTACTCACCTGGTCGTGCGCTACTCGTAGCCGACCACCTGCTTCCCTTTCTTAGCTTCGTCTGACGTACCTGCCTGCGAACCTGGAATTACACAAGAATCCATATATAAGCAACTATCTCGCAAAACGCGATATCGAAGTCAAACGATACGCTCGCGTCGCGAACCAAACGCGCGTGTACGATACGCTAAACGTGTGCACGCGTCTAAAACTAACCTCGATACGCCGCGATACGCTGAATCATGGAACCCTCTAGCGTATCGCGCGTATCGCGCGAACCAAACGTACTAGAAATACGATATAACGTCCCAGATTCTACCCAGGCTAACAACTTACAAAACTATACATACCACTGGCCTAGAAATAACAACAGACTCCTATCCAAGCAAACATCACCCAAAAATAGAATAACATCCATAAATAAAAACAAGAGAACAACAACCATACCAATTTAAAACCCAAAACAACTTAATACAAAACTTAAAATGGCTTAAGGGAATGGTTAGTCCACCATGCTTGTTAATCATGGTTTAACCCCATCTCTTAACCCTAGTTTACATGCACAAGTGTGTGTGTGCCTAGAAAAATCCTAATAAAATATTCATTAATTAGAATAAAATATCAGAAACTTAATTTGGTAAACTTTTTACCAAAAACTATCTATTAAAATATAATTAACCCCTAAACACGACTTAAGGTGTTACAATAAAAGATTAAACCGGCGGCCTCGCTATGAGGTAGGGGTCTCGGGCTCTGGTGGTGTATCTATACCTTGTATACAAGCTCCAGTTTCCTCAATTTTAACCTGAACTACTCGGGCCTATAGCAGATCACTGAAAGGTGAAATTTCACTTAAAAACACTAAATTTTGCACAATTAGAAATCCTATGGTATTTTGGTGTAATCTGGGGTCTAACTAGGTTTACATGGTCTTAATAACACCTAATTAGGCTAGGTTAACCAATACTAACAGCACTAAACCATAAGTTCACACAAATCACCATTTCAAGCACAAAATCTCACTTTTTATACAAACCGAAGCTAAACTACACATACATTAAACAAACAAGAAGTTGGTCTCAGATTCTATACCTTACAAGACCCTAGGTGCAAGGAGAAAGGAGGTGGAGAAGATGGGAAGTGCTGCTGCAGCTGCTGGGGGCTGCTGCTGATGTTGCTGTTGCCACTGCTTGCTGCTGCTGATGCTACTGATGATGATGCTGTTGCTGCTGCTAGTTGCTGCTGCTGGGGCTTCTTCTGCAGCTGCTGCCTCTCTCTCTCTCTCAGCTGAGTGTGTGTGTGTGTGTGTGTGAGAGTTATGAGAATAATGAGGAAAGAAATGAGGCACCCTAGTCAACCTCTCTCTCTCTCTCTCATTAAATGAGCATGGCTCAAGCCATATTGCCCATACCCTCTCTCCCCTACCAAGTCAACAAAAGAAAAGAATTTCAATAAACAAAACAACACACAAAAAAAGAATAACACCCATAAATAAAAACTAGAGAACAACAACCATACCAATTTAAAACCCAAAACAACTTAATACAAAACTTAAAATGGCTTAAGGGAATGGTTAGTCCACCATGCTTGTTAATCATCGTTTAACCCCATCTCTTAACCCTAGTTTACATGCACAAGTGTGTGTGTGCCTAGAAAAATCCTAATAAAATATTCATTAATTAGAATAAAATATCAGAAACTTAATTTGGTAAACTTTTTACCAAAAACTATCTATTAAAATATAATTAACCCCTAAACACGACCTAAGGTGTTACAATCTTCCCTCCTTAAAGAAAATTCGTCCCCGAATTTTAAAATACAAGGCTACGCATACCTTCATAGGGATGAGGGAACTCCTTCCGCATCTCGCCCTCAGCCTCCCAAGTGATCTCTTCACCATTTGGGATGCACCAAAATACCTTCACTGATGGCAAGACCTTCGATCGAAGTTTCTTCACCTGCCGATCCAATATTACGGCTGGCTGTTGGGTGAACGAAGGATCACACTCGAACTAAATGGTCTGGCGCTGAATCCAATAAGAAAGGTCATGAAGGTAATTGCAAAGTATCGACATAGGGAATACGGGGTGAATACTCAATAATCTGGGTAGAAGTGCCCAACTTAAGGCAACGAACCAACTCGCCTTAGGGATCCTAAAAAGACTTACTATCCTGGGAAGCTTCCCAAAACTCAACATGTCATTTATCGGAAATCTCCGTGGGAATACATGATCTGCTATTGCGAACTCGAATCTGCGACCCTCTTGGTCAGCATCTGATCTCTATCCGCAATAGACCATTCTCATCCTGACCCAAAACAACCGAGTCATTTCCGAAATTTCTAAACTAGCTGAGGTCCAATAATCCTATAACACGGAGTTAGGAAAACAGACTGGTGATCGACACGACCTAACTTCTAAACCTAAAGGTTACCAATTGGAGTATCTCCTGATAACTGCTATCAAAGGAGAACCCTATCGATGGCAAACGACGATCCCCAACTGCCGACAACAATTTCTACACACGCACAACTTAACAATAACAACTGAGCAAACTGAGTATCACCGGATGACAAACATCCGAAAGGAGTCACATCCTAACTAAACCTGGGTGGACACCATAACGAATTTCGGGAAGATCTGCTCTCGTTCCTTCTTCGGAACGGTTAAAGGTTGCAACTCTCCCGTCAGTCTCAGTTGCTCAACTCAAGCACACAACAAGACAGACACCTTGAAACGAATCCCAAGACTTCTTGTTCTATCCCTGCCCACCCGTAACTACCTTACAAGTCACGTTAACAGTTGGTGGGACTTGAATGAGTAGAGAGAGTTGTCCGATGTGCTTGCCCTAGGATTCCACGTCTCTAACCCAGCACACCCTTGTCACAAGTCAAGGATTCCAAATCATTACCCAGCCGAGTAGGCTCCAATATCTTTGACGAACGAGCGTCGGCGGGCAGTGTCTCGCGAAAGCGATTTAAGAAAAGTGGTCGGGCGCGGACATGAGCAAGCTGTCTCCTCAGAAGAGCCGAACTTATGCTGTACTCAACGATCGCACAAGAACTGTAAATCTGCGGAGGACTATCACAACAATCAAATTCCGCCGCAGGAAGGTGTACCTTTAACTCTGGTGGTCCGTGAAAATCTGACACGACTCTCAAACAAGTGGTGTCTCTAATCTCCAACGCAAAACCATCGCGGCCATCTCCAGATCATGAGTGGGATATCCTTCTCATACTTCCTCCAAATGTGAAGAAGCAAAAGCGATAACTCTATTGTGTCACCTCAGTACACATTCGAGTCCTACTCACGAAACATCACAGTTAAACCACAAAGTCGCCCGAACCAAAAAGCAAGGAAAGGGCTGAAGCAGTTGTTAACCGAGTCTTCAACTGCGGAAACTCCGCACACAAGCCTCAGTCTAAAGAAAAGAAACCTCCATTCCAGTCAATTTAGTCAACGGTGCAGCATTACACTAGCAATCCTGGAAGAAACGGCAGTTAAAACCTTCTAAGCCCCAAAAATCTATGGACCTCCATTCTGCTCACAAGTTTGGGCCTAAGCTGTACGACCACGATCTTCCTCGGAACCATACAAAGTCGTCTCGGTAACTACAAAACCTAGGAGTCAACACAACAAGCTTAAAGGGACACTCCGAGAATCTAGTAAACCGCTGGGGCTCTCCCAGTATCCGTATAACAGATCCTCAAGTGCTACCCTAACCCTCAAGGCACACTAAAAAGACTAGGTTGTCGTAAATAACACAACAAAAACTAGTCGAGGAACGGCCCGAAGAAAACCAGTTCATCACACCTACGAATGCTGCTAGAGCATTGGTGAGTCCAGTGACACACCCAAAACACATAAGCCCGTAGCACGCACAAGGCAGTCTTCGGAACGTCATTACTCCGGACCCGCAACAATGATGACCCGATCCCAAACGAACTTAGACCAAGTCTCGCACTCTGACGCTGATCGAAGAAATCGTCAATGCGAGGTACAGGATACCTATCCGCACCGTAAGCCGGTTCAATTGACGATCCATCAATACACAACCTCAATCTGTCATCTTTTTTCTTGACGAACAGAAAAAGGAACTTCCTAATGCGAAACACCCAGACGCACAAACTCCCTCAACAACAACTCTGCAGCAGATCTTTAGCTCCTTAAGCTTCGCCGGCTCATCTGGAACGACGTCGGAAAAATTCTCGCACGAAAGAAAACCGGTCCAACAAACCAACTATGGCTACAGCATCACGAAAAACGCCAAGAATCCACGACATCTCCTCAGAGCCGACTAGCGAACAAGGCTGAATTCAAGCTATAAGAGACGGCACCACTATCCACCTGCACAACAAGAACTGACTTGCCCGGGAAAACAAAACCTAACTGTTTCCTCACGGTAGCCCACAACGCCTAGCACGTAGCTAACCAGTCCGTGCCCAGGAGATTGCCAAAGCATCTTTAGGAAGTTCAAAATGACAAACGAATCTCTATCTCCTATCCGATGGGCATAAGACCGAAGTACGTGTTGCACAACAAAAGGATTGCTGACGGAAGTTAACATAACAAACGGCTAATCTACCCAGCACGACTCTCGTCCTAACTCGGCACGAAGTGTGTAAACATACGAGTGCATGAATCCGGATCAAACAATACGTGTGCAACAAAAGGACATACTGAAAGAGTACCTGAAACCACAGCATTGGACACCGGAGCATCCTGATGAGTCGAAGCGAAAACTTGGGCCTGCCCTCCATCTGCGACTGATTGAACTCCTCCTCTACTAGCTTGACCCCTCTGTGCAAATCCTCCGCGTCCACGATGTCTCAGAATACGACCCTGATGTGGTGTGAAGGAACACTGCCTGATGAGGTGTTGAAGGCTTCCGCATCGTAAACACCTACGCGCTGAATGCTGTCCTGCCTGGGGATGGAAGCCAAACGACTGTCCTCGTCCTAAGCCCCTGCTCTGGGCTGGTACACCAGTACGATTCCATAACTGTTCCGGAACTCTCACGGTCTCTGGAAGACGTGTCTCGTAAACTGGGGCTGTTTCCACCGGTGCTATGTAGGGGACGGAATACTGCATGATGATCGCAAGGAACAACTGGGTAACAGGGGTGACAACCACCTGTCGCTGCGCTCGAACGACCTCTACCAATGAGCTCATCGTCTGGCGCAAGCCCTGCATCTCTGCCACTAGTCTAGCGATCTGATCTGTCGTAGGGGAAACAATCTGTCCTGGTACAACAGGGGTACTACTCGGATCAGTCTTCGTCTCAGACGAATCAACTCGAACCACGGCTCTCACGACCGCTCTCTGCACCCTCGTAGTCCTTGGCGGCATAATGGCTGAAAAGAAGGTAGGATTCGATGAGGATACGAAAATTGAATCACAAGGATATATACGATCATTAAGGAAATTCAATCAATAAGTCCTAAGGTCGCTTAGGCGGAGTACCGTGTCATGAGTATGCCGTGGAACATACGCATGCTACGCCACTCTGCTGCAGCTACCTACTCCATCATACCAGGGTCATCCTACACTCCGAAGGTAAAGCCTACGCTCTGATACCAACTTTGTCACGACCCGAAGTTTGGCCCGTGACCGGCACTTAACCACGTAACGTCTACAGGCGTAACGCGACTAAGTAAACCGAAAACCCAGAAATCAAACCAGTAAAAGTATAGAGTGTTTTAAGCTTTTGATAGAACCAAATACTAAGATGTCAAGAAACCCTAAGTAGACAATTACCAAGATAACAATATACGACGCCGTAGCAAAGAAAATGAGCAACAAGTGGGAATCATCACAGATAGAATAACTGCATAAGTAAAGTTGGCTCACAACGAGCTCGACACCAGAATACAAAATAATATACATCGTCCTCACAACTGGTCTCTAAGTCAATACATAAGTGGTAGATGGAGAGTACTAGATACAACAATGTACATAACTGAAAGATAACCAGATACCGCACAAAACCCACCTATCAGCAAAAGAGCTAGTACACCAACTGTAGGGGTATCTGTGTCAAAAGATGCAAGAACGCAGCCTGCTGCGACTACTCCGAAGGGCAACCTGCAAACGCTGTGGCACAACGGGGGTGAGTTGCCAACTCGTGAATAGAAGATAACATATAAAGGTAATCGCGAGTATGCACGTGCAACGATACTCTAACCTATATCAACAGATAACAACTATATGATGAACTGGATGCTCAAACATGCAACAAGTACGATCTAATAACAACTCCATGTGATGAGCAAGAACTGTGATGATCAGGTATAGCAATGCAATCTAACAACCCTATATAGAATGAACAGGGTGTGCAATGATCAGGTATAGCAATGCAATCTAACAACCCTATATAGAATGAACAGGGTGTGCAATGATCAGGTATAGCAATGCAATCTAACAACCCTATATAGAATGAACAGGGTGTGCAATGATCAGGTATAGGAATGTGTACTATATCAGGTACAATAGATACAGGATGAGATATCGTGGACTGAGCATGGGAAATATAACATCTACACGGAATGACATCGTGGAAAGTATAATCGGTACTCATCAATGCACCCAAATCCCAATACTACTCAGGCGTCGTCATCCTCCTCGGTCCTCCAATCTTATAAATCTCATATAATCGTGAGTGCCCAACATCGGCACCCAAAATATCAAAAAATACTCATGCCAAGCATCGACACGCAAATCCTCCTGTATAGGGCATCCGTCAGTCCGGATCAGCCCACGGGCTTTGTCTGCGGTATCGGCCCTCGGCCCCGGCAGTATGAGTCGTCCCGTATCCATCCATCGACTCTGGTCGGTATCCTCCGGATAACCGCCAGGTCCAACAACCAATCACCGGTAGGTAGTAGTCCCTCTGCCAGGCTCACCGTCTACTACACAGCGAAACCGTTCTCGCCCCGGGATACCATACCGGGTCCACCATGTACCCGTAATCGGCCTCATCCAACTCCTCGATTTGGGTTCACATATATCACTCTAGTACCGAGAAAACACATGGTGGACACACCGAAATATCATATCAAGGGAAACCGGGTTTTTAAATAATTAACTATTCTCTTTTTGAAATATCCACGGTTCCCCAAATCCAGAATTAACATGGAAACAATATATCTCAATGCGTAATCTAAGCAAGTATGAAGATATCAATGTATGTGTGCACAGATATGAGTATACAGTGTGCATGTGCGCAGGTATGAAGATATCAATGTATTTGTGCACAGATATGAGTATACAGTGTGCATGTGCGCAGGTATGAAGATATCAATGTATGTGTGCACAGATATGAGTATACAGTGTGCATGTGCGCAGGTATGAAGATATCAATGTATGTGTGCACAGATATGAGTATACAGTGTGCATGTGCGCAGGTATGAAGATATCAATGTATGTGTGCACAGATATGAGTATACAGTGTGCATCTGCTCAGGTATGAAGATATCAATGTATGTGTACACAGATATGAGTATACAGTGTGCATGTGCGCAGGTATGAAGATATCAATGTATGTGTATGTAGTACCAGTAGGGGTATGTGATGCATATGTGCCTAAATATGGATGTAACATATGCTGTTATGCGGCAAATCATGACAACATCAATAAGGTAGAATCAGTATGATATATGATTTATAGCAATCCTATAATGTGAGTGTCATGGCAATCACTAACGGTGTGAGTGTAGCATATCAATCGTGCTCGTGCGACTTGAACCGTTAGTGACAGTGCAGTGTTCTATGCTATCATTTCTATATGCAACAATAATGTATGCTACTAAGGTCCATATGAACATCTACAATCTAATATCCTAACTCGCCCTGACGCTTAACGCCATACGGGTGATTTCCCCGTAGATGTTAAATCTACTCACCTGGTCGTGCGCTACTCGTAGCCGACCACCTGCTTCCCTTTCTTAGCTTCGTCTGACGTACCTGCCTGCGAACCTGGAATTACACAAGAATCCATATATAAGCAACTATCTCGCAAAACGCGATATCGAAGTCAAACGATACGCTCGCGTCGCGAACCAAACGCGCGTGTGTACGATACGCTAAACGTGTGCACGCGTCTAAAACTAACCCCGACACGCCGCGATACGCTGAATCATGGAACCCTCTCACGTATCGCGCATATCGCGCGAACCAAACGTACTAGAAATACGATATAACGTCCCAGATTCTACCCAGGCCAACAACTTACAAAACTATACATACCACTGGCCTAGAAATAACAACAGACTCCTATCCAAGCAAACATCACCCAAAAATTCCCCTATCTGGCCGCAAATTGCGGCTAGAAAGATTAAACCGGCGGCCTCGCTATGGGGTGGGGGTCTCGGGCTCTGGTGGTGTGGTCTATACCTTGTATACAAGCTCCAGTTTTCTCAATTTTAACCTGAACTACTCGGGCCTATAGCAGATCACTGAAAGGTGAAATTTCACTTAAAAACACTAAATTTTGCACAATTAGAAATCCTATTGATCGTCTCGACTCCTTTACGAGCGGAGTTTTACTCGAACATCACAACAAGAACCACAATTACAAATTGAGATCGAATCATGATGCAAGAATTTAAAGAAAGCGAGATTAACGAATTTCACCTTTTATTTATATCAACAATTCCGTTACAATCACTCAAGAACTACAAGAGGGAGAACTCGATCGTCGATTTGGCTTCGCTCGGCTCCTTGAGTCGCGGATCGGCTTGGATCACTTGCTCGATTGAAGATCGGCTCCGCTCCTAAAAGGTTGAAGGCTTCTCGCTTGATTTGGTACTCGGTATCTTGAATTTGGTTTTAGATTTAGAATTAGGGCTACAAGATGTGTCACTCAACTTGTAGATGGAAGAATTGGGGAAGATGAAGATTCAAGAAGAAGAATTAACCCTAGATCTAGGCTCTCTTTTATAGACCATCCAAAACCCTAGATCTAGGATTTCAAATTTGAATTTTCCCTCCAAAAGTTTGTTAAAGAGAGCTTCTAGATGAAGTTTATTAAGCCGAGCCTTCTAGATGTGCTACGTGGAGAATCGGGAGTCTTCTGGAAGCTTGTACCGTTAAAGGTAGCCACGTGTAGAAAATTGAGCCACTGAAGACGTCAAGCCGCCGCGGTTCCGAGGCGCAAGCGCGCTCCCACCGCGGAACCGCGACGCTATTGAAGCTTCAGGGCTTGTGTCTTCAACTGTGGACTTGGGCTGATATTTGGGCCTTTGTATGATATGTTAAATTGTATTTGGCTTTCTGTATCACTACCAGATATCACATCTTGGAGTTGGTGTATTTTTGATCAGCTCTTTTCCTAATTTTGGCTTTGTTCCTGCAATTTTCTGCACAATTTCTCGAGACAAGAGTAGCGCAATACCAGGATGATGTGATGCCATGAAACACAGTCAATTTCCCTTAAAGTGCCAGTTTTAAAGTCTAACACATGCAAACTGATATTTTACGACTGTTTTGCTAATATGTGCTATATGAATGCCGAACACTTCTAGATGAATGCTAATGATAGGGAAATTGCCGGTTTAAAGATGCAGTATTTTAAGCTGATCACCACTCAATCCTTAAACAACAGACCTTGTTAGGGTTTCTCTGATCTTCAGGGATCAATGGCGGTGCTTTCCTCTTCTGTGGAATTTAATTCCACCTCAAAGAGCTTCGGCTCTGAAAAAATGTTTCTGGGAATTTAATTCCCCTTTTCAAAAGGAATTTAATTCCTATAAAGAACTTAGTTCTTCCCAGAGAACTTCTTGGGTATTCTTGCCATGAGTTGTTTCTTTGCCACAAAGAAGAAGAGATTTGCAGTAGTGTTTTTTGGGAATTTAATTCCCTTGCTCTGCTTGATTTTTTTGCAGAGTCCAAGATGGATTTCTTTTTGGGGAATGTGTAGGGTCATTTGAAATCCACTGTTCATTTATTGAGAATCTTCTTTTTGTCTCATAGTAATTACTTTGCCTCATCATTAGCAAGCCGCCATCTTGATTTTGTGGGACCCATGTGTTTTGTAACCAATGGTCCCATAAAATGAGTCCACTGTTGTTTTCTTCCACTGTCTTTTCATATATGCCTTTATAAACACGTGTTAGCTTTGCTTAATAGTTTCCCCTTCTTTTATTTCAGGCGCAATGACTTCTGTTCCATACTTCCCTTTCATTCGCTCGGAAGCTGCTTTTCTTCAGTCACCGTCTGACGAGGAAGTAAAGGCGATGATCAGGGCTCATGACCCGAGTCGCACCAACTTGCTATTATGGGGGGACCAGGTACGGTCACATCATCCGCGGTCGCCACAGTTTTCTTTTCGAGATACCGACGGAGCCTACCCGTCTGTTTCTGCCAATGGATCCTCCACGGACTGCCTTGCTGTGGAGATACCGAATTGGACCCCTATGGGATGGCTTAAGCCTTCAACAACTGGTATTTCGAACCATCCGGTGCCGGCTATAGATATTTTGGGAACATTAACGACCCCTTTGGGTTTGGCTTAAGCCTTCAACAACTGGTATGTCCTATTAAAGACGGCTCCGAAGTTCGCGAACATTAACGACCCCTTTGGGTTTGGTTTAAATAGGCGACCGACTAAAGAAGAGGACTTGCCGCAGTATTACATTCCCATCATGTCGGCGGTATCTTTCGAGTCGATTGCAGCTCCTGGTATGGATGAGGAGACTTTCTTTGTGGGCTTCATCAGTGTTTGGCTTAGCTGGTTTGTCATTCCCATGCATCGCCGTTTCATGAGAGGCTCGGTTATTTACCCTGCTCATCGCATTGCTGAGGGAACACGACTAGCTGTGGGCATTCCAGGGCTAGCGCATCTATATCATGGGTTAGGCGCTGCGGCTAATACCTCAACTCCAGGTGTAGATGCGGTAAATTTCTCTCTTCATTACTTCACGTCCTGGATTGAGATGCACGTGTTGGAGGCCTTTGCTGCGCACCAAAGACCCAAATTTTATGACGCCTACACTTTTCCGTGACTCATGCGGCTGGTGGACGCTTCTGCTCCTGACCCGACTCAGGTTAGGGCTATTCGTGTGCTGATCACTCCCTATGCTAATACGGGCGGAATGGTATTCATCGATCGAGCCTTATCTGCTCCCTTAGGACCGATTCAACTGCTCCGCGACTTGTCGAAAGAGGGGGTACCTTCTCTGAAGCCCAGGGAAGCCATGCACCTGTACGCGTCAGACCAGGTTATCTAGTATTTCGTCAGAACGGTGCGGCCCTTTTTATGTGGTACAACCCATACCGCTTTGCCCGGCAACTTGTATATGATCAGGGCGTCCCCTTCGAGGCATTTACAGTGGCGCCTAGCCCATCGCCTGAAGCTGTTTGTGACACCGCTCATCACTTTATGCGGATGAATACTGGTTCTTGCTTCATGATTCCTGAAGCTGATTATATTCCTCGATGTGTGGGGTCTTTCACGGGCTGGTACCTCCACCGGGTCAGTCCAATTATTGCTGAGGAGAAGAGGGTGCTTCTTGGATACAGCGCTCCCATTCCGATTCAAGCCACGGGAGTTCTGCCACAAGCGCGTGCAACGGTTCGCCCTTCCTTGAGGGACACCAGTGTCGTGCTTATTCCGGGGGCGGCAGAAGTGGACTTAACTCCCACAGCTGGTATGCCACTGCGTACTCGGGCTCAATCAAGGGCTAATAGGGCGCCAGTAGCAGTATCATCGTCCGCGGCGTCGACAATGGCCGTGTCGTCCTCAGTAGCACTGCCAACCGAGGACATTGAAGGTGAAGTGGGTCAGCGCCGTACCAAAGCTCCATGGGGGAGGAAACGATCGTCTTCGGCGGTTAGTTCTGGGTCCAAGAGGCGGAGGAAGATGGCCACCAATCTGCTCGACTCTTTAATAGAGTCCGAGCCTATTCTTCAGGATGAACCGCTAGTTATGCAAGAATCGGATGGTGGCCTACTTTTCCCGAGTTCATCTGCCGAGGAAGCCGCACAATTGGCTGAGGCTATAAGACGTTCGCAAGATGAATCCGAGAACGTAAGGATTCCGAAGAAGCCTTACCCTGCCATCATCTTTTACGAAGACCCTCCGTGGATACGGCGGCGATTTATAGGCCCTTTGGAAGAATGGGGAGAAAAGGGCCCTTAAACAGGCTATTTCGGCCGATGCCGAGGACGCACTTTCATTGTGGACCGGTGGCCACGAGTCTACCCTCGGACCTCGGCGAGCACATCTTCTCAGGAAGGAGCATCAGCTTGAACAAGCCATACTAGAATCTCCTTTACGCATCGGTATGTTCATGTATTTCTTTGTAATATTTCGTATTGCTTGCATACATATATATGTATCTTTATCCTTGTACAAACCTTGCAGGGACTTCGGTGGCGGCGGAGGCTCTGAGTCACGCTTTAACTGTAGATTCTGTTGATATCCCCAGTGAAACACCCATCAGTGTGGAGGGGGTCGATGCAACTGTTGCTCTTGCGATAGAGTCTCTCTCGGTGGTTCCCGCTCCCTAAGCGCTTGCTCCCTCGGGGGAGGCATCTTTGTCGGTCGCCGCTCCAATGGATCTTCCTGAGGGCGACCCGGAGACTAGGGTACAGGTAGTCGAGGCTACCGTCCTCCCGCTGGAGCCTGCAGTGGCAGTCGCTGCTCCTCGCTTGGAAGTTGCTACACTGCTCCACGTCCCCGATGATATGCCTGAGGTCACGGAGGAGGCCGCTGAAGCTGCTATCCCTCCAGCTCAGAATGGAAGGAGCGTCGAAGGTAGCCTTCTATATTTTACATTAATAATCTCTCTATTATCTGAACCCTTTTGTCTTTTCAGAATTGCGCGGGTTGGCGGCATCTATTGCCGATCTGTCTCCCAGGCAGTCCTTTCAGCACCTGTTGGAGATGGCTGCTCCGCAGGCAATATCTCCTCAACGCATCGTCCTCTCTTCCGGGCAAGGTTAGTGTTGTTTACCCCTTTTTTTTTTACAGCATTATCACTATTTCATAAAATGTCATTGATATCTTTTACAGTTCTAGAGGACGACGACGAGGTTGAGATTCTTGACACACCTGGGGAGCCTTCAGATCCCTCTTGCATGACTGTGTGTAAGTAAAGTCTCAACGTCGTTCCATTTGTTCTTTGCTTACAAGTTTCGCTGACCGTTTATAAATCTGAACAGCTTTGCCAGTTCTCACTACGCTGGAGTCTCGCATCGCCATGCCACCCAGCCCTTATGCTCTGCGTGCCTCAGAACGGATGGCAAAGCTAAGCCTCGACTCCCTGTCATCCCTAATTGAGGATCTTCGTGCTGGCAGTCTAATCACGGCCGAAGCGTTTGCCACTGAAGCTAACGGCTCTCTTCCTTTTCTTGTCACCTACCATAGTGAAACACTGGTGCAAGTCTGGGTTGAGTTTTGTCGGTAGGTGGAGACTTGCTTGCATGTTCTTGAATGTACATGCCTTCCTTCAGAGGTCGTGGCCGCAAATGCGAGCTTACAGGGGCTGATTAAGCGGTGTGCTGCGAACATGATATCATGTGAGAAAAGGCTCAGCCGCAAGTTTTCGGAGAGGGAGCTGGCTTCTAAAGCGCTGAGAGAGCTTCAAGCCAACCTTACGGCCAAGACCACTAAAGCATATGAACTTTAGCAAGTGCTTCAAGAGGCCATCAAGGAGGTGGTGGCCATTGATAAGGCCGCCGTGTTCACTCGTGAAATGTTCAAAGCCCATAAGGTTACCGAAAAAGAGCTTGAAGGCCGGCTTGCCTCATACCAGGCCCAACAGGCTCAAGCGGAGGCCCGTCTTTTGACGATACTGAATCATGAAGGCGAGGCTCAGCGAAAAAGGGATGAACTGGCAAATCTACTAAATCGTCCGCCGACTTGAAGAATTGTATATACATTTTTTTTATTCTTCTTTTGTACATACTCCTGAATGAGAGTATATTTTTTTGTTCTTTCATGAATTGTACTTTGTATTCATTTTGATTCATGAATAAAAGACATATTTTTTTCTTCACGATGGTGTGTCCCTTTTATTAAATGTATTCTGTGGATAGTCTATCTCGATTTCTTTGCATGACAACGATGGCTTAGGATTCAGGGTTAAGATCTGCCTCCTAAGACTTTTCAACTTTATGAGCCGTGAGGGTCTCATAAAGAATTTTCTTCCTACAGGTCAAGAGGATCCCGTAGGTGTAATTTCTCCTTAAGAATCGTGAGGATTCCTAAGTGTGTTTTCTCTTGAAAGTCGTAAGGATCTCACAAGAGAATTTGCTTCCTTACGAGTCGTGAGGATCCGCAAGTGATGGGTGAGTTTACCATTATCCGCATTTCACGGAGTCAGGAGTTGCTCTGGATGCTTCCCACGGGGTCATTGCCGTATTCTGCGAGGACCAGGCTCAGCTCTGGATGCTTCACACGGGGTCATTGCCGTGCTCTGTGAGGACCAGGATCCGCTCTGGACGTTTCCCACGGGGTCAGGATTGACATAAGCCGCGTTCCACGTGACCAGGAATTTGCTCTGGATGCTTCCCACAGGGTCATTGCCGTGTTCTGAGAGGACCAGGCTCCACTCTGGATGCTTCACACGGGGTCATTGCCGTGCTCTGCGAGGACCAGGATCCACTCTGGACGTTTCCCACGGGGGTCAGGATTGACATAAGCCGCGTTCCACATAACCAGGAATTTGCTCTGGATGCTTCCCACGGGGTCATTGCCATGTTCTGCGAGGACCAGGCTCCGCTCTGGATGCTTCACACGGGGTCATTGCCGTGCTCTGTGAGGACCAGGATCCGCTCTGGACGTTTCCCACGGGGTCAGGATTGACATAAGCCGCGTTCCACATAACCAGGAATTTGCTTTGGATGCTTCCCACGGGGTCACTGCTGTGTGTTCTGCGAGGACCAGGCTCCACTTTGGATGCTTCACACGGGGTCATTGCCGTGCTCCGCGAGGACCAGGATCCGCTCTGGACGTTTCCCACGGGGTCAGGATTGACATTATCCGCGTCCCACGTGACCAGGAATTTGCTCTGGATGCTTCCCACGGGTTCATTGCCGTGTTCTGCGAGGACCAGGCTTCGTTCTGGATGCTTCACACTGGGTCATTACCGTGCTCTGCGAGGACCAGGATCCGCTCTGAACATTTTCCGCGGGGTCAGGATTGACTTAAGTCGCGTTTCACGTAACCAGGAATTTTGCTCTGGATGCTTCCCACAGGGTCATTGCCGTATTCTGCGAGGACCAGGCTCCGCTCTGGATGCTTCACACGGGGTCATTGCCGTGCTCTGCGAGGACCAGGATCCGCTCTGGATGTTTCCCATGGGGTCAGGATTGACATAAGCCGCGTTGCACGTAGCCAGGAATTTGCTCTGGATGCTTCCCACGGGGTCATTGCCGTGTTCTGCGAGGACCGGGCTCCGCTCTGGATGCTTCCCACGGGTTCATAGCCGTGTTCTGCGAGGACCAGGATCTGCTCTGGACGTTTCCCATGAGGTCAGGATTGACATAAGCCACGTTCCACGTAACCAGGAATTTGCTCTGGATGCTTCCCACGGGGTTATAGCCGTGTTCTGTGAGGACCAGGCTCCGCTCTGGATGCTTCACACGGGGTCATTGCCGTGCTCTGCGAGGACCAGGATCCGCTCTGGACGTTTCCCACGGGGTCAGGATTGACATAAGCCGCGTTCCACGTAACCAGGAAGGGTTGACTTTATTCGTATTTCACGGAGTCGGAGTTTGACTCTCGGTCATCTGTGCACCACCGAGTCATGGAACTGAGAGTTGCCACGGTTCCGCTTTGTCTGATGTTGTGTTTGTCGTAATGAGACGGATGTTGAGATGATCTCCAGGTTATCTGTGAACCGTTGAGATTTGGCTTTTTCTTCTGATGAAGCCTGGGGAGGAAAGGTGTGATTCCCTCTTTGTTTGCGTCCCTGGATTGTATACAGGGATTGATGTGATATCACCTGTAGGGCAAAAATTTCATTTCATTTTTTTTATTTCTTTCCGCGACGCTCTATTATTTCAGATTTTATATCGCGAAGGTCGCGATTGCCCAATCATTTCGGCTATTTTTCGCAGTGCCCAATCATTTCGGCTATTTGTTTTATTTTTACTCGCTGCTTTTTTATTGCGAGTTGCCCAATCATTTCGGCTATTTTGTATGCATATATTTTTACTTGCTGATTTTTCTTTTGCAAGTTTCCCCATCATTTCGGCTATTTTGTATGCATGTGTGGCTTACCAGCTTTTTTGCTGCAAACTTGGAATTAGACACCGATTTCGGCATCAGCACTGCTACAACTGGGATATTGCCAGGAGCGAATCATCATTTGCCTTCGTCGATTTCGAACAAAGGTGGCTTAGTAGACAGGGTTAGGATTCTGTCGACTAAGGTTTTTGACTTCATGAGCCGTAAGGATCTCATAAAGGTATTTCACCCTATGAGTCGTGAGGATCTCGTAGGTGTAATTTCTCCTTAGGAATCGTGAGGATTCCTAAGTGCATGATCTCTTATAAGTCGTAAGGATCTTACAAGAGTGCTTTCTCCTTATAAGTTGAGAGGGCTTACAAGGGGGTTCACCGTGCAAACATATCCCTAGTCACGGATGAGACTTTGTTAGGGAAATGTTTATTCGCGCCCGTGGATTGTATACAAGGGTCAGCATTGAGCCGCTTGTAGGGCAGTATTAGAGGTTGTGATGGCTGCTTAAGAACAGGTTCAGATCCCTGTAACTTAAGACTTTTGAATCTTATGAGCCGTGAGGGTCTCATGAGAGGATTCTTCTTACGAGTCGTGAGCATCTCGCAAGTGTAATTTCTTCTTAGGAATCGTGGGGATCCCTAAGTGTGTTGCTCCCTTGTGAGTCGTAAGAATCTCACGCAGGTGGCTTCTCCTTACAAAGTCGAGAGGACCTTGCAAGTGTCTTTTAACGAGATTGCGCCCTTTCGGGTTTTCACAAAACTCGCCGGTAGCCCTGCTGTTTTTACTCACGGAGCCCTTTCGGGTTTTCATCCGTGCCCTTTTTGCTTATGGACATACCGTTTTTTCTTTTTTTAATTCTTTAATTCTTTTTTTTTGTATCAGCGTTGGGATGCTGCAATCCACAGTCGTTTACCGACGTCTCGGTTAACAGCTAGTTCTAGGACATAGTAGTCCATTGTTAGTTTAAGCACGTTTCAGTCTGTTGTTAGTTTAAGGACATTTCATTCCGTGGTTAGTTTAAGAGCGTTTCGGTCCGTTGCCGGTTACTACTTATAGAGTTTGGGCTTAGGAAGATAGCGAGCGGACATAGGCGTCGTCATCTATCGTTGACCTAGGCCGTGACTCGTCAAGATTCCAAAATAACCTAATCCTTTTTTGGTAAGACCTGCATAAAAATATGCTGCATAGTATTTCTTCAAGAAGCGACCGTTTATTGGCCTGAAAGGTCTTTCGCCATGCATGTCCATGAGTAGATAGGCTCTACCCTGGTAGACTTTGTCTATGATATACGGGCCTTCATAGTTTGGCTCGAATTTTCCCTGCTTGGCACGGTTGGGGATCATAAGTCTTTTGACCACTAGCACGAGTTCGCCTTGGCGGAATGTCCTTGGCCTAGTCAATCTTTCATATGAGCGTGTCATCTTTGCTTTATAAGCCTCCAGATTTTGTTGCGCTATGAGCCGGGTTTCATCAAGGGCATCGAGCTCCTCAAGCCAAAGGTGATCATTTTCTTCGTCCGTTAGCTCGTTGTGAACTGCCACTCGTAGAGAGGGCAACTCTATCTCAAGAGGGAGTAGTGCTTCTGTGTCGAATACCAATGCGTACGGTGTTGCGTTCGTGGCCGTTTTGAACGTAGTTCGATATGCCCAGAGAGCTTCATGCAGTCTCTCATGCCAGTCCTTATTTCGAGACACCGTCTTTTTCACGATCTTCGGCAAGGTCTTCTTGAAAGCTTCAGCTAGATCGTTAGCTTGGGAATTATAGACTGAAGAATATCTCCAGTCTATGTTGTGCTGTTGTGCGAAGCGGCTGATCTTGTGGCTTCTGTAGGCTGCCCCGTTATCGGAGATGATCCGTCTTGGAGTTCCAAACCGATAAATAACGTGTGTCTTGAAGAAATGGTAGATGTTCTCCGTCTTCACTTCCCTCAGCGGTACTGCTTCTGCCCATTTGGAGAAGTAATCAGTTGTCGCCAAAATGAACGTCCTCTGGACGATGCTGGCTCGATGGGGCCGATTATGTCAGTCCCCCATATTTCGAACGGCCAGCTAGCCACCGTTGGATGTAGTGGATTTGGATGCTGTCACGTCCCGCTTCCCAAAATACGGAATACGAGAGGTTGACAAGGCCAGCCATACTCCTACGGTCAAGGAAATATCCTGCCGCAGTCACACTTCGGCTTCTAGCTTTACGTGGTAATCAGTAAACAATGCACAGGTAATGAGAAATGCAGTATATAAATAAAAAAAATACAAAGAACTAACCGGATGGGAATCAAAAGAGTATGGTTCTGGGTAGTTGATCAAAATGTCCGCGATGTCCTCGAGGTACGTCTGGTCCTGGTCCAAGCTAGATCCACTTCTCACTCTGAGCATGCATACTCAGATCGTCAGAGCGACACGATAGCAACATACATATATAGATGCAAGTGATAACTCAAACAGTGATAATAGATATATAACAGTAAATCAAGACAGTAAAGATGTGAACATGGAGTAACCAATGCGATGTATAATGGATCAGGTGAACAGTAAAGCAGTAAAATAGTATGTCAGGTGTGTCAATACAGTAAGTAATGCATGTCCATGTCACTTTCCCTATCAGTCTCTAAGTCTCACTGTACAGGTCACTAAGCCTATCGTCAGTCCAAGTGTGAGAGTCAACCACTCGCGAGTGTCCTCCACCCAAGGGTAGGACCCAAGGATAAGGGACCACGGGCCCAAAATATAACTCACGGTAATAATCATGTACCCTATAAATCTCCATATATCTCCATATATATATATATGCCGGCATGGGACTCCCGAGATTCTGTTGAACTCACACTCAAACTAACCCACACCCCGTGGTCTACATCAAACGCTAACCATAACCTCAAATACCGGTCGGTCCGTGACAAGTCTGCGCGAGAACTGGGGACAGGATCCCCATCAAGCACGTCCCGATTGATACCCAAGATAAATGGACAGTGTTTGGTGCCTTACCTGTGACACCCATATAAGTGCTTCCATAAGTGTCCCATACCACTTATAGTCACACTTATACGCGCCCCACATACGTCGACAATGCAAAACATCAATAGGGTTCACTGATTGTGTACAAGTACGTGTCACTTTCACCTATCCATTCATGCACGAACACTAACGTACTTGCCACAATCACCACCAACACCTAACACTGGGTAATGCACATGATCACTAGGTTACCAATGCAATGATATATATATATATATATATATATATATGATGTGATGAGAAAATAGTATGTAAGGCATGATTAAGATGTCATATGTCGGTATCCTACCACTTGCATAATTTATCATAAATCATACATGCCAAATTTAGCGAAACAATGAACATGAAATAAGTAGTATATTTGATTATCTAACCAGCAGATTTGATTTCACGTCAATCGGGTTTCGGGATCACTAGATATGGCCATTTCATTTTAAGCGTTCACTGCTGGAAATCCGGTTTCAGAATCGGAAGTCCGTTTCGTAACTCATTTTAATCCCAGATGGGACCAGAATTTAGTAATGATACAGTTGAATGAAACCTAGAGTTTTCAATAAGGTTTTAAATAAGGTTTTCAACGCAACAGACAGATTCTCAATCGCGTCTGTACGTCAGGAGTTATACACTATTCAACACTAGGGTGTCCGTTCTGGTTCTGTTTGGGACTGCTATACGTCCCGATCTTTTAAATTGCATTTTAAATAGTAAACGACAGTGAAACAGGGTGAGATCACTTGAGTTATTTAGCTAACAGATCTATCTTCAATAAGGTGCAGGGTTCCGCAACACACGAGTTCAGGGAACAAGGTAGTAAACATTACGGAACAGAAAACAATAACCAGAGTTGCTCTGGACTGCAGTCCAGAGCCGCTCTCCGAGTCGATTCTCTTCATAATATCAGTATAGAAACAAATGATAACTTGTATAGGATTACAGGTTGTCGAGTCGGCTTCGATTTGAGCCCTCGAACGCCTCATTTCAATTTGTACATAATTTATTGTGATTTTAACAATTTTCAGGTGCGGGAAATTCCCAGTTTTTACGGGTGCAATTGGGGATGTTCGTTTAAGTCGTTAACAGTCATATTATTCGGTGAAATTTCTACATCAGGTTCAATTCCAGACGGGCCACAATATGCAAACAAGTTCCATCAAATTAAGGAAAGGTTTTCATTCAGATCTTGGGTCGAACACTTATGTTATATAAGGTTTTCATGAATTGCAAACAGTGAATTAATGCGGTTTGAATTATAACGGGAATAATATAGCATGTAGCAAGTAGGGTACTTGCCTGGAGACGCTTTGGGGACGCACGACAGCGGCAACGACACCCGCGCGGCACGGCGATGACGATTCCGGCACAGCACGACACAATAGTGACAAAAGTCTTGATCTTGGCTCGAGCTTGCCGGAGTTGGAGGCTCAGAGTTTGCTGGCGACGATCTGCAGCGACGTGGCGGTGCAGGGAGTGCCGACGGCGATGGTCTAAGGAGCACCGGCGAAGGTGGAAGCCGGCGGCTAACGGGCGCGCAAGGAGTTCGGGTGGGCGATGGTGATGGGTGTTCTCGGGAGTTTTGTGGAGAGAGGAGAGAGGAGAGCTTGGGGTTGTAGAGGGGAGCAAGGTTGTCGCCGGCGGTGTGGGAGCTCGCAGTGGGGACGCCCGGTGAGGAAGTGGGTGCGGTGAAGAAGTGAGGTGAGGTTATGGGAGTTGGAGGAGATGGCTTGGCTTAGTAGGGAATGAGGTTGCAGGCGATGAAGTCGGGGAGAGAGAGGTGATGGCGACGATGATGATGATGATGAGCTGCGGTCGACGGGAGTGACGGTGGTCGCTCACGGTGCAGGGTTACTAGGCACTCTAATGAGGTTCTATAAGGCATCAACCATGCCAGATTAAAATTTTACCCATGCCGAATAACTCTAAACAAGATCTTTAACGAGAGATAAGGCGAAAACTAGCAAGTTAAACTCTTTAACCCTAAGTGAATACGAAATACAACCTTTGTAGATCGGTCCTTCACTTCATATGCTCCTTGATGTAGTCCCTTCGCTGCGATCATCCAACTCCCGGACTCTCGGAAGGCTCCATGAGAAGAGGCAACGGTATTGCTTAAAGTCTTCGAGGCCGAAGATGATCTACGTCGAGGGAATACGGACTCAAGCTTCTACTTCACTAACCAAAGAATTAGTGAAGCAAACACCCTAAACTAAAGTGCTAGTCTAGTGGAGGATGGTGAGATAGGAAATGGGTACACTTTAGAATTTCTTTTCTCACTTTGATTCTCTCTATATTTCAAACCCTAGAAAGAAATTTTGAAGAGGAAGAAGATGAGCTCAAAATGAATATGAAAAATAATCAAGAGAGAGAATGAGCTAACCATGGTGAGTGAGTATCATATACTAACTCATGTAGAGACTTTACCATAGGTAATCATAGTGGTTAGGTTAACTAATATCTTAAGTAAAACAAAATTAGTGGACTAAGTCAAATGCAAACAAAAGCTTCATGAAGCTTCATGCATTTGTGCTCATTATCCATTTGTTTTAGAATTGCTTTAAATATAAAAACCTAACAAATATAATTAGTATGGTATAAGTCTTCTACACCCATGATAGTTGTATCAACAACCATGATACAATTTGTACACTAATAAATATATATCACATATATATTAACTTGTGCACAAGTGAGAAAATCAAATGCTTAAGTGAACCAATGTTAGTTAATGTAAATTAGTATATCACATATACAATTATACACTAAATTATTAAATCAACACTTGACTTAATAATCCGGTTATATTACATATAACCGACTAACATCCAATGTATCGACTTATCGAATCAACCCTTGATTCGATAACTTGGTTATATCGCATATAACCGATCGACACATTCATCATGAGAATAGAATACGGTATCACATACACGCATCATTCTCGGTCCTGCACATATCACATATGCACTCCTATTTCGTTTTGCCTGAGCCAGTATAACCTCTATGTAGGATTCTAAAGACTCGTCAATACGCCGGCAGTAGGTGATGATCATATCAAACACCCACAAGCCGTCAGCGGTACTAGCTGGACGTAACGGCTACCCGGGTATTGAGCGATCAGAAGATCAGCAAGCAAGCCCGCTTCAACTCCTGCAAAAAGCCTGACAGTGACACTACCGTACAGTCCAGTCTCCTCGTCTGATATGTCGCATATCAAGTCTAGGGGTGGTAAAACGTCAGACCCCAATAACCGATAAGTCATGCCGATATGAGGCTCATAACGGGTCGAGAAACTACTGGTAACACTTACCGGTAAATCTCTAAACCAGCCCTGGCCAGGGACTTCTCTGTTATGGCCAATCGAGCATAGCGCAACATCTACCCCCTGATACCGGGAGAGACGAAACCCCTCCTATCGCTCATTGCCTCCATATGACTCGGGACTGTACCCAAAAACCACCGTTTTGCACGCCCTCTTGGACATGGTAAGGTGGAAATCAAAGCACAGTGGGAATCACACAAGACTCTATGACGATCTCGGGTCTACAGACTAACCTGTACCAGTGTCACCAGAGAACTGCCATCTGACGTAAGGTATAATACCATCTGGGAGTTCTCGGCGAGTCCGTCCAGTGTACCCAGTCTCCACTGAGCACCCGTATATCATCTCTGATGTCAAACACCAATGGATATGGGATCATCCATCGCCCATCTGTATGGGTCGAGAAGGTATACGCTAGTCTACTCTGGTATATCGATGCCATGTCTCGATACACCCACGACCAGGGACCTTGAAGGATGTACTTATGGACTACCATGTCCCCACTAGTATGATCCACATCATAGTCCAGGTAGTCAAGTAGACATCCTAAGGGCTTTACCAACATGTAACAGAGAGGCAATCAGTATACACGTTAAGGTAAAGAGTAACCAGATAGTATACTATCATGTCGAGCAAGAAAGTCCTCCCTATATATGTCCAAGCATCCACTACAATATACATCTCATATATAGTAATGGTCTCTAGGGTATACATATAACTAACAATCTCCCACTTGCACTAGGGCCATCTGATAACAATGGTTGTAGTATCTCATACTCAACCATCCCATAATAGTCTCTCTCAGGGAAAAAGCCTTTGTGAGTGGATCCGCCGTGTTGTCCTCTGAGTCTACTCTCCTAACCTCGATCCCCTGGAGATCAACCATCTCCATGATCAGGTGACACTGCCTTAAAATATGTCTGGATCACTGATGGGACTGGCGTTCCTAGGCATAAGCCATAACTCCATTATCACACAATGGTAGGAACGAAGTTCATCTTATGAACTAATATACACCCAGACTTCCTCTTTGGTAGCATCTTTGGTAGCGATGTATCTAGCCTTTATCGTCTAGTATGCCACAGTATCTGTCTTGGAACTCTTCTAACATACCGTCCCTCCACTGAGGGTAAAGACAATGCCTGCGACTGACATTCAGTCGTCCTTATCACTCTGGAACCTTTCCAGTGATTCTCCCCAGGATCGATTGATACGATCTCACTACAACTAGTGAGAATCCTAACATCCAATTACATTTATCTCATAGATCAAAACTCAGGATTTAGTAGGTATCATTTTGATCCTATATGGAGAATCAGTGTGATAAGCGGAGATTGATCAAGCGTAGCATAGGAAACTCTTTTCCCATCAAGAGTATGTCATCCACGTACTCTACGAGGATCACCACCATACTCCCTACTACCCTTTTGTATATACAAGGTTCATCTACCATTTTGATGATGCCAAACTCTTTGACTAATACATCAAAACAGACATTCCAACTCCGCGATGCCTGCTTTATCACATAAAATATCTTGCACACGTTTCCGCTGCTCCCACTGTCTACGAGGCTCTTTGGCTGTGTACATATAGACTCTATCTTCTAAAACATCATTTAGAAAAGCAGTCATGACACCCAACCGCCAGATATCGTAGTCATGGTATGTAGCCGTGGCAAGTAGGATCTGGATGGACTTAAGCATAGCTACTTAGAAAAAGTTTCTTCATAATCCATAACTGGTCAATGATGCAAACCTTTAACAAGTCTAGCTTTGAAAGTCTTAACTTTTCCATGTACACCAAGTAATCTTCTCAAGATATACTTGCTTCTGATGGGGATTCAACCCTTCAGATAAAGCAACCAAAGTCCATACTTTGTTGATGTATAAGGATTCCATCTCAGATCGCTAAGCATCCAGCCATTCTTATAGAGTCCCACTCCTGATGGCCAGCTCGAAACTAGTTGGGTCATCATCTCATGATGCATTCCTCGCTCCCACTGTCATAGAGAAACCAAAGTATCTCTCAAGTGGGTGTGAAACCCTACTAGATCGGCGGAGAGGCTGAGGTTCGTTGGAAACTATTGAATCATTTGGTTCTACCAAATCATCAGCTGCAGTTTGTATAGCTGGAACTCTTTCCAGTTCTGCATAACAAACCTGCCTCGAGCTTGTCCGGATTTTGCTTTTCAGACATAGGCCGGACAACCCCAAATCTTAATTGACTTAAGATATGGGCTCTTCCCTTTCCATATCATATATGAAGTGGTAGGCAACTGATTTGATTTGAACCCTATTCAATAGGTATGCAACTTCTCAAGTGCATAACTCTAAAAGGAAATAGGTAACTCAGTAGTACTCATCATAAAGCACACCTTATCACATAGGGTGTGATTGTTCCGCCCCGATACACCGACGTGCTGTGGTGTATACGGAGGAGTAATGCTGAGAGAGAATCTCATTCTCCTTTAGAATAGTCCAGGAATCCCATGCTCAACTATTCTCCTCCCTGATCACATCAAAGGACATAATACTTATACCCGTATTTTGGTTCTCTACTTCTTACTTATATTTTGTGAATATCTCAAAAGTTTCGAACTTGTGTTTCAACAGGAACATATGTCTGAATCTTGAGAGATCATCAAAGAATGTAATGAAGTACAAAGAACCGGTCTCGGCATGTGTAGACAAGGGACCTTCATACATCAACATGTATCAATCCCAAGAGTTCACTAACTCTTTCTCTGTTTCCAATAAACGGAGCTGTGGTCATCTTATCTCTGTGACATGACCGGCAAGTTTCACAAGATGTAAATTTAAACTAATTTAAATATGCATCTTTATGTAACTTCAGCTAGTCGGGTCGCATTGATATGACCTAGTCTACAATACCTCAAGAAGGATTCGTTCATTTCTGAACTCTTCCTCTTGTGTGTGTTCTGTATACTAAGAACTGTAGTTTGATTTAGAACGTTAATGCTTTTAGATAACGTGCCTGAACCGATCAACTTTTGATATAGGAAATGTTCAAAACATTATCCAACAATACAAAATTATATCCTTTCTTTACTTATAAAGAAACTGATATGATGTTGTATATCAGGTTCGGTATCTAAAAACATTTGTTCAGACTCAATGTATTCAGATAATACAGGGTGATAGTGACTAACAGATTTGGCTGCAACACTTGCACCGTTTTCTATCTCATGAAACCTATCACCCGTTCTCAGTTCTCTACCTATCTGTAGCCCATGTAATAGATTACATATGCGGGATCCTGATCCGGTATCTCATACCCAGGACGTAAAGGATACTGAGAAACAGTTCTCTGTAATGAACACACCCAAAGAAGATGCATCAGCATGCACTTTCTTCGTTTGGGCGGCACGGGAAATCTGGTATTCCCCAATTTCCTGCTTTGTCTTATAACAATTATAAGTTGGAGAGGGACCAACGTTCCCCTAGCACAGTATAACAAGTGGGTTCGGTCAATACATCCGTATTATTATCTTGATTAAGGTGTGATATGGTCGCTACCTGGAGAGAGAGAGAAGAAAATACTCTGCGTGCGCTCTTGCAAGATCAGATTGGTTATTATTTTATCTAATCAGGATGGCTCCCACTGTTTTTATCAAATCTTCCTTCAAACCCTAAAAGAAAAGACTAGCCGGGATTAATTACACACTACAAGTTCGCCAATCTTTCAGCCAGGCCAGTGTCGGTACTTTGAGGGAGGTTCCCCGTGCTTTCGCACGGACCTAATTAAAATAAACCTTGTTTTCCCAGAGGCGTAACCCCATTGACACCTTTCTAGACACATACTTGATCGGCTAATTGTAATGTATAAAACTCTCCCAGGAGTAACAATTACTCGCAGTGGGTATCGGGATCCAACCATCTCATAGAAAGTATGCAATCTCATTGCAAATTTCAACACTTGAAATTCCCGATAATTTTTGCCCCAAGTATCTTATGACCTTGACGGAGGTCAACAAACCATAGGGTGCAAGTCAAGTTCAACCCGTCATTTCTTGATTGAATCAAACCCACCCGCACGACCCTTGACGGAGGTCAACAAGGTCGTACGACTACCCTAATCCAATCTGCATCATATGCATAAGCAGATAAATAATAGTTAGCTACCGCACACTACGCCTTGACGGAGGTCAACAAACGTAGCACGAATACTAAGTAGGATTTATCTGAAATGACGGAGGGCTACGACGGGTTTTTCTGAAAACCTATTGCGTAATGAACTTGATATCATTGTAGAATCAAATGATTTTAAAATGGAGTGTTTTTTAGGCTTTTACTAGTTTCACTAAAGAGGTCACTCCCGGTGAAGGGATCTTGGCTCTTTCCTCGTCGAATGAGGTGCAGGATATATCATATATATCACTATGCAAAGCAAGAACTAGAAAAGCAATCAAAAGACAAAACCAAAGGGTGTAGCATCTGCCAGTCATTGCTAAAGGGGTCACTCCCGGTGAAGGGATCTCGGCCCTTTCCTTATCGAATAAGGTGCAGGATGTTCTATAAGGAATACCGCTATGCAAAGCAAGAACTGTAGCTACCTGTTTTTGAAAATTCGATTCCATAACATCTTTTAGGTTTCTTTTCTTTCATTAATCATATTAATGAAGTCCCATCACTTAAATACCTAAACATCACAGATAAATACGACGTACACTTATGCCATCCGCATTCGCCTCGATGTTCCCTCGTGCACCGTTAGGTTAGGTAACTAACGGCAGAGCGGGGCAGGGCTAGCGCGGGTGTAAAACATAAGTAACATCTATATAATATATCATATATACTATATACACTATCTATCACATCACATCACATGATCACATCACAGATATCGCAGCAGAAGAAACATATAAAACATTGGATATATTAGGACGTCCGTGTTTTATTTTGAGCCTCTATATTCCATGGTCGCGATGAATAGCCAAACCCATACCCCTAGACCCCTACGATAGCGGCAAGCAACCCTACCAATTCTAGAGTTAGGAGACTCGGACTCGACTCCTCGAGTTGGTCTCCCACTGGACTCCAGAACCCGGTTACTTGTGCTCTCCTCCTTGGGTCTATCCTAGTGCGGAAAAGTAAATAATATACAAAAGGTGACATCAACCTCATCCCGGAAGTGCCCCAATAAAAGAATATTACATACATTTTATTTTACCTGAATGAAAATAAAAACTCTCATCTCACATAAAACCCCCGGCTATTCAAAACGCGACGATCCAATATAACATATCCAGCAACACATAACATCACATGTCATCAACGTAAGTAAATATGCGCATCCCAATTGTCGTTGACATATAGCAACGAAAACGGCGATATCATATATTACACTTACGGTCGCAGAAAAGAAAGTGTAAAACTACAACAGTTGGAATCCGAAACCTTCTTAGACATCGCATGCCTAACAATTATAAACTCCGCATTTTAGTCTCTATATCGAAAACGCTTTTCAATATCTAGTCAGGCAATTCAACAGGATTCCTGATATTTTGATCGAATGCTCGTCGCAAACTTTAGTAGACGGCCCCACCCCCGGATGCCATCGACGAAGTGCACTAAGGTAGAACACCGCTGCCGCGAGCACCCGAACGGATGCTTTTGGCGACGGGGTTCTCCTACAGTCACTTGGTCGGGGCTTTGGGGCATGGCTATCTATTTAGTTTACCCGGCGAGTATCCGCGTACGCTACGTGATTGCGACGGACTTTTGATCGCATCAAAATTCCGTGGCAATCGATCATTTGAGACTAAACTGCTATGTTTATAATATCCAAATCAGTTATCTCATAACAACTTGTGGATTCTAAATATTGTATCGCATTCCAGATAAATAGACAATGTTAAACTTTCCGATCGAATAATCAAACACCCAAGTTTTCCCAAAAAGTTCTCAACACTTGAGGGGAGTTTAAAAACATCCATCACATGCCACAGTACCAATGGTCCAGCCGTAGAAGGGTCAAGCCAACGCCTTACACGTGGCACGCCGTACTGCCCCAAACCCTAAGGTTCAAAAGGCAGTTCAAGACGGTCACATAATCGAGTTAAGGTTTGTTTTCTTCTAGAGGGTCCATTGCGTAACTTGCACAATTTAGACGTTCTTAAACAAACGTAAATATCCAACACTTGGAAATTTTCCGGGTCGGGAAAAAGTGAGTTATTGATATCCGTTCGAACTTTTTAATACTTTCTAAATATCCGGAAAACAAAACGAAATTAAATATTCCGATCGAATCAACGATTACAAAATAAACCCCAGAATACTCAACACTTGAGTCAGGTTAAAAATACTCAAAAAGATCATGAAATTAAATAGGAACATTACTGTGCAAAAAGATAAGTGTGACGTCACCATATGGCCTCGGAACCGCCGCGGGAGCCTGCTCGTGCCGCGGTTCCGCGGCGTTTTGGGCGCCAAACGTTGTCGTTTTGCACAGTTTCCTTTACAATTGCCTGCTGATTTTTTAAAGCATTTTTAATTCAGAAAAATCCCAGTTTTGAAAAAATTTCCAGAGAGGGGTATATTTTGTAGTTTCCGGGTTCGATCGGGGTTTTAACTTCGTAAACACATCGCCTAATTCTCTAGCTAGGCTCTGATACCATTGCAGGGTTACTAAGCACTCTAATGAGGTTCTACAAGGCATCAACCATGCCGGATTAAAATTTTACCCGTGCCGAATAACTCTAAACAAGATCTTTAACTAGAGATAAGGCGAAAACTAGCAAGTTAAACTCTTTAACCCTAAGTGAATATGAAATACAACCTTTGTAGATCGGTCCTTCACTTCATATGCTCCTTGATGTAGTCCCTTCGCTGCGATCATCAACCTCCCGGACTCTCAGACGGCTCCATGAGAAGAGGCAACGGTATTGCTTAAAGTCTTCGAGGCCGATGATGATCTACGTCGAGGGAATACGGATTCAAGCTTCTACTTCACTAACCAAAGAATTAGTGAAGCAAACACCCTAAACTAAAGTGCTAGTCTAGTAGAGGATGGTGAGATAGGAAATGGGTACACTTTAGAATTTCTTTTCTCACTTTGATTCTCTCTCTATTTCAAACCCTAGAAAGAAATTTTGAGGAGGAAGAAGATGAGCTCAAAATGAATATGAAAAATAATCAAGAGAGAGAATGAGCTAACCATGGTGAGTGAGTATCATATACTAACTCATGTAGAGACTTTACCATAGGTAATCATAGTGGTTAGGTTAACTAATATCTTAAGTAAAACAAAACTAGTGGACTATGTCAAATGCAAACAAAAGCTTCATGAAGCTTCATGCATTTGTGCTCATTATCCATTTGTTTTAGAATTACTTTAAATATAAAAACCTAACAAATATAATTAGTATGGTATAAGTCTTCTACACCCATGATAGTTGTATCAACAACCATGATACAATTTGTACACTAATAAATATATATCACATATATATTAACTTGTGCACAAGTGAGAAAATCAAATGCTTAAGTGAACCAATGTTAGTTAATGTAAATTAGTATATCACATATACAATTATACACTAAATTATTAAATCAACACTTGACTTAATAATCCGGTTATATCACATATAACCGACGAATATCCAATGTATCGACTTATCGAATCAACCCTTGATTCGATAACTTGGTTATATCGCATATAACCGATCGACACATTCATCGCGAGAATAGAATACGGTATCACATACACGCATCATTCTCGGTCCTGCACATATTACATATGCGCTCCTATTTCGTTTTGCCTGAGCCAGTATAACCTCTATGTAGGACTCTAAAGACTCGTCAATACGCCGGCAGTAGGTGATGATCATATCAAACACCCACAAGCCGTCAGCGGTACTAGCTAGACGTAACGGCTACCCGGGTATTGAGCGATCAGAAGATCAGCAACCAAGCCCGCTCCAACTCCTGCAAAAATCCTGACAGTGACACTACCGTACAGTCCGGTCTCCTCGTCTGATATGTCGCATATCAAGTCTAGGGGTGGTAAAACGTCAGACCCCAATAACCGATAAGTCATGCCGATATGAGGCTCATAACGGGTCGAGAAACTACTGGTAACACTTACCCGTAAATCTCTAAACCAGCCCTGGCCAGGGACTTCCCTGTTATGGCCAATCGAGCATAGCGCAACATCTAACCCCAATACCGGGAGAGACGAAACCCCTCCTATTGCTCATTGCCTCCATGTGACTCGGGACTGTACCCAAAAATCACCGTTTTGCACGCCCTCTTGGACGTGGTAAGGTGGAAATCAAAGCACAGTGGGAATCACACAAGACTCTATGACGATCTCGGGTCAACAGACTACTCTGTACCAGTGTCACCAGAGAACTGCCATCTGACGTAAGGTATAATACCATCTGGGAGTTCTCGGCGAGTCCGTCCAGTGTACCCAGTCTCCACTGAGCACCCGTATATCATCTCTGATGTCAAACACCAATGGATATGGGATCATCCATCGCCCATCTGTATGGGTCGAGAAGGTATACGCTAGTCTACTCTGGTATATCGATGCCATGTCTCGATACACCCACGACCAGAGACCTTGAAGGATGTACTTATGGACTACCATGTCCCCACTAGAATGATCCACATCATAGTCCAGGTAGTCAAGTAGACATCCTAAGGGCTTTACCAACATGTAACAGAGAGGCAATCAGTATATACGTTAAGGTAAAGAGTAACCAGATAGTATACTATCATGTCGAGCAAGAAAGTCCTCCCTATATATGTCCAAGCATCCACTACAATATACATCTCATATATAGTAATGGCCTCTAAGGCATACATATAACTAACACACGGTGGTGGGGGTGCTGCAGCGAAGTGGGTTGCGGCCTCAGGAGGGTGATGAGGAGCTTGGGGGATTGAGGCGAAGTCGTGAGGTGGCTCCGGGCCGGGAGAAGGTCGGTGGTGCAGTGGGGTGTGAAAGGAGAGAGAGAGCGGGAGCTAGGGAAGGAGGATAGGAGTTGGGAGAAGAGTGAGGGATCGAGAGAGATGGAGACGGGGTCATGGGAAGGGAGGTAACGCGCGCGTGTGGTCGCAGACACGAGGGAGGCGGGGAGTGGCGACGTGGGGGCGACGGGCGCGGGAGCGCGACTGGGGCGTCGTGGGTTCGTAAAGAAAAGAAAAAGGGCGGGAAGTCTTTTTGCGTGGGGAAGAGGAGAGAGTTAAAGAGTGGGTCGGGTCGGGTTCTGCGAAGGCGGGTACGGGATGTGGGAAGCGGGCTTGGGCCAGGGAGTGAGGGATTTTAGTTTAATTTAAGGTTTATGACTTCTGTTGGGCTGGGCTTGGGCTTGGGCACGGGCTAAGGGATTTAAATGAATGGGAAAGGAGGTAGAGAAGTGGGCCGGCTCTGGGAATTAAAAGGGAAGGAAAATTAAGTGGGCTGAGGAGTTTCTTATTTATTTCATTTGGGAAAATAAAAGGAATGTCGGGCTGGTTTTTAGTAAATGTATTTAGTTTTAAATTTTTAGTTGGGCTGGGGGATGTAGGAATGGGCTTGGAGAAAAATGGAAATGGGAAAAAGAGTTGGGGAAATGGGATTGGGCCGGCTAAAAGAAAAATAAAAGGAAAAGGGAAAGTAATGAAGGGGAAGATGGAATTGTGGTTAGGACTTTTGGAAAAATAAAAGGGAGAGAATAAAAAGGGTTTAGATAAATTGGGATTAGGGATTTTAATAAAATACTACAATTAATAATTATAGAACAAATAAATTTTAAGACTAACCGAAAATACAAATATTGGTATATAAGGGACTGGGTATTACATCTTATCACCCTTACAAAAATTTCGTCCTCGAAATTTAAAGGAACGATAAGCTATAAAATAATACGCGAAAAGGCTACCAGATCGAACTCTAACACATAGTGATTTACTTAAAATAGGTAGGTAAAGATTGAAGGTCTATAAATGTATAAAACTAACGTAACAAAGGGCTGGTCTAAGTAAGTACAAGGCAGACTCAATCATAAGGGCAAACTATATGCATAAGAGAATAAAAATAGCAATAACAAACAATAATATTCGAGGTGTGCTTGATAGAATTGAAACCCAAAATGTATGTATACATATGTATATCGAACCAGTGCAGCTAAGGTAATAGCATCAGACATAACCATCTATAATTGCAACCTATAAGTATAATACCCGAGAAAACTAAAGTAACAATATTAAAATGGTGAAGGATTTGTCGATAGGTTAAAACACCCTAGCATAAGGTATCGATCAAAAAGAAAAATAAATTTTAAGTAACTTAGGAATATCCACATGGTGAAAATAAGAAACATATCATAAAATAATATGTGCAATATATGGTTGCGCTATTGAAAATGTGAAGAAAAGTATAGCATTTAAAATGGGTAAAATGGAAGTAGTAAATAACTCACAATTTTTCGATAAATACACAATAATGAAAACTAAATTTTTGAATAAAGATGTCCCTAAATGTAATTAGGGTAATAGGAAATAGCACAAAAATGTATAGGGCTAGCTAGGGTAGGGGTTACAATGGAGTATGGCTCACTCAAAAGGTCGGAATGTGACAGCTTTAGACTGAAGGTCAAAGAGATTGAGGTCGGGTCAGCACGGGAAGTAGGGGTGAGCAGCAAAGGACCACAGGGGAAAAAGGGATGTATAGGAAGGAAAACGGTCGATACATCATGTGAATCAAAAAATCCGAAGGGTCAGCTAACTCGGAAATTTCACTATCAATTTCCCTTCCAGAAGGATCTCAAACGAGGCACATACGAAGGATGAAGGGTGTCCCATTCAAAAGATCGGGGTGCAGTACTTTTTAATCTAAGCAAGGGTCAAGACATCCCAAGGTGCAGGGGTGGACAGTCAGGGATCTCAGGAGGAAAATAAAGGTGTAGGGGAAACAGTCAAGTAGCATGTGAACTAAAAAAATCAGAAGATTGGAGAACTCAGCAATCTATTTCATTTCAGAAAAGTCCGAACGGGGCATTCACGATGATTAAAAGATAGCCCTAAACTATACACAGATTTCATTTGGCTAGAGGAGACGAAAGCTCAATCATGTCAGTCGCGGTTGTGGAGGGTTCAGCAGGTTACGGTAGGCTTGTGCGCTCAGGTAGGGGCGTCCATTCCTGTAGGGTTCCTAGGCACACTAATGAGGTCTCACAAGGCATCAACCATGCCAATTTCAAATTTTACAAGTGCCGAGAAACCCTAATACGGATCGTTGACTAGAGTTTGGGCGAAACTAGAAGCTAGTTAACAACTTAACTAAAGGGTAAACGGAAATACAACCTTTGTAGATCCGGTTCTCCACCTCCATGGCTCCGTGATGACGTCCCTCCGCTGTCCAAATCGAATCCAGGACTCTAGAATCGGCTTCATCAGAGAAATGGGCGGGCTAGGTCGTCGACTTCGATGCCGAAGATGATCTACGTCGAGGCATCACAAGATCAAGCTCCCACTTCACCAAGTCATGAAACTTGTGAAGAAAACACCCTATACTACTTGGCAAAAGATAGAGGATGAAGAAATAGGAAGTGGGTTCACTTTAGAATTGGATTTCTCACTCTTTTCATCAAGTCACCATTGATGGTTGCAAGCTTCTTCATCTTGAAGAAAAAGAAGAAGAAGATAATATGATTATTATGATAAGTCTATCTAAAATAAGAAATAATATGATACTTATCATAATGGTAACCATAGTTAGGTGTAGAGAATAAATCATGGTTAGGTTGAATGGTTAGGGTTAAGCATGAGACAAAGATGGTGGACTTGTTCAAAGCTTCAAGAAGCTTCAACAAGCAAACAAAGAAAGCCACCATTTTTCCCTTTGCCAAAATGAATGAATAAATAAATTAATAAGCAAATAAATCAAGTGAAACCCTAACCATTGACCAACCATGGTTTAAACCAAACATACACCCAAACTAACATGTATCATCAAACATGATACAATCAAGTGAGTAATATATCAAATATATAATTATACATTAAATCATTAAATCAACACTTGATTTAACGATCCGGTCATATCGCATATGACCGACTAATATCCAATGTATCGGCTTATCGAATCAATCCTCGATTCGATAACTAGGTTATATCGCATACAACCAATCGATACTTTTATCGCAAGAATAGAATACGGTATCACATACACGCATTATTCTCGGTCCCGCACATATCTCATATGCGCTCCTATTTCGTTTCGCTTGAGCCAGGTAACCTCTGTGTAGGACTCTAAAGACTCGTCAATACGCCAGCAGCAGATGATGATCATATCAAACACCCACAAGCCGCAAGCGGTCTGCTAAACGTAACGGCCACCCGGGTATTGAGCGATCAGAAGATCGACGAGCAAGCCCGCTCATACTCCTGTGAATCCAACCAGTAACACTTACCGTACAGTCCGGTCTGATCGTCTGATATGTCGCATATCTCGCCTAGGGGTGGTAAACGTCAGACCCCAACAGCTCGATAAGTCGTGTCGATATGAGGTCTATAACAGTTCGAGAAACTACAGGTAACACTTACCAGTAAATCTCAGCAACCCTGGCCAGGAATTTCCGGTTATAGCCAATCGAACACAGCGTAACATCAACTCCCTATACCGAGAGAGACGAATCCCCTCCTATCGCTCATTGCCTCCATGTGATTCGGGACTGTACCCAAAAACCACCGTTTTGCACGCCCTCTTGGACGTGGTAAGGTGGAAATCAAAGCAGAGTGGGAACCACACAAGACTCTATGACGATCTCGGGTCAACAGACTACTCTGTACCAGTGTCACCAGAGAACTGCCATCTGACGTAAGGTATAATACCATCTGGGAGTTCTCGGCGAGTCCGTCCAGTATACCCAGTCTCCACTGAGCACCCGTATATCATCTCTGATGTCAAACACCAATCGATATGGGATCATCCATCGCCCATCTGTATGGGTCGAGAAGGTATACGCTAGTCTACTCTGGTATATCGATGCCCCGTCTCGATACACCCACGACTAGGGACCTTGAAGGATGTACTTATGGACTAACATGTCCCCACTAGTATGATCCGCATCATAGTCCAGGTAGTCAAGTACACATCCTAAGGGCTTTACCAACATGTAACAGAGAGACAATCAATGTACACGTTAAGGTAAAGAGTAACCAGATAGCATACTATCATGTCGAGCAAGAAAGTCCTCCCTATATATGTCCCAGCATCCACTGCAATATACATCCAATGTACAGTAATGGCCTCTAGGGCATACATATAACTAACAATCTCCCACTTGCACTAGGGCCATCTGATAGCAGTGGTTGTAGTATCTAATACTCAACCATCCCATAAATAGTCTCTCTCTGGAAAAAGGCCTTTGTGAGTGGATCCGCCGTGTTGTCCTCTGAGTCTACTCTCCTAACCTCGATCACCCTGGAGATCAACCATCTCCATGATCAGGTGACACTGCTTTAGAATATGTCTGGATCACTGATGGGACGAGTGTTCCTTGGCATAAGCCACAACTCCATTGTCACACAATGGGAGGAACGAAGTTCATCTCATGAACTAATATACATCCAGACTGCCTCTTTAGTAGCATCTTAAGTAGCGATGTATCGAGCCTTTATCGTCTAGTATGCCACGGTATCTAGCTTGGAACTCTTCCAACATACCGTCCCTTTACTTAGGTTAAAGACAATGCCTGTGACTGACATTCAGTCGTCCTTATCACTCTGGAATCTTTTCAGTGATTCTCCCCAGAATCAATTGATACCATCTCACTACAACTAGTGAGAATCCTAACATCCAATTAGATCTATCTCATAGATCCAAAACCCAGGATTTAGGAGGTATCACTTTGATCCTATTTGGAGAATCATTGTGATAAGCGGAGATTGACCGAGCGTAGCATAGGAAACTCCTTCCCTATCAAGAGCATGTCATCCACGTACTCTACGAGGATCGTCACTATACTCCCTACTACTTTTTTGTTTATACAAGGTTCATCTACCATTTTGATGATGTCAAACTCTTTGACTAACACATCAAAACAGATGTTCCAACTCCGCGATGTCTGCTTTATCCTATAAAGCATCTTGCACACGTTTCCGCTGCTCCCACTGTCTACGAAGCCCTCTGGCTGTGTACTTATAGACGCTCTCTTCTAAAACATCATTTAGAAAAGCAGTCATGGCACCCAACCGCCAGATATCGTAGTCATGGTATGTAGCCGTGGCAAGTAGGATCTGGATGGACTTAAGTATAGCCACTTGAAAAGGTTTCATCATTATCCACGCCTGGTCGATGACGAAAAAGCTTTAACAAGTCTAGCTTTGAAAGTCTCAACCTTTCCATCTACACCAAGTAATCTTCTCAAGATATACTTGCTCCTGATGGGGATTTAACCCTTCAGATATAGCAACCAAAGTCCATACTTTGTTGGTGTACATGGATTCCATCTCAGATCGCTAAGCATCCAGCCATTCTTACAGGGTCCCACTCCTGATGGCCAGCTCGAAACTAGTTGGGTCATCATCTCATGATGCAATCCTCGCTCCCATTGTCATAGAGTATCCGAAGTATCTCTCAGGCGGGTGAGGAACCTCACTAGATCGGCGGAGAGACTGAGGTTCGTTGGTAACTATTGAATCCTTTGGTTCTATCAAATCATCAGCCGCAGTTTGTATAGCTGGAACATTTCCAGTTCTACATAACTGACCTTGCCTCGAGCTTGTCCGGATTTTGCTTTTAGACATAGCCCGGACAACCCCAAATCTTAACCAACTTAAGATATGGGCTCTTCCCTTATCATATTACATATGAAATGGTAGGCAACTGATTTGATTTGAACCCTATTCAATAGGTATGCAGCTTCTCAAGTGCATAACTCCCAAAAGGAAATAGGAAACACAGTAGTACTCATCATAGAGCACACCATATCACATAGGGTGCTATTGCTCCGCCCCGATATACCATCGTGCTATGGTGTACACGGAGGAGTAATGCTGAGAGAGAATCTCATTCTCCTTTAGAATAATCCAGGATTTCCGTTCTCAAGTATTCTCCTCCTCGATCTCATCAAAGGACATAATACTTATACCCGTGTTTTGGTTTTCTACTTCTAAATCATATTCTGTGAATATCTCAAAAGGTTCGGACTTGTGTTTCAACAGGAACATATGTCTGAATCTTGAGAGATTATCAGAGAATGTAACGAAGTACAAAGAACCAGTCCTGGCATATGTAGACAGGGGACCTTACATACATCAACATGTATCATCCCAAGAGTTTACTAACTCTTTCTCTGTTTCTAGTAAACAGAGCTATGGTCATCGTATCTTTGTGACATGACTGGCAAGTTTCATAAGATGTAAATTCAAACAGATTTTAAATATGCATGTATGTGCAACTTAGCTAGTCGGGTCGCATTGATATGACCTAGTCTATAATACCTCAAGAAGGATCTGTTCATTTCTGAACTCTTCCTCTTGTGTGTGTTCTGTATACTAAGAACTGTAGTTTGATTTAGAACATCAATGCTTTTAGATAACATGCCTGAACCGATCAACTTTTGATATAGGAAATGTTCAAAACATTATCCAACAATACAAAATTTTATCATTTCTTTACTGATAAAGAGACTGATATGATTTTGTATATCAGGTTCGGTATCTAATAACATTCGTTCAGAATCAATGTATTGGTAATACAAGGTGACAGTGACCAACAGACTTGGCTGCAACTCTTGCCCCGTTTTCTGCCTCATGAAACTTATCACCCGTTCTCAGTTCTTTACCTATCTATAGCCCATGTAACATATTACATATCTGGGATCCTGATCTGGTATCACATACCCAGGACGTAGAGGATACAGAGAAACAGTTCTTTGTAATGAACACACCCGAAGATGATGCATCAGCATGCACTCTGTTCGTTTGGGCGGCACGGGAAATCTGGTATTCCCCAATTTCCTGCTCTGTCTTATAACAATTATAAGTTGGAGCGGGACCAACGTTCCCCAGCTCAGTATAACAAGCGGGTTCGGTCAATATATCCGTTTTATTATCTTGATTAAGGCGTGATATGGTCGCTACCTGGAGAGAGAGAGAAGAAAACACTCAGCGTGCGCTCTTGCAAGAATAGATTGGTTATTATTTTATCTAATCAGGATGGCTCCCACTGTTTTTTATCAAATCTTCCTTCAAACCATAAAAGGAAAGACTAGCCGGGATTAATTACAAACTACAAGTTCGCCAATCTTTCAGCCAGGCCAGTGTCGGTACTTTGAGGGAGGTCCCCCGTGCTTTCGCACGAACCTAATTAATGTAAACCTCGTTTTCCCAGAGGCGTAACCTCGTTAACACCTTTCTAGACTCCTACTTGATCGGCTAATTGTAATGTGTAAAACTCTCCCAGGAGTAACTCTTACTCACAGCGGGTATCGGGATCCAACTATCTCATAGAAGGTATGCAATCTCATTGCAAATTTCAACACTTGAAATTCCCGATAATATTTTGCCCCTAACGTGCTATGACCTTGACGAAAGCCAACAAACCATAGCCCGCTAGTCAAGTTCAACCCGTACATTTCTTGATTGAATTAAACCCACCCGCACGACCCTTGACGAAAGCCAACAAAGCCGCACGACTACCCTAATCCAATCGCATCGTATGCAGCAGATAAGCAGCATATAGCTACCGCACACTGCACCTTGACGAAAGCCAACAAATGCAGCACGAATACTATATACAACTTATCTGAAATGACGGAGGGCTACGACAGGTTTTTCTGAAAAGCTATTGCGTAATGAACTTGACATCGTTGTAGAATCAAATGATTTTAAAATGTAGTGTTTTTAAAGTTTTTCTAGTTTTGCTAAAGGAGTCACTCCCGGTGAAGGGATCGTCGGCCCTTTCCTCATCGAAAAAGGTGCGGGATATATCATATATATATCACTGTGCAAAGCAAAACTCTTAAAAGCAATCAAAAGACAAACCGAGTGTGTAGCATCTGCCAGTTATTGCTAAAGGAGTCACTCCCGGTAAAGGGATCTCGGTCCTTTCCTCATCGAATAAGGTGCAGGATATATCATATATACCGCTGTGCAAAGCAAGAACTGTAGCTACCTGTTTAATTTTGAAATTCGATTCTACAACATCTTTAGGTTTCTTTTTATTTCATTAATCATATTAATGAAGTCCCATTATTTAAGTACCTAAACATCACAGATAAATACGATGTACACTTATGGCAACCGCATTCGCCTCGATGTCCCCTCATGCACCGTTAGGTTAGGTAACTAACGGCAGAGCGGGGCAGGGCTAGCGCGGGTGTAAAACATAAGTAACATCTATATAATATATCATATATACTATATACTGTATCCATCACAGAACATATCACATGATCACATCACAGATATCGCAGCAGAAGAAACATATGAAATATTGGATATACTAAGACGTCCGTGTTTTCAATACGAGCCAGTATAAAACACGGATTCCACGGTCGCGATGAATAGCCAAACCCACACCCCTAGACCCCTACGAGAGCGGCAAGCAACCCTACCAATTCTAGAGTTAGGAGACCCGGACTCGACTCCTCGAGTTGGTCTCCCACTGGACTCCAGAACCCGGTTACTTGTGCCCTCCTCCTTGGGTCTATCCTAGTGCGGAAAAGTAAATAATATACAAAAGGTGACATCTTCCGCAACCTGGAAGTGCCCCAATTAAAAGAATATTACATACAAGTTTTTACATGAATGAAAATGAAAAACACTCATCTCACATAAAAACCCCCGGCTATTCAAACACGACGATCCAATATAACATATCCAGCAACACATAACATCACAAGTCATCAACGTAAGTAAATATGCGAATCCCAATTGTCGTTGACATATAGCAACGAAACCGGCGATATCACATATTACACTTACGGTCACAGAAAAGAAAGTGTAAAACTACAACAGTTGGAATCCGCAACCTGCATAGACATCGCATGCCTAATCAAATGAATTCCTTAGACATCGCATGCCTAATAATTATAAACCCCGCATTTTAGTCTCATTATCGAAAACTCTTTTCAATATAAAGTCGGGCAATTCAATAAGATTCCCGACATCCTGATTGAATGCTCGTTGCAAACTTCAATAGACGGCTGCACCCCCGATGCCTCCGACGAAGTGCACCAAGGCGGAACACCGCTGCCGCGAGCACCCGAACGGATGCTTTCGGCGACGGGGTTCTCCTACAGTCACTTGGTCGGGGCTATGGAGTGAGGCTGTCTATTAAGTTTACCCGGCGAGTATCCGCGTACGCTACGTGATTGCGACGGACTTTTGATCACATCAAAATTCCGTGGCAACCGATCAAGTGAGACTAAACTGCTATGTTTATAACATTCATACAGTTATCTCATAACTCTTTGTGAATTCCAAATATTGTATCACATTCCGAATAAGATAGAAAATGTTAAATTTTCCGATCGAACAAGCGAACACCCAAGTTTTCCCGAAACAGCTCAACACATGAAATAAGTTCAAAGACATTCACTTCATGCCTCAGTACCAACGGTCCAGCCGTAGAAGGGTCAAGCCAACGCCTCACATGTGGCACGCCGTACTGCCCCAAACCCTAAGGTTCAAAGGGCAGTTCAAGACGGTCACATAATCGAGTGAAGGTTTGTTGTCTTCTAGAGGGCCCATCGTGTTACTTGCACTACTTAGAACGTCTTTAAACCACGGAAAAATCCAACACTTGGAAATTTTCCGGCAGGGGAAAAATTGGGTATTTATATCCGGTCGAACTTTTTAACATATTCTAAAATTATCCGGAAAAGCACATAGACAAAATTTGATAATCCGATCGAAACACCGAGTCCCCAATACAACCCAGAAAACTCATCTCTTGAGTTCATATTAAAAATTCCCAGGAAAACCAGCACTGCAAATTAAGAATTACTGTGTAAAATTCAAAGCAAGAGGAGACTAAAGGGCCGCGAAACAGCCGCATTAGCATGCTAATGCCGCGGTTCCGCCGCGCTTTGATGGACTCAGGAGTACGGGCTTCTCAGTAATTCTTAGAATTTCCTGCTGGGTTTTCTGCATATTTTTAATTCACAAAAATCCAAATTTTCAGAAAATTTCCAGAGAGCATTTTAGAGTTAGGATTTCGGTTCGATCGGACTTCAAACTCCGTCTACGCATCGCCTAAGGCTCTAGCTAGGCTCTGATACCACTGTAGGGTTCCTAGGCACACTAATGAGGTCTCACAAGGTATCAACCATGCCAATTTCAAATTTTACAAGTGCCGAGAAACCCTAATACGGATCGTTGACTAGAGTTTGGGCGAAACTAGAAGCTAGTTAACAACTTAACTAAAGGGTAAACGGAAATACAATCTTTGTAGATCCGGTTCTTCACCTCCATGGCTCCGTGATGACGTCCCTCCGCTGTCCAAATCGAATCCAGGACTCTAGGATCGGCTTCATCGGAGAAATGGGCGGGCTAGGTCGTCGACTCCGATGCAGAAGATGATCTACGCCGAGGCATCACAAGATCAAGCTCCCACTTCACCAAGTCATGAAACTTGTGAAGAAAACACCCTATACTACTTGGCAAGAGGTAGAGGATGAAGAAATAGGAAGTGGGTTCACTTTAGAATTGGATTTCTCACTCTTTTCATCAAGTCACCATTGATGGTTGCAAGCTTCTTCATCTTGAAGAAGAAGAAGAAGAAGATAATATGATTATTATGATAAGTCTATCTAAAATAAGAAATAATATGATACTTATCATAATGGTAACCATAGTTAGGTGTAGAGAATAAATCATGGTTAGGTTGAATGGTTAGGGTTAAGCATGAGACAAAGATGGTGGACTTGTTCAAAGCTTCAAGAAGCTTCAACAAGCAAACAAAGAAAGCCACCATTTTTCCCTTTGCCAAAATGAATGAATAAATAAATTAATAAGCAAATAAATCAAGTGAAACCCTAACCATTGACCAACCATGGTTTAAACCAAACATACACCCAAACTAACATGTATCATCAAACATGATACAATCAAGTGCACAAAAAATATATCACATATACAATGTGCACAACAAGTGAGAAAATCCATTTAAAGTGAACAAATACTAGTTAATGTAAAGTAATATATCAAATATATAATTATACATTAAATCATTAAATCAACACTTGATTTAACGATCCGGTCATATCGCATATGACCGACTAATATCCAATGTATCGGCTTATCGAATCAATCCTCGATTCGATAACTAGGTTATATCGCATACAACCAATCGATACTTTTATCGCAAGAATAGAATACGGTATCACATACACGCATTATTCTCGGTCCCGCACATATCTCATATGCGGAGCTATTTCGTTTCGCTTGAGCCAGGAAACCTCTGTGTAGGACTCTAAAGACTCGTCAATACGCCGGCAGCAGATGATGATCATATCAAACACCCACAAGCCGCAAGCGGTCTGCTAAACGTAACGGCCACCCGGGTATTGAGCGATCAGAAGATCGACGAGCAAGCCCGCTCATACTCCTGTGAATCCAACCAGTAACACTTACCGTACAGTCCGGTCTGATCGTCTGATATGTCGCATATCTCGCCTAGGGGTGGTAAACGTCAGACCCCAACAGCTCGATAAGTCGTGTCAATATTAGGTTTATAACAGTTCGAGAAACTACAGGTAACACTTACCAGTAAATCTCAGCAACCCTGGCCAGGGATTTCCGGTTATAGCTAATCGAACACCGCGCAACATAAACTTCCTATACCGGGAGAGACGAATCCCCTCCTATCGCTCATTGCCTCCATGTGATTCGGGAATGTACCCAAAAACCACCGTTTTGCACGCCCTCTTGGACGTGGTAAGGTGGAAATCAATGCACAGTGGGAACCACACAAGACTCTATGACGATCTCGGGTCAACAGACTACTCTGTACCAGTGTCACCAGAGAACTGCCATCTGACGTAAGGTATAATACCATCTGGGAGTTCTCGGCGAGTCCGTCCAGTGTACCCAGTCTCCACTGAGCACCCGTATATCATCTCTGATGTCAAACACCAATGGATATGGGATCATCCATCGCCCATCTGTATGGGTCGAGAAGGTATACGCTAGTCTACTCTGGTATATCGATGCCCTGTCTCGATACACCCACGACTAGGGACCTTGAAGGATATACTTATGGACTACCATGTCCTTACTAGTATGATCCGCATCATAGTCCAGGTAGTCAAGTACACATCCTAAGGGCTTTACCAACATGTAACAGAGAGACAATCAATGTACACGTTAAGGTAAAGAGTAACCAGATAGCATACTATCATGTCGAGCAAGAAAGTCCTCCCTATATATGTCCCAGCATCCACTGCAATATACATCCAATGTACAGTAATGGCCTCTAGGGCATACATATAACTAACAATTCCCATATCGCCTCGCAGGGATCGATTCTTCTGCCGCGGGGTCTTGTTCTTCTGGCCCTTCTTCCTCGGCTGGAGCTTCTTCATTGATGTCTGATTCTACGTGATCCTCTTCTGCTGGATCTTCCTCCATGGGATCTTCTTCGGGATCTTCCTCTATCGGGTTCTCTTCGGGGTATTCCTCATCGTTGTCAGGGTCGCTGACTATGTTGTCTTCTGGGGCTGCAAATCCTTCACCCTCGGAATCGCTGTTTCCGAAAATAATCTGTGGGCCGTTGGTCTCGTCATCTGATCCTACCAGCATGTAGTTCGAGGAAATGCATGACCGCGTGTCCTCATTTAGAGGCGGCTCTTCTCCAAAGTGGGCCATGACCTGAAAAGAGAGAGTCATGATTAGACAGTGGGGCACGTTAGGAAGATATCCAAGGATATAGTGGCACAGGGAGGATATGCTGGAGGCAAGGACGGAAAATTAAAATGTAAAGATGCTGATGCAATGAACAGTATAGAATAAAGTGAGAAGCAGGAGGACGGTACATACATCACAACTCAGAGTTTTATTGCATTCAGCTAAAAGTTCGACGGATACAAGATTTCAAACGAAAGGAAATATTTACAAAAGAGTGACAACATCTTTATTGAAAGTAGAAAACATGATAATTCTTCTTTGATTTCTAGATTGCCACATTCCTGTCTCGCGAGTTGAATCCTGCGCGGGGTCCGCACTATCCTCGAAGGTCGAACTACAAAATAACCATCACCTAGCCGAAGTGGAGGGTGTAGACGAACTGCCTCCTTGTAGCTCCTTCCTTTCAGGGCAACTATTGATAAAGTGTTCGCTGGATCCACAAATCAGGCATTTCCCTTTGGCGCGGCGACACTCCCTCTGAAGGTGTCCTGGCTTCTTGTAGTACCCACAACGTTGGGTCTTCAGCCGCTTCTGTCACGGGGAAACAAGTGGGCGCTTCATCTTCACCTATTTTCCTCGTTTAACAGGGATCCCTTTACGATTGGAGGTTTCTGCTGGTGCCTGAGTCATCTGCCTTCTTAGTCCCTCAGCTAACAGGTTGTTTGTTTGCTCTTGGGCTTCCTTCAGACTCTGCAGTGCATTGAGAATCTCTACGGTCTGATTCTGGGGAGTGGAGGTAGGGGGAGAGTCGTTGGAAGACATGGTCCTGAAACAACAATTATGAGGACGATATAAGGCACAAGCTATAAGAATTAAAATATAATATGGATTGGGCAAGGAATCAAGAATATCGGGTATGATGAAATTTATTACAAGTGGAAATCAACTGTAAGACGCCAAGTCACTTAAGCAGAGTACAGTATTGTAACTATGATGTAGTTCACAATTACAACCACTTAACTCTTCCAAGTCACCCGAAACCCTAGCAGATGGATAGGAGAACACACAATGTGAATAAGGATTAAGAATAACAAGTTTACAATCTAGACCGAGGGATGTCTTAGATTGTCAAGCTCTACACGGAAAACTGCAATCCCAATCGAAGCAAAACCTGGCTCTGATACCAACAAAACCATATCACGCCCCGCTTCCCAAAATACGGAATACGAGGGGTTGACAAAGCCAGCCATGCTCCTACGGTCAAGGAAATATCCTGTCGTAGTCACACTTTGGCTTCTAGCTTTACGTGGTAATAAGTAAACAATGCACAGGTAATGAGAAATGCAGTATATAAATCAAAACAAATACAAAGAACTTACCAGATGGGAATCAAAAGAGTATGGTTCTGGGTAGCTGATCAAAATGTCCGCGATGTCCTCGAGGTACGTCTGGTCCTGGTCCAAGCTAGATCCACTTCTCACTCTGAGCATGCATACTCAGATCGTCAGAGCGACACGATAGCAACATACATATATAGATGCAAGTGATAACTCGAACAGTGATAATAGATATATAACAGTAAATCAAGACAGTAAAGTTGTGAACATGGAGTAACCAATGCGATGTCTAATGGATCAGGTGAACAGTAAAGCAGTAAAATAGTATGTCAGGTGTGTCAATACAGTAAGTAATGCATGTCCATGTCACCATCCCTATCAGTCTTTAAGTCTCACTGTACAGGTCACTAAGCCTATCGTCAGTCCAAGTGTGAGAGTCAACCACTCGCGAGTGTCCTCCATCCAAGGGTAGGACCCAAAGGCAAGGGACCACGAGCCCAAACTATAACTCACGGTAATAATCATGTACCCTGTAAATCTCCATATATCTCCATATATATATATATATATATATGCAGGCATGGGACTCCCGAGATTCTGTTGAACTCACACTCAAACTACCCCACACCCCGTGGTCTACATCAAACGCTAACCATAACCTCAAATACCGGTCGGTCCGTGACAAGTCTGCGCGAGAACTGGGGACAGGATCCCCATCAAGCACGTCCCGACTGATACCCAAGATAAATGGACAATGTTTGGTGCCTTACCTGTGACACCCATACAAGTGCTTCCATAAGTGTCCCATACCACTTATAGTCACACTTATACGCGCCCCACATACGTCGACAATGCAAAACATCAATAGGGTTCACTGATTGTGTACAAGTACGTGTCACTTTCACTTATCCATTCATGCACGAACACTAACGTACTTGCCACAATCACCACCAATACCTAACACCGGGTAATGCACATGATCACTAGGTTACCAATGCAATGACATATATATATGATGTGATGAGAAAACAGTATGTAAGGCATGATTAAGATGTCATATGTCGGTATCCTACCACTTGCATAATTTATCATAAATCATACATGCCAAATTTAGCGAAACAATGAACAGGGAATAAGTAGTATATTTTATTATCTAACCAGAAGATTTGATTTCACGTCAATCGGGTTTCGGGATCACTAGATATGGCCATTTTATTTTAAGCGTTCACTGCTGGAAATCCGGTTTCAGAATCGGAAGTCCGTTTCGTAACGCATTTTAATCCCATATGGGACCAGAATTTAGTAATGCTACAGTTGAATGAAATATAGGGTTTTCAATAAGGTTTTCAACGCAATAGACGGATTCTTAATCGCGTCTGTACGTCAGGAGTTATACACTATTCAACACTAGGGTGTCCGTTCTGGTTCTGTTTGGGACTGCTATACGTCCCGATCTTTTAAATTGCATTTTAAATAGTAAACGACAGTGAAACAGGGTGAGATCACTTGCGTTATTTATCTAACAGATCCATATTCAATAAGGTGTAGGGTTCCGTAACACACGAGTTCAGGGAACAATGTAGTAAACATTACGGAACAGAAAACAATAACCAGAGTTGCTCTGAACTGCAGTCCAGAGCCGCTCTCCGAGTAAATTCTCGTCATAATATCAGTACAGAAACAAATGATAACTTGCATTGGGTTATAGGTCGTCGAGTCGGTTTCGATTTGAGCCCTCGAAAGCCTCATTTCAATATGTACATAATTTATTGTGATTTTAACAATTTTCAGGTGCGGGAAATTCCCAGTTTTTATGGGTGTAATTAGGGGTGTTCGTTTAAGTCGTTAACAGTCATATTATTCGGTGAAATTTCTACACCAGGTTCAATGCCAGACGGGCCACAATATGCAAACAAGTTACATCTAATTAAGGAAAGGTTTTCATTCAGATCTTGCGTCGAACACTTATGTTATATAAGGTTTTCATGAATCGCAAATAGGGAATTAATGCGGTTTGAATTATAACGGGAATAATATAGCATATAGCAAGTAGGGTACTTTCCTGGAGACGCTTTGGGGACGCACGGCAGCGGCAACGACACCCGCACGGCACGGCAACGACGATTCCGGCACAGCACGGCACAATAGTGACAAAAGTCTTGATCTTGGCTCGAGCTTGCCGGAGTTGGAGGCTCAGAGTTTGCTGGCGACGATCTGCAGCGACGTGGCGGTGCAAGGAGTGCCGACGGCGATGGTCCAAGGAGCTCCGGTGAAGGTGGCAGCCGGCGGCTAAAGGGCACGCAAGGAGTTCGGGTGGGCGATGGTGATGGGTGTTCTCGGGAGTTTTGTGGAGAGAGGAGAGAGGAGAGCTTGGGGTTGTAGAGGGGAGCAAGGTTGTCGCCGGCGGTGAGGGAGCTCGCAGTGGGGAAGCCTGGTGAGGAAGTGGGTGCGGTGAAGAAGTGAGGTGAGGTGATGGGAGTTGGAGGAGATGGCTCGGCTTAATAGGGGATGAGGTTGCAGGCGATGAAGTCGGGGAGAGAGAGGTGATGGAGACGACGATGATGATGAGCTGCTGTCGACGGGAGTGACGGTGGTCGGTCACGGTGGTGGGGGTGCTGCAGCAAAGTGGGTTGCGGCCTCAGGAGGGTGATGAGGAGCTCGGGGGATTGAGGCGAAGTCGTGAGGTGGCTCCGGGCCGGGAGAAGGTCGGTGGTGCAGTAGGGTGTGAAGGGAGAGAGAGAGCGGGAGCTAGGGAAGGAGGAAAGGAGTGGGGAGAAGAGTGAGGGATCGAGAGAGATGGAGAAGGGGTCATGGGAAGGGAGGTAGCGCGCGAGTGCGGTTGCAAACGCGAGAGAGGCGGGTAGTGGCGACGTGGGGGCGACGGGCGCGGGAGCGCGACGGGGGCGTCGTGGGTTCGTAAAGAAAAGAAAAAGGGCGGGAAGTCTTTTTACGTGGGGAAGAGGAGGGAGTTAAAGAGTGGGTCGGGTCGGGTTCTGCGAAGGCGGGTACGAGATGTCGGAAGCGGGCTTGGGCCAGGGAGTGAGGGATTTTAGTTTAATTTAAGGTTTATGAGTTCTGTTGGGCTGGGCTTGGGCTTGGGCACAGGCTAAGGGATTTAAATGAATGGGAAAGGAGGTAGAGAAGTGGGCCGGCTCTGGGAATTAAAGGGGATGGAAAATTAAGTGGACTGAGGAGTTTCTTATTTATTTCATTTGGGAAAATAAAAGGAATGTCGGGCTGGGTTTTAGTAAATGTATTTAGTTTTAAATTTTTAGTTAGGCTGGGGGATGTAGGAATAGGCTTGGAGAAAAATGGAAATGGGAAAAAGAGTTGGGGAAATGGGATTGGGCCGGCTAAAAGAAAAATAAAAGTAAAAGGGAAAGTAATGAAGGGGAAGATGGAAGTGTGGTTAGGTCTTTTGGAAAAATAAAAGGGAGAGAATAAAAAAGTTTAGATAAATTGGGATTAGGGATTTTAGTAAAATACTACAATTAATAATTATAGAACAAATAAATTTTAAGACTAACCGAAAATACAAATATTGGTATACAAGGGACTGGGTATTACAGATGTTGATGGATAAAGTCCCCGTGAATCTGGCATGAGTGGCATTGCTTCGCGTATTCGAGATAGTGTTGCGCCACGGCAGCGCCCCGGCCGTCTTACCGAGGCCAAAATGCGGAATCAAAACTTTTCCTTACTTGGAAACTGGCGCTACCGCGGACAATGAAAACCCGGATCGTTAACCATTAACCTATACTAGCTAACAAGAGATGGGAAGAGAAGTATACCAAGGGATCCGGGTCCTCCGGTCTTCTCGTCATCATCCCGATCTCCCGCGGAAAGTCCTGTCTCCATGTCGTCGCCTCCTCGCCGGAAGGGCACCACGTCGCCTGCATCTTTTACGGGCTCCCACCTCAATACCGAGGCAACTCGGGCGCGAAGTAGGCTAGCCGACGCGTCCAAGATTTGCTGTAGAATGTGTAGTGTAGAGCCTATGTCTCATTTGGGGTTTGTTGCCTTTGAGGATGATGGAGGAATCAAGATAAGAAAAATGGTGCTTGCATTTTTCTAGCATGGAAGAATGAGATCAAGAATGCCACACTCTCAAGAATGAAAACCTCTTCTTCTCTTCTATCAAAAATGAAAAACTTATATTCTTAGAATGGTGGAGGAAAGAATATGTAGCAAGAAGGGAGGTGAGTGTAGGATAAAGAAAATGGTGACCATACTCAAAAACATCATCATAACAAACTTACATCAACACCAATCAAAGATCAAATCCTTTCTCATCACTTCTAATCTCAAAAAGGCAAGCCATCATGAAAAGCAAAGATGCTTAATCTTTCATAATGCCACAAATACAAAGAACCCCTCCACAAATGGTTATTTGCAAACTTGCAAATAACCCCCTTCCATCGGGAAAGTCCGGCCGGGAAAGAACAAAGGAAAACCGGCCGGAACTGAATGCAAACTGGCAACTCCAGAAAACTGGTCCCGTAATAAATTACAGGAAAACCACGATACTGTGCATACACACCCACATCTGTATTCCAACCGGATACAAATGCAATGAGACAAAATCTACACTGTACTAAACTAGGATCCGGCTTAAACCGAAGCCGGCTAGTAATATCCGTTCGATCCTGATCCGTGCAATACCGCACGAATCTGATCGAACCTTGCCATATATCCATACAGCCACTAGTACAAACCGTCCGATCCTGATCCGTGCATTACCGCACGTATCTGATCGGACCCTGCCATATCTCCATACGGCCTCTACAGCGTTTCGCCCGAAACTTGAGTAACTGTCTGTGTGGTGGACTCTAAAGTCTCGTCAATACTATGGCTGTGGATTTAACCACTAGCACGTCAGAGGTATTAGCCAATACGTGACGGGCCACCAGCTATTGACCAAAAGGGACGTCGATGAGCGAACTCACCCTGACACCCTACTGAGCCTGTCAGTGACAATATCCGTACAGTCCGGTCCGTTCGTCTATGAGTATCGCATGGCGGGCCTAGGGGGTTGGTAAAAGTCAGACCCCCAAAAGCGGTACAAGTCGTGTCGGAGCGTAGCCCAGAACACCCTGAGATACTACTGGAATACCTACCAGTAAATCTCCTGCCTCGGTCGAGGGCTTTGCGTAATGGCTCTCCTAGACACAGCGCGACCTCACCCCCAATACCGGGAGAGACGAACCCCTGCAGATCCGCTCACTGCCTCCATGTGGCTCGGGACTGTACCCAACTAAAACCTGTTTGCACGACTCTTTTGAGCCGTGGTAGGGTAGTAATCAAAGCACAGTGGGAACTCACACGAGACAAATAACGATCTCAGGTCGATGAACTAACCTGTACACATGTCACCTGGGAACTGCTATTTGACATCTGGTATAAGACCAACTAGCAGGTTCCCGGCGAGTCCTGTCCGGTGTACTCATAACCCAATGAGCACCTGTATACATCTTAGGTGAACCAACTGACACCAGTGGCTTGTGAGACCGGCCACCGCCCCTCGTCGGGGTCTCGACTGTATACACCAGTCTACTAATGGAGTATCGATGCCCTGTCTCGAAACTCCTACGACTAGGGACCTTTTAAGGATGTGCTTATAGACTACCAGCTCCCACGTATATGATCGCCATCATACTGCTGGTAGTCAAGCAAGAATCCTAGGGGCTCTATCAACGTGTAATAGCGACATGTCAGGTCACCTAAAGCAGTACACGATGATAAAGATAAACCAGATAGCATACTATCATCTCGAGTAAGACTGTCCTACCGGGATAGGTCCTCCCTCAATCATTGCAATCACGTGCCAGTGATCCAATAATTGACTCTGAGGGCACTGTCTCCAACAGATAGTCTTGAATCATCGTGGGCCAATAGTAGCCCATCCTTTTGATCTTCAGCTTCATCTTCGGACCGGCTTGGTGAGAACCGCAGAGTCCGTCGTGAGTTTCTTGGATGACTTTTTTCGCTTCTTCAGCTCCCAGGAATTTTAGCCATAGAGAATCAAATGATCTCTTATATAGAGTATCATTAACAAAGGCGAAAGACAGAGCTCGTTTCATGAGCTGATGTTTTGAGGACGCATCTTCAGGTGTTCGACGGGATTTGAAGTAATCTATAAATACCTCCCTCCAATCCTTAGCCTTTTCCTGGTCTTTTATTTGCAGGGCCGTTTACTTGGTCGCTCCCTTTTTTTTGGACGACTCTGGAGATATTTCTGCCGGTGCAAGAACCCGACGGTTTTGCACAACCATCCTTACGTCATCGAGGTTTTCGTCGGCCAGTTCTTTAGCGAGTTTGGCTAATGCATCCGCTTTGCTATTTTCCGCACGCGGTATACTTTCCATGGTGTAGGAAGGAATTTGAGTCAGCAGCTGTCGTACTCTCTCGCCGTACTTTACCAACTCTGGCTTGCTCGTTTGATAGTCGCCGTTTATTTGACTAACGACCAGCTGGGAGTCTCCGTATATGAGGAGGTTTTCAATTCCCATGTCAACGGCGATCTCGAGACCTGTTGTTCCCCGCTGAACACAGAGACGCGACCGCGCAGGTCCGTCTTGCCTGAAATTCGGGGCAGATGCTAATTGGTGCTTCCATCCACCTCTCCGAAGATGCCAAGTTGATTTATGGCACCATGTATCGAAGGTTTAAACGGATGCGGCCGATGTAGCAGACTTCGTCAGATTCCCCCTCGTTTGAGGGGTTTTTGATTGTGGGGACGCTCTTCCCTGCAGGCGCAAGCCCCTGCAGTTAATTACGCTACCGCATCACGGTAACAACTTTCTCCTTCTCCAGATGGTCACATCGTGTTTTGGGTGTTTGTTTTGTTTTTGGTTGCCCGTGGATTGTATACGGAGACTAATTTATGTTGTTGCCCGTAGGGCGTGGATTAGTCCAAATCCGTATCTTCTTAGATTTGGGTTTTGGTTTGGGTTTAAGGATACGTTAGTCTCATTTGAGATTAAGATCAACTTAAACGTTTGTTAAGGATACGTTAGTCTAATTTTAGACTAAGATCAACTTAACGGGATCGTTTAGGTCCAACAACATAGCATTTGGACTCTATTGTTTGGTTTAGGGACATTGCGGTCGATTACCAGTTTAAGGACATGGTGGTCCAAGGTGTAGGACATCATAGTCCATGGGCTTAAGGACCCCACAGTCCAGGTTAAGGACATCGTAGTCCATGGGCTTAAGGACCCCACAGTCCAGGTTAAGGACATCGTAGTCCATGGGCTTAAGGACCCCACAGTCCAGTTTAAAGACATCGTAGTCTGTGGAATGTATGGCTGTCGGGACCCGTCACCTCTCTAAAGACGTTGAAGGATTACAACGACAAAAATCAGAAGAGTTCAGAGATGTACCCTTGAACCAACTTTGATTGGGAGATCTATAGTCCAATTTGGGACTAAAGTCTGTTAAAAAGTTTATGAGCATATGGGCTCAGTTGATATGAGTTGAAGACTTACGGCCAATCTTGGGCTAAGTCCAATAAATGTTTAACATTTTATTGTTCTGGCTATTGAGCCTTTATTTGGGCTTGGCCCTTTTAATAATGCTGAGCATTAGATCCCGACATTTCTTTTTTGTCTTGTATTAAATGCATAGCATTCATCAGAACAATGTGTGTTCTGACAGTGCGCCACGTGGCACGCCAGGCGCTTTGCGCCAATTAAAGAGCGCATTGCGCTTCTGCCAAGTAGCGCACACAAAAATGACACGTGTCGTGCTTAGCGCCGGGCGCCAGTTTATAAGCGCATTGCGCTTTCAATTTATGAGCGCGTTGTGCTAGTTTAGTGGCGCACCAGTGAGTGACACGTGAAGTGCTTGGCGCTGAGTGCCAGCCCATGAGCGCAGTGCGCTGTTTTAGAAGCGCAAAGCGCAAGTTGTATCTGTGGTTGACACGTGGCACGTTTTAGCGCTGAGCGCCGGTCCAAGGGGCGCAGAAGCGCAGTTCATGAGTGCAAGGCACTTTCCAATAGCGCAAAACGCATATGATCAAATTTATGATCAGAGAACAAGTTTATGTTCTTTTTAAAGGAGTCTTTGCCTCAAGATTCAAGAACAAAAGTTCTTATTTATAAAAGGTCTTTGCCTTTGTTGATCAATGATCAATTGAATGAAGTAAATACTTCTTTTGTTTTTTTATGATTAGATCTTTTGATCTTTTTATGAGAGACCTTGGTCTTTTGTAGATCTATGATCTTTTAAGAAGATAATTCTTCTGTTTTAATGAGATGATTTCATCTCTGTATTAAAGAATCAATTCTTTTAACCTTGAAGAAATGATTTTCTTTCAAGAACTTGCTCTCTTTCTTTTGAGTTTTCTCAAAGTTTGTAGGGGGGTCTCTCTATTATCAGATTTGAAGTTTTGGGGCCTTTATATAGGGCAAATTGATTTGTTAAATCAGTTAAAGAGATCTTTCTCTGATTGATTTGGGGATGTTTTCCCACCGTTGGATCTTTGATCCTAGGGTTTCTGTTTTACAGAAGGCAATCTTCTTGTTTTTAACAAGATTGGAAAGATCTTTCCATAACAGAATTTTAATTCTGATTAATTAATGATTTATTATTTTTAGATCTTTTGATCTAACGGTGGGGAATTTTTTAATTCCAGCGCTGGCGTACCACGTTACCCGTGCTTTGCACGTGGTGCGCTGCTCAGAGCGCAGCGAACTTCGCGCTAGCGCACCTACGCTTAACACGTGGCGCACAGCGCAGAGCGCAGCGCAGCTGCGCTAGCGCACCCGTGTTTGACACGTGGCGCGCAGCGCGCTGGATCTGAAGCGTTGCTTGAATTTTTGAATTTTGAAGTTTAAAACAGATCTTTGCTCTGATTGGGGGTGCGCTGCCTAAGGCGCAGTGCACCTGGCACTAGCGCATCTGTGTTTGACACGTGGCGTGCAGCGCACCTAGCGCTGGATCTGAAGCGTTGCTTCAATTTTTAAATTTTGAATTTTAAAACAGAGCTTTGCATTGATTTGGGGAAACAAATGCCCCCCACCATTGCGCTCACGTGGCGCACACGTGAGTGCAGCGGTGGCAGCATCTGAGCCCTTGGATCAACTCAGAAGTTGAAGAGGCGGTTCAATGCCTATAAATAAGACCTTTGGTCCTCTAGACGATTCTCATCTTCTTTCTTTGAGAATTTTTGTTCAGAGCATAGCTCTTCTGTTTAAGAACTTCTCAAGAGCAAAACCTCTTTCCAAACTTGGGTAAAGTTTTGATTTTTTTTAATAAATTAGGGTTTTACCTATTAACAGAGCCTTGCTCTTTATAGATCTTTGATCTAAAGAAAACCCATTTAGGGTTTCATTATCAGAGCTTTTCTCTCATGAACCCATAGATCTAAAGAGATCTTTTCTTGGGGTTTCTTAGCCCATAAACAGAGCCTTGCTCTTTTGAGTCATGTGTAGATTTCTTAATCTTTGATGAAGAACTCTTAAAGAGTTTTTTCATGGATCTTGAAGATCCCAGAATTTTTAAATCATAAAAATTAATTGATTTTAATTTTCTTTTCTGACGGGTTTTTCCATCATCATTACAGAGCCAGACTCTTTAAGGAATTTTATTCCTTCATAATCAGAGTTTGACAAGTGTCACTCTGTCATAGAGCTTTGCTCTCAAAGGGAGATTATCTCCTTTTCCCGAGAGATCTCTCATTCAATGAGAATTTTCTTGAGGATTTCCTCATTAATTAACAGTCTCATACAATGATGAGGCTGTTTTATTTAATTGATGCATTGTCATCTGAATTTTGTGGGTCCCCCTTTGGTCTCCTTTCCGCTGCATTGCAGTGTGGTACAAATTTTAAAGTACCGAATGTCAGAATTCAAATTAAATTATAGTACTGACAGTTGACTTCTGTCCCCTTTTTTGCAGGCGACATGTCTTTCGATACTTCGTTCCCGTTCGTCCATTCAAAGGGAGGATTCCCTGAGGCACCTGTAGACCGGGAGGTTCTTGCACTTATCCGAGACCACGACTCCGAACACAAAGAACTTCATTTGTGGGGTAGGTGGTACGACCAGATTATCAGAGGTCATCGAAGCTTCTCTTGTGCGACGCCGTCGGAACCTATCTCGACGATCCCGTATGCAGATGCACCCCCGATGAACTATGCCGTGGAGGTTGTCAATTGGACTTCGGAGGGTCTTCTTCAACCTTCGATCGCCGCAGTACCCATGCAGCCGCCGGCGGCTTTGGATACCCTGGGATGGCGCATATGCCAGGGCGAGTCGCGCCCTTAGGGACAACCTTACAACATCGGGCTAACTCCCCGTCATCCGGCCGGGTAGCCCGGTACATCTTATCGGCGAAGAAATCGCAGCTGCTAAAGCTCGGTCTATACCCTGCGGTCTACGCTTCGTTGTTCCAATATTCTGCACCTCCCACATGGTGGATTAAGGCGTTCTTGGAGCAGTGGAACATCCCGACCCATACCTTCCTTCTACTGGACAGAGAGGTCTCCATTTCCTTGGAATAATTCGCCGAGGTTTCTGGTCTACCGGTCAGGGGGGAGCACTATGAGGAGCTGCTTCCTCCGGATGAATATGTTTTTGCCACTAAACCAGTGGTGATGGGGCTCATGTCATAGAACGCCATTCAGCACCAGTTTCCCAGTCTGATAAAGGTGCTGAACATGTACGAGAGCCTCTTCCTTGAATCTGGAGGCTGGGTGGGTCAGTTTTGCGGAATTCATTGCCCGTTTTCTTCGCCCGGAGGTTTTGTCACGACGAGGCGAAAAGTTTGCTAAGCTCGATGATCCCTTCGGCTTTGGCTTGGACCATCAACCGGTATTGGAAACTGATCAGAAGGGCTTCTTTCTTCCTGATGCTGCGATCATCCCTCTGTCAGAAATTGCCGCTCCGGGCATTGACGAGGAGGCTTTCTTTCTTGGGTTTCTTGGGCTATGGTTGAACTGGTTCGCGCTCCCTATGCATCCTCGTTACATGAGGCCTTCCGTCTTCTACCCCGCGCATCGCATGGTTGCCGGAATGCAAGTGGCTTTCGGGATCGCCTGGTTAGCCCATTTATACCATGGTCTTAGTGTAGCGGCGGATACCACTGAACCGGGGGTGCATCCTGCCAACTTCCCAATGCATTACTTCACTTCATGGATGGAGATGCACGTGCTCGGGGTCTTTGGCATTCACAAGAGACCTTTGTTTTACGAGAGATGCAAGTTCCCTCGAATTATGCGGCTGGTTGACGCCTCCATCGTGAGTCCGTTTCAGCGGGAAGCTAGGGGCTTGCTCCTTCGTCCGCGCACGGTCGGAGATGGTATGTCTTTCACGGACAAAGTCCTGACGATCGGTCAAGAAACTTCCAAGACGGTGCTGGCATTGCGCGACGTTTTTAAGGACGGGGCCTCCGTGTTGAAAGCTATACTCTATCAGGCCGGGCTTTATTGTATTCAGGCAAAATGATGCGGCTCTATTCATGAGATACAACCCCCATCATTTTACCCAGCAGCTGAGTTATAATCAGGGGGTCCCGCTGGAGGCTTTCTTGGTAGAACCCGCTGCCACCGAAGAGGGAATGCGGGGTTCGGTGCATCACTTCATGCGCTTGAATACGGGCTCTCACTTCTTTATCAGCGAGCCGAGTTGTGTCCCGAGGGCCCTTAATGTTCACATGGCCTGGTATCAACACGCAATGGGTGCTATTATCAGGGAAGAGAGGCGGCTGGTGCTCGATCGCAAGAGTGCGCCCCCTGTCTGCGATCGCAACGTCCCTTTGAAGCGACGGACACTGCCCCCCTCCGATAAGAGAGGTTGCTGCAGTTGAGCCTCCACACGTGCTAAGCCCTACATGTGGGTTGCCCCCTTCCAGCGCATCCGAAAAATAAGTGGCTGTCGCGTTCCCCGAGGACAGGCCTTAGCCACCGGTGCCCCATGCTCCCATGGAGACGGTAAATGTAGCTTCCCCCGAATCTGGCGTAGGCTCAGATATCAAGACTCGTCGCCCCAAAGTGCCCGCCAAGCGTAAGCTTGTACTTGCTGCGACTGGAGATCGCGCGCAGAAGAGGAAGAAGAAGTCGGTCCTCTCCCTAGATGCTGTACTCGGCCTGGAGCCTTAGGCTCCTTATAACGAGGGCCTGAGCGAATATGGGACCAATGAGGGTCTCTTCATAGCGCCAGAAGACACTGATCTCGAGGCCGCTATTGCCGCTTCTGTGCGATCCGCAACCCACCAAGCGGAAATAGCCACCCTCGTGCAATCGAGTAAACATCAGTCGCACCTTGTTATTGCATTATATATTTATTTTTTTATTATCAAGTCTTGACTGACATTTTTCCTTTTGTAACAGGCTTTACCGCTGAAGTGGCTCTGGCGGCATCCCTCAGGACTTTCGAGGAGGAGGAGAGGAATCGCGCTTTGTTGGGCATTGGTATGTCTCGGCTCATTGCATCTTCATTCTCCTTTTTTATGGACAATCTAACCCCTTCTTTATCTTATCGCAGGGACTACAATACCGATCCCGTAAGGTGATGCGGAGATTCTTCTCGGGCCAGCCATCGAAGTCCCGGCCTCTTCGGTATTGCCGAAAGAGGCCTTGCTCAAACAACCGATGACGGAAGCTATAACGGCTCCAGAGGTAACCCTTAGCGCGAATGATGACGTCCTGTTGATGGAGGCATCTAGAAGGTCCGCTTTGACGGCCCGGGCAAAAAGAAAGCGCCGAATGTGCGTGGCAAGGGAGCATAGCACTGCCTTAGCCGCGAGTGAGGGTTCGAGCACAGCTACTCCTGCCCCTACCCTTTCAGAGGAATCTCCGGCTGCCTTATCCACTGCCTACAGAAAGGCAGCACGTGCGGCTCGATGAGCAAACGGATGATCAACTCAACGTATTGTGACATGGGGTTCCGTTGTCAAAGTTTTAAATATCAGTTCTCATATATTCTATCTTGCAGGGCCGAGTCTTGCCGAAGAAGTGGCAGCGACCGCTGAGCCTGGGGCAGCGGTAGAGGAGGTAGCCGTGATTGCCGAACCTGAGGAGGTAGCTGTAATTGCCGAGCTCGAGGTAGCGGCTGGTGAGACAGTCATGATTGTTGTGCCTGAGATAGCTACCATTGCCGAACCGAGGTGGCGATGGGTGAGACAGCTACCATTGTCGAGCTCGAGGCGGCGGCGGATGAGATGGCTACAATTGCTGAGCCTGAGGTGGCCGCTCCCTCTCAAGAGTCGGGCACCGCCCCAATCATCGCTCTTCCCTCCTACGGCTCTTTGCCATCTCCTGGCGTCGCAAGCGTTACGACGGCTCTCGTAGAGTCAGGGGATGAGGCGATGGGAGGTGAGACCATCCCGATGGAGGAGGGAGAAGCCGTCGCTATATCAAGTGACACCCTCGTCGCGGTTCCGACCGGCGACTCACCAGGTAGATCTTGGGTCATCGCTTTTCTTTTTATTCTGCAATCCTTTTCAATCTTTCCTGACAGTATTTATCTCGTTTCTAATGCAGGCGTGGCGGGCGTTGAGGTCGCGCTACCCGAGACAGCGCCGTCAGTTACCGCCTTGACGGTGACCACTCCTCTACCTTCTCAGATGCTGGAAGGTATGGATTTATTGCCCATCAGTATTATCCCTAGGCTGTATAATTTATGTACTGACGTTGCATTATTGCGTCTTTGCAGGAGTCCTTTTTGACCACCTGTATCAGGTGCTGCACCCACACTTCTCCTTCCTGTCAGAGATTAATCCGTCTGCTGGCGTCGGTGAGTATCTTTCCTAAATGACGTCCTTTCTTTAACGGGCAGTCATATTATTGCTAATCCCTCTTTGTATTGCTTGTATCCTTACAAATCGAAGGCGGGGACGCGGCTATCGTTGCGTCACCAGTACTCCCAGCTCTGCCCCCTGTTGCAGCCGGTATAATAGACTCTATTCTTCGTGTATTTTCTTTATCTCTTGAGCCGTCATCAGATTGTGATTTATTTTGCAGCGCTCACATCGACTCCATCCCCGTTCGAGTCTCGCGTCATAATGCCGGCCGGACCCTTTTCCAGACGTCCATCCTCGAAAGGCGTCGCGAATAGTCTGCGCATGGTGAGCGACTATATTGAGGAGCTCGACGTGGAGATTCCTACATCTTCCGCGGATTTTTCCGCGGAGGTTAACCTAATGCTGGCGACGCTTGTAAACTTCCATAACAAAGGCGTTGTCGAGTCTTGGGTTAACCATTGCCGAAAGATTGAGGCCTGCCTGCATGAGCTTGAGCTTAGGCGTCCTACTCCTGAGATTCTGGATGTGAGCACTCAACGGGCTGCGTGGATCGAGCAGAGTACTTCTTACTTCCTCCATCTTGAACAAGAAGTAGCTTTAAAACAAAAGGACTGTAAAGAAACTTCAAGCGAATCTGCTCGACTGCATGCTCAGGTTGATGCGAATGCTGCCCAGTTGAAAGTTATCTTCGAAGGCCTTCTGCAATGCATCTCCGATGGGTTAACACTGAGGCAGAAGCTCGACTTCATCGAGCGAGATGCACAAAATCGTGAGGCAGCTCAGGGGGCCGTCTAAGAACAACTTTCATCTTACTTGCAGCAGCGAGCCCAGGTCGAAGCAGAGTTGGCCGCGGCAGCTGATGAAGAAGAGGGGCTAAGGGAAGTGCGCAAGCGGCTGGTCGGATTATTGAAAACGCTTCCCTCTCAAAAAAATTTTTTGTACCAATTAAATGCTTGTAATTTTTTTGAATAACATGTATCCATTTTTTTATTCTTTTATACGATGTATCTTGTATTCAATTTGAGCTCATGAATAAAGACACATTTTTCCTATCTCCCACTGTCGTTTTCTTCTCTTTTCTGTGTTTTTGGTGTGTCTCTCTGGCAAGTGTAGCCTGTAGATGATAAAGAGCATTCTGTCTTGAATTCTTTGAGAGGTAGCGATGGCTTAGGAAGCAGGTTCAGGTCTGCTGCCTAAGACTTTTCAACTTTATGAGCTGTGAGGGTCTCATAAAGACTTTTCTCCCTACGAGTCGAGAGGATATCGTAGGTGTATTTTCTCGTTAGGAATCGTGAGGGTTCCTAAGTGCGTTTTCTCTCGAACGTCGTAAGGATCTCACAAGAGAATTTTTGCTCTTACAAGTCGAGAGGACCCGTAAGCGGTTGTTTCCCTCCTTGTCGAGATTCAACTTTGGAGAGTGTGGCCTGTGAATAGTATGCAAGAGTCCGTTTTGGACCGACTTGCAGGGCCCCAGTGCTTAGGAAACCGGTTCTTATCTCGATTGCCTAAGGCTTTTCCCTACGAGTCGAGACGAATCGATCATTTCTCGCAAGGATATCCTAACGTCATAGTTAACCTCTGCTCTTTACGACAAAGGTCCGTTAGGGTTTGTGGTTATTGGATATAGTGCCCTCAAAGTCAATTATTGGATCGCAGGTACGTGATTGCAATGATTGAGGGAGGTCCTATACCGATAGGACAATCTTGCTCGAGATGATAGTATGCTATCTGGTTTGTCTTTATCATCGTGTACATGCTTTAGTTCATAATTGCATGTTGATAGAGCCCATAGGATTCTTGCTTGACTGCCAGCAGTATGATGGCAATCATATACGTGGGAGCTGGGGTCTATAAGCACATCCTTAAAGTGTCCCTAGCCGTGGGAGTTTCGAGACAGGGCATCGATACTCCAGAGTAGACTAGTGTATACAGTCGAGACCCCGACGAAGGGCGGTGGCCGTTCTCACAAGCCATTGGTGTCAGTTGGTTCACCTAAGATGTATACATTGCGTTATGAGTACACCGGACAGGACTCGACGGGAACATGCTAGTTGGTATTATACATATCGTCAGATAGCAGTTCCCAGGTGACATGTGTACAGGTTAGTCTGTCGAACTGAGATCGTCATTTGTCTCGTGTGAGTTCCCACTGTGCTTTGATTACTACCCTACCATGGCTCAAAGGAGTCGTGCAAACAGGTTTTAGTTGGGTACAGTCCCGAGCCACATGGAGGCAGTGCGCGGATCGTCAGGGATTCGTCTCTCCCGGTATTGTGGGTGAGATCGCGCTATGTTTAGGAGAGCCATTATACGAAATCCCTGGCCAGGGTAATCGAGATTTACTGGTAGGTATTCCAGTAGTTTCTCAGCGTGTTCTGGGCTATTCTCCGACACGACTTATACCGCTATTGGAGGTCTGACGTTTACCAGCCCCTTAGGCCCTATATGCGATACTCATAGACGAACGGACCGGACTGTATGGATATTGTCACTGTCAGGCTCAGTAGGGTTTCTGGATGAGTTCGCTCATTAGCTTCCCCTTCTTTCAATACATAGGCAACCGTTACGTACAGCTAGTATCTCTGACGTGCTTGTGGTTATACCCAGTTCCAGTATATTGATGAGTCATTAGAGTCCCCCACAGATAGTTTCCCAAGTTCGGGCGAAACATTGTAGAGGCTGTATGGTTTTATGACAGGGTTCGATCATATTCATGCACTTGTGCACGGATCAGGATCGGACGGATAATACTAGTGGGCTTTGGTTTAAGCCGGATCGTAGTATTATATTGTGTAGGTATATTTTTGTCTCGTTGCATTTCGTATTCGGTCGGAATACAAATACGGGTATGTATTTACAGTTGAGGGGTAATTCTGTAGGATTACTCTCGGAGTTGCCAGTTTCTTTTCCGGTCTTAAAACACCTTGATTGATGTGACCAATTTTTTCTTCCTTTGACCCTTTTTCCCTTGCACTGAATTCTTGGTCTGGGTGGCGCTGCCCATGCTGCATTTAATGAGCATGGGCAAGTGCAAGTTTGGTGAGTGAGGGGGCCATCTACAATTTCGCCAGGCTGAAAAAGGAGGGGCTTTTTTGTGGTGGGAAATAAAAGGTTTTGGTGAGGTTTTCATTTGAAGGTATGGTTTTTATTCCCCCCCATCCATTACACACACCCTCATGAAAAACCATAGAGCCTATTTTCCATTCTCTTGCTGGCCAAGCTCACTAAAGGGGGGGCTGTTTTTGTGATGGGTGAGGAAAACTTCATGACTTGCAAAATCCCATGCTCACTTCTCTTCTCAAATCATGGCAACTCCAATTCACCTCCACCCAATCTCTTGGGTGCTTCGAGATAAGATATTCTACACTCTCTCTACTTCATTCTTGGACATGTCGACTGGCAAACTTCATGTCCGAGTTGCCTCGGTTCGAGGCGGGAGCCCGTATAAAGATTCAATGACGTGGTGCCACATCGACGAGCGAGATCGGGGAGCGGACTTCGTCGGCGCTGCAGCGGGGAGCATGGTGCGGAGATTAAAGACGGAAGGACACGGATCGATCGGTATAATCTTTCCAAACTCCTTTTACATTTTGCTAGTTTACGGTTAATGGAACAATCCGGGTATTTGGTCGCGGTGGCGCCGGTTTCGTAAAAAGTGTTTTGTTCCGCATTTGGCGTCGGTTTGACGGCCCGGGCGCCGCCGTAGCCCAACATGGTATCAGAGCCACCCATTAATCGTAATCTAGCTTGTTTAGACAATGTTAAAAGTATCAAAATCGAAACGACTACCAAACACTGCCACTGCATTTTCATTCTCTGTCGATTTCATAGTGTCTTCAAAAATTATTTAAACAAGTTCAGAAGACTACTGACATGACCACAAGAACACACCCCAAACACGACCCCATGGTGCCGGATTTTGGCCGATACCTATCATGCCAGATTCGGCGTCGCCGGCCGTACCATGGGATATTGTTTTGGTGTTTTGGGTGTGCTCTGGTCTCTGTGATTTTGGTGCAGTGGTATTGTTTGTTAAGCCCAGTTTGGATATGGTTTTATCAGATTGTCTGTGGCTATTCGGGTGTTATTTCAGATTCGATATTTTCTAATATTGTTTAAAATTAGCTGTACATTACATTTCTATCTGTGACCGTGAATGTCATTTGATCGGTAAATCTTGTCTAATTGCTATAGCTCTTTTAGACGGGATTTAGGAACGTGACATTCACGTTGATGTTCTGTGTTGTGCTGTGATTTTGTGGATTTGTCGTGGTGGATAGCTTATGTGCAATGGTAGTGCAGTTTGGATTTATTTGTACATTTGATATTGCGGGGCGAGCGTCCGACATGTGGACTACCGTTACTACCTGTTTGTATATTATTCTTTTGGGGCACGACCGGGTTGAGGTCGATGTACCCGTTGTATTTTTTTCTTCTTTTCTGTACTAGAATTACCCCGCGGTGGGGTACACAGATAGCCGGGTTCTAAAGAGCAACGGACCCGCATCTCATGGCGTTGAGACGGAGGGGGCTTCACTCTAGAATTGGCGGGTTATTCGCCGCACTCGTAGGGGGTACATGTTGACCTAAGGAGGGGTGCTCAAGTTACCGGATTCCGTGAAGTTCTGGGTGGTCCATTCACGTTGTTGAAAGGGGCTGCCTCGCTTCAGGTTTTGGCAGGTAACTTGCCGCGTTCGTAGGGGTCTAGGTTTTCATTGCACAGGCTATGCACACGACCAGGGGAACGTCGGGTTTCACTTGCGGCTTAAAGGAAACCCGGGGATCCTAGATTATCTGTATTGTTCTGTGATGCTTATTACTTTTTTGTGATGCTGCATTTATCACGCCTGGAGCGATTATTATATATTGATATATATACTAGTAGATGTTGTATATGTTTTGCACCCGCGCTAGTCCAGTCTCCGCTCTGTCGTTAGTTAAGTAACCTAACGGGTGATGACGGGACCCAGTGGCGAATGCGGATGGCATATACGTACATCATATTTTCGTTCTTTTCTGGTGTGATCATTTGATGGGACTGTGTTGATTTTTATCAATGCAAGTAAAACAAACCTATATATGATGTTGTCGGAGCCAATTTTTCAAAAGCTGTTATTACAAAGGCGTTCTCTTTTGTTTTGCACAGTGGTATTCGGTTATGAATATCCGGCACCTCATTCGACGAGGCAAGGGCCGAGATCCCTTCATCGGGAGTGACCCCTTGGACAGAGATTTGCGTTAGGGTAATAACTTCACTATAGTCGATTACTTTTTTCTTTGCATCATGATATTCAGTTTGGAATATCCTGCACCTCATTCGACGGGGAAAGAGCCGAGATCCCTTCACCGGGAGTGACCTCTTTAGCAAAGGTTTTCGTAACTATATTTTTATAAAAAGATATTCGGTTCCTTCAACGATATCAAGTTCATTACGCTAAATGTTTTTCGCCAAAAACCAGCCGTAGCCCTCCGTCATTTCTTTCAGGTAGTACCTAGTATTCGTGCTGCGTTTGTTGGCCTTTGTCAAGGTATAGTGTGCGGTAGCTGGGTATTACTTGTCTGTTGCATTGAGTTGCGATTATCTAGAATAGTCGTATAACCTTGTTGGCCTTTGTCAAGGGTTTGTACGGGTGGGTCTAGAGTAATCCAGGATAATGATGGGCTGAACTTGACTTGTGGTTTATAATTTGTTGGCTTTTGTCAAGGTCATAAACTGCTTGAGGTAAAAATCATATCGGGAGTTTCAAACATACAGAAAATTTGCCAGGCATGCGCATACCTTCTAGAGTGTGATAACGTGAGTGGATTCCATCACGTTATCATGCGATGATAGTTAGATCCCGATTCCCTCTGAAGAGTTGGACTACTCCTCGGGTGATTCCGACTAATTCTTCTTTCAGGTTTGGAGGAGAATTTGAGGATATGGTGGGAGGTTTCCTGATTAGATAAAGTGATTAACCATTCTGATCTAGGTTTGAGTGCATGCAGAGTGTTTCTTTTCTCTCTCTCTTTGACTGCGACCATGACCCGACCCTAGACAATAACTCCGTAACCATGTTAACCGAACTTTCTTAAAACACTGGCTTTTGGATTGTCTGAGTTGCAAACATCATTGCCACTCCTTATTTTACCCTTTGAGTTTCTCCAGAACACCCCGTATTATTACGAACATCCACTTCTATTGGATAAATCCATCGTATGGTTATATACGAACTCGGAGGAACTTCTTCGAGGATGGATTCTGGTTCTGGAGAGATTGAATAGGATTATTTAGTTGTCTTTTCCTTTTACCTTCTCTCAGGCTGCGAGGGCTCCTAGGATTAGGAGAGGGTATACCTATTATACTTATTGGATAGTCTTCTTCCATACCATAGACAGGTGCTGAAAGGTAGGGAATGAAGAAAACCAATTAGCCTAAGTGGGGTGTACAGAAGATAATAAGTAAAGACAAATAAAGGGATCAGAAAGAGGGCTAAGTAAATTGCGACTGTTAACATTCACGAACAAACCGCGTATCTCATCTCCACTCCTAATTCGCCTTTGTATTGTTAGTGTATATGCCCTAGCGGCCATTATTGTATCATACTTGTATATATATTACTTAATGGAAGCTTGGGATATTCACAGTTGTAAATACAGTCTTGGTAAAAATGGTAGTATGCTACTTGGTTTGCGTCTACTTTAATATGTGCATATGTTTCTTGTAAACGTATCACTTATACATATTAGTAGAGCCCATAGGATCTTTTCTTGATTACCAGTGTTGTGATGGTAGTCACACTAGTGGGGGCTGGGTAGTCTGTAAGCAACATCCTATACAGGTCCCTGGTCGTTGGATTATCGAGATAGGGCATCGATATTCCCTAGTAGACTAAGTGTGTACGCTTCTCATCCCAGTTGGGGAGATAGTCTGTCCCACAGCCATCAGTACGTCGTACTGGAGATAGTATACAGGTGCTCGTTAGGTTACGGGTACACCGGACATGACTCGCAGGGAAACTGATTGGTTGGTATTATACCCATTGTCAGTTAACAGTTCCCAGGTGACATGAGTACAGCATAGTCCGCAGACTTGACACTGCTACTTCGCCTCGAGTGTGTCCCACTGTTCTTAGATTGCTACCCTACCACGGCTCAAAGGAGTCGTGCAAACAGGTAGCAGTTGGGTGCAGTCCCGAGCACTTGGAGGCAGTGGCGGTTAGATAGGATTCGTCTCTCCCGGTATTGGGAGTTGATATCTTGCTGTGCCAGAGAGCCATTACGCAAAGTCCCTGGCCAGGGCAAGCGAGATTTACTGGAAGGTTCCAGTAGTTTCTCAGGGTGTAATGGGCTACGCTCCGACACGACTTATACCTCTATTAGGGGACTGACGCTTGCCGCACCCTAGGCTCGATATGCGATAGTCTTAGACGAACAGACCGGACTGTACGGAGATTGTCACATCAGGCTCAGTAGGAGTTCGGATGGTTTTCCTATCGGCCTTCTTATCGACATCTACCTGGGGACCGTTACGTACAGCTAGTGCCGCTTGTGGTCTATGGTAAAACCCACTGCCAGCGTAATGTCGAGTCTTTAGAGTCCCACACAGAGAGTTTCCCTGCTCCAGGCGAAACGATATAGAGGTCGTATGGTTTTACGACAAGGGTTCGGACGCATACGTGTGTTTACGCACGTACGACGTTCGGACAGTTTTTACTAGCCGGCTTTGGTTTAAGCCAGATTCTAGTATCGGGTTATTGGATTTATACATTCTAAAGTTTTTCCGTGTTTTCACGGATTGGAGGGGCGTTCTCGTAATTTTCCGGGAAGCTTCTAGAAGCATGGTGAGTTGGAGGCTAAGGTGGCATTTGCATTAATTGGATTAGTGAGTCATGTAGTGATTCATGCAATGAGTTAATGATTCATTTAATGATTTATATGACTCATATGATGAATCACTTAGGGTATTAATGAAACATGATGATAAAGCTTTATTTATTATTTACTTAATAATATCATATGTTTCATATATACACAAATTATTTCATTCATCCAAAGTAATTCATATCATCACCTTCTCTCTCCTCAAGCTCTCTCATGTGTTGAGATCAAGGGTTAGCTAGACTTATACCTCCATAACCTCACTCTATATCCCCTAGGTAGCTTAGATTAGCACTTTGAGCAACCTAGTTATCTCAAGTTAGAGATAAAGCTTGGCGTAAGAGATCTCGGGTGGATCATCTTTGATTCGAGGAGGCCGTTGAGGTGCCGATGTTCCAAGGAGCCTACGAAGAGTGGAGGACCGCGATGAAGACCCGAAAGACAAGTAACGTGAGGTATAACATCGAATCCGAGTAGTTAAACCTTTCGTAGTTTGCTAGTAACGGTTTAGAAACGATTCATGCGCTCAAGTCCGTGTTACGAAGCTTTGATAATCGTTTTTCATATATTCCGCCTCCCCGTAAGTTCGTGGGGTGCGTGACATGGACTTACATGTATTTCTCCAGAACACCCCGTATCACTACGAACATCCAATTCCATTGGATAAATCCATCGTATGGTTATATACGAACTCGAAGGAACTTTTTCGAGGATGGATTCTGGTTCAGGAGAAATAGGAATAAGGTTTATTCAGTTGTCTTTTATCATTACCTTCTCTCAGGTTGCGAGTGCTTCTAGGATTAGGAGAGTACACCTATTATGCTTATTGGATAGTCTTCTTCCAAACCATAGGCTGGTGCCGAACGGTAGGGAAGGAAGAAAACTATTAAGCCTAACGATGGTGTACAGAAAGTAACGACTAAAGACAAATAAAGGGAATTTGAGAGATGGCAGGGAAATATACGGTTACAGTCATGAATCTGCATAATGGAAGAGGCATTACTAGGAATACCCGGATACACCTTTTTGAAACATATTCATGTTTCAGTTTCACTGTGTATTGTTAATAGAAAACTGATTTCCCAATTAGACTCTTGCTCAAGGGTATGTATTTACCAGGTATGATTCTCACATCTGTATGGTTTTACAAATGATGAGTAGGAGTAAGTTATTGGGAATTAGCTGATCATCCTCATTATATCGGAATTCGTTGTAATTGGTGATATTTGAGGAAATCGCCTGGGTACAGTTTTCAACCTACGACGCACAGAGTTTGGGTTATTCAACTCAGGGGACTTATACAAAGTATTGTATATTGTCCAGTGTCCATTAGGACAAAGGGATTGGTCCTCGTACCGTATTTTGTTTACTTGTGACTTCTCAAGTTTTAGATAAGTGTTTCGTAGAAATACAAGGTCTAAGTTTTGAGAAGTTATAGGTACAGGAATAAAGTAGAGAACCATGTGTCGTAAGTATCGGGATTCTTCAAGGTGATCGGAGATGTAGATACTTGTGTATGGTATTCAGTTGATAGTAAAGGTTTTGGTTTCTCTTCTAGGTTACTCATAATTGGATACACTCCTAAGTTGAGTGATGCTGATCGGCCTCTCTCCATTTAGTTGACATGCACTAGAGACACCTGCATGATTTGAATCTGGTTCCAATTAAATCAGTG